>JAOTOL010001382.1:290000-745000 GCA_034440575.1 Imbricaverruca yamaguchii
AGATAAGCAAATGCTCAAAGTTTCATTAAAATGTGTATATCCATTAAGGCATGATGACTGGTTGAACTTTTTTGGAGGTGGCCTCAATTGACCTAGACTAACTCGTTGATCCTAGCCGATCTGACTTCAAAAGTTTGACACGTGCAAAATTGAGATGGGAAAAGGTATGCCAAATTTGGACGCGCTTCCGCGCGCTGTTCTTTCACTGTCCGCGAAAAACCTGAGGGGCGGTTGATGACCCCTACTCCGAGATGGCACAGGTTAAAGTCAATAAAATATGTTTGGTTCAGAAATTTGACTGATCTACCATCTTACACGTTTATACGTTACCATCTTGCCATCTTACACGTTTACCTATTACATGATGCTGACACCTTTGTCGTCACTCCAGCGAACTGTCAGGATTTTTCCTCAATTCAAACCGGTAGTCAAACACACCTTGTTTTTCTCTTTGAAGGGCCTTAGTCAGTTGTGTGGGACATTTTTCCATCCGGTTTACCCTCGCAGTATCGCTGACACGGATACCACGACTCCTGAGCTCCGCGAGCAACACCCAAGACATGAATAAATCGTCAAAGTAGACCTCATGATCTCTTGGATCTCAAATGACAATTATCATGTCAGGCACCACTCTCGCGCTCATAGGCACGTGCTGCAACTGAGGGCGCTGCTCCTTTCCACAGTATGTCTTCATCACACAAAGGCTGTAGTTTGTAGTCGAAACAGATGGGATTTGCATGGATGAACTGTTTAAGCCAGTGGCATTCATAGTAGAGAATGATGATCTAATCCATAGTGGGGTTTTCCTTATATATGCCATACTTCAAACATATGCAGCAGATTAATAAGTGGCCAGTACTTGTAAGCTAGATATGTGCTGATCTGCTTCCTGCACATAAAGATATTGCAGAGTAACACTAGATCTGAAACAAAAAACCAGAGCAGCAAAGCAAGCAAAAGAACTGGATTTAGCTAGGAACTGTAATGGGGACAGAAAAAGGTTCTTTAGTTTCTACAAGCTGAGCAAAGTTTCTAGCACAATTGGTCTACTGGAAGTAAATGGGACTACATTGGGTGAGGATAGTGAGATGGCTGAGGAGCTGAGCAAGCAGTTTAAATCAGTGTTTGCATTGGAAGATCTGATAAATGATGTTGATTTCATAAATGATGTTGATTGATGTTGATTCATAAAAAGTGATCTGATAAATGATGTTGATTTCATTGATAGTGATGTTGTGCTCAATCATATCAGGAAAATAAAGCCAAACAAGGCAGCAAGACATGATGAAATTTATGCTAGGGTATTGCAGGAAGGCAATTTCCACTTTCCACTTCCACATTTCCACTTAGTATAACATTTTCAAGATCAGTTTCATGAAATGAAATTCCAACAGATTGGAAAAGGACAAATGTTGTTCCTATTTTCCAGAAAGGAGAAAGAGGGAAAGTTGAAAACTATAGGCCATGAAGTCTCACATCCCTAGTCTGCAAGGTACTGAAATCAATTATCAAGGATAGAATAGTTAGTTATCTGGAAGGAAACAGATTGATTCAAGATACTCAACATGGGTGTAGAAAAGGATGGGTGTCTCAAAAATCTCTTGGACTTTTTTAACTTTGCCACAGAACAATTTGATCAGGGAAATCAGGTTGATGTAGCATATCTTGACTTTAGTAAGGCCTTTGACAAGGTACCCCATAAACAGTTAATGATACAGCTTCAGGCCCATGGTATTGCAAGTAGCATCTTAAAATGGATATAGAGTTGTGGCTTTCAGGTAGACAGCAAAGAGTGATGCTAAATGGTACAAAGTTACCATGGCAAAATGTTCTTAGTGGAGTCCCCCAGGGGTCAGTACTGGGGCCACTACTGTTCATCATATTTGTAAATAACATTGAAAGTGGCCTAAGCAGTAAATTTTTGAAATTTGCAGATGATTTGAAGGTCTTTAGGGGAATAACAGGTAAAAACGAGCATATCTCACTGCAAAAAGATTTAGACGAACTTGTGAAGTGGTCCAAAGAATGGCAAATGAAATTGGAGGTCATCAATTCAAAATTAAGTTAACCACAGCAGAGAAAGGTTAAGACAGACTTTCTTCACCAACAGGGTAGTAGAACACTGGAACCAGCTGCCAGAAACCATTGTCAGTAGCAGCACATTGAACATCTTTAAAAACAGCAGATAATCATTATAAGAATAGAGGGCTTGCTTTTCAGTATTACAGGGAGGGCTGATTGACAGATTTGGTGGGCAACTGGTTGAGTGTACAGAGTGCAACCAAGAAGGGCCTTTGTGGCTCATAGTTGCACTGATCTTTTATGTCTTTTTGCCTTGATGCTGCTGAAGTTGTCCTGCACATGAAGATATTATAATATTTTCATGTACTTGCTACATAGCATAACCTTCCAAACTATGTCGCAGGCTAGATCCTCTGCCTCTGACCAGTAGAGCTTCTTGCTTGGCAGCATGACATATTCAGAGATGAGAATTCACAGTCTGGACATGTTGAAATATATCCTGAGTCAGCAGCTATTCTATGGTCTATACAGCAGATATTCTGGGATGGGCATCAAGCTGAACTCCATGCATTCTCCCAACTAGTGCACTCAGGCAAAACATGCTGCCACACTAGCATATTTTATATCCTTGCATTACCTCTTTGCTGGGACATGGTGACCTTCTGACTTTTGACTTTACTGGAAATTGCAAGCTGAGCTTCTGATGCCACGGGTTAACGGATTACCCTATCTATATTTGATCACCTCTGCATTTTCCTTGGCACCTTCAGGATTACTAAGCACAAATCCAACCCTGATCAAAGTTCTTTCTGCATTTGGGTTGTGCTTCAATGTCTCATAAACTAGTAAACATCTTCTGTCAGAATAATCCCAATAATTTGTGTGAGGTTTCTAGACACCAATGTACCTTCTAAAGTGAAGTAATTTGTTTCAAATGTGTCAGGGCCTGCTGGTATGGAGGGCATATATGGTGGTGTGGTGGAGGTGATAATTGGTAGTTGGCATTACATTAAAGTAGGATGAAATGCAAACAAAAGTATGCACTTGTAATGTAATTAGCAACCACATTGTCTCATAGGCACAGCAATGAACATTGCATTGATACAAAATGCCAATGCAGCTGATGCACCCACCCAAAAGTGCAAATGTTCCAGAACATGGCATTCAAAATTTCCTACTCAACCTCTTGTGAATGATTTAAAAACAAATTTACCTTAACATAAAGCTCCAATTTCTGGTCTGCCTGTGGTGCCATTGAAGCATAATTATGTGTTTACATCACAATTATAGTATCCACAACATAATTGAAAGGTTGTACCCAGGGTAAATATTCTGATCAAGGAAAATGTTGGTTTTTATGATATTTTTAATATGATGCTCTTCGACATGAGGAAGACAATGCAACCACTTATTTTGTGCAGAAATGATTATTTTTCAGTTGGTAAAGAAACTCACAATCATAATCTTCATTCCACAGATACGAGATGGGTCGTATCACAGATACGAGAGACGAGATGGGTTACATCTCGTATAATTATCCATACCTGGTGGGTCAGATGTGATAAAGAAGAAATTGACCACTTCATGTACTCAGTTTAATACTCTTGGATTCCAAAAACCAGTGTTTCTACCTAAATTAGACATCTATTCCAGACAAGGAATATTTGCAGCCCGACGCAACCAAGCACCCCCTAGTAAGTACATCCGTTTAGATGTCAAAAACTTCGGCAAGAAGCCTTGGCCTCTTACGCCAACCTATGAATCGATCCAGACAGCAAGGCGGCTCACATTGATACTGACCTGGGCTTTTTGTGTTATACTTTGCCTCCATGATTACCAGAAGCGAGAAATTACATGAAATTTCACCTTAAATGACTGAATACACCCCGAAACCTTATAAAGACCACAACCACCAAGCAATAGTGCCCAAACACATTGCGTAACCAATCCGGTGTCTTTCTGATCAAGGTACCTTTATTAGACGGTAGATACAAATTTTCCTTCATGCCAGTATGATGTAATGTGAAGTTTTCTTTTAAGACGCGTGTAAATCGACGCGCGCATCGCATGTACACTCAGATGTCGCTCTGCGTAAGCATACGTTGACGTCGATATTCACGGGAAGTGACTTCAGTATATATCGCCGCAGATAGCTCGTTATTTACAGAGCCGCTCCCCTGCGTAAATCTACGCAGGCGCCGATATACACAGGCATCGGCGCTTGGGTATATGCCTACGCGAACGTGAACTACTCGTGTCGATCTACACTGAAGCTTCCTTTCTTTAAAATATGGTATCAATTTGGTTGCAGAAAACTTTTATCAAATCATACGCAATGGTTACTTATATTTTGTTTCCGTGAACCTACTGGTCGTTCACTCATCTGTTCGTTAAAAATTGCCCGTTTGTTCACCCACAGACACACCATTAACCCTCCTCGTCATACCGGTCATATCCTCGCACCCCATCTCGGGGGGGTGGGCGGGTAACATAAATCCCACATATGATCTCCAAACTAAGCGTCGCACGAAAAAGAAAGTGGTGTCATCGGAAAGCGCTCGACGAGTAGGGCCAGACGTCACCCCAAACAAAATTTTCCCCAAAAGTGTTATCACGTGGGGGTCTAATTTTTCACGACTTACATCATGTTTTTGGCTCTGGAGAGTTCATTTTGGGGGAGATTCCAAGAAAAAAAATTTTTTGTGAATCAGGAAAGGAAGGCGAAATCGACCACGACCCTAGCTTATTTGCCCACCCAAAAATCTTGTTTTTATTTCAAGATTTTACGTTTTCAATTTTTCTTCATTTTTCTTTCTCTAATGGGTAGAGCAGACGGAAAAACGTTCGAACTCAACTTGCTCTCATAAAAATGCTTATTTTAGCTCTAATGGGCAAATATGCAAAACCAATAGGTAATCAAAAACGAGAAAAAGGTACCTGGTGCGTTTTGTTTCGTACCTAAAGATAAGCAAACGCCGAAAATTTCATTAAATTATCTTCATCCATTAAAGCGTTACGACTGGGTGCAATTTCTTGGAGGTGACCTCACTTGACCTTAACTAACTCGTTGACCCGAGATGACCTGACCCCAAATTCTGACATAGCAAGTCAGATTGATGTGGGAAGAGACATGCCAACTTTCGACGCGCTACCGCGCGGCGTTCATGCACTGTCCTTGGAAGACCTTAGGGGGCGGGTAACAACCCCCGCCCGAAGACGACGCGGGCTAACTAGCTCCTCTCGCCGCATCCTTGGGTAGGTTGGACAGCCATCGCAATGTGGCAAAACGCATGCCTTTTCCACAAAGTAGATTTGCGCCTGTTTTTAGCCTTCAGGTCTAACGCAAACTTTTTACCTAATCAGCCCTTGAATCCTGAGCTGTCCCAGGGCTTTCGGGGAAAGCAACACGTGATTAATCCGCAAGTCACTGGGGGCGTATTTTACCCCCCCCCGCTGATCACACGGGAGGCAAAGTCCACTGATCCCTAGTCAATCCGATGCTGTGCTACGTCGTCTCAGGCAGGCGGACGCGTTACGTGGATGAGCACGTGCGCCTGGATGAGCGATAGCACGCATAATTGGACAATCAACAGATGGAGTCGCTCGATAGTGAAATGGTGACGAAATAATGTCAGTGCCGTACGGTTGTCACGAAGGATTTCGTCACCTCATTTATGGCCCTCGCAGGACGGGGTTCGGTGAGTAGTCACTCCCAAAGAGCTTGATGGTTTTATATGGACCAACTTTTGATGCGGAGATGTTTGTGCTAAGCTCGATGCATATCTTTTATATTATTTACGATCCAAACCAATCCAACATCACCAGACCCGATCCAACACGACCCAACCCATCCAGACCCAATTCTCGATCCGACCCGACGTCAGTTTATTTGACTAACTGTGCCCTTTCACAGCTTCATTGTTATACTCCACATATCATAACTACAATTATCGCTCCGCAGTTTATTTTATATTCCCAACAAAGCCCTTTCAACGGTATCTTGGCTGGCGTGGTAACATGTGCGACCGCTACAATATTCGACAGATGAAGTTGGCTCCAACAAGCCCATCGATCCGTCGATGAAAAGAGTAAACCGAGAAGGCCGAAAACAATGTTTAGTAATACTTCAGGACGGTAATGATTGTGGGAAATATTTAAAAGGGAGAACACCTAAAGGCAGCGTGGGAATCAGAACAGTGCGTGCTATGTGTGTCTACCACTTCATCCAAAATAGGGTTCGTCAGGGATGTTGATGGGGTGGGAAGCGGAGTTTGTTTTACAGATCATGACACTTACCAACCTCGTCGCGATTGCTTTTGGAATGAAATTTAGGTGCCGATAGTCACGGATATTTATTTGTTTATTTATTTAACAATACATGCCCTCCACGTGCAGTGGCTGTTACGGACAGTCTGGGTTGAACTCACAGATATTTACAAAGAAAGGATAGATGTGTGGTCAATAGTGGGAGCAGATGCGCAACAAACATTCGTACGCCAACATAATACAATATCCATATCACTTTCCGCACTGCATACACCGTACTTGCAACACGAGCTATACACGAGTGGCTTGTAGAAGTGATAGGAAAGCGATGGCCTAAAGGTGACTTCATAGTGTACACATATCCCTGGTGTAAGTTTTTTTTTGTGTGACTAGTGTTGTTCGTGGAGATACGCTAGTGCATGTTTCTTGAAGTTAGACAGCCTCGATGTTTTTGTTTCAGTAGGAAGTTTGTTGTAGTGGAAGACAGACGAGTAGATAAATCTCCTGCGGCCAGCCTCTCTGTGTATGGCTGGCAGGCGCAGATGGTCGTCTGCACGTGTGTGACGGCTTCGCAGGGTAGAGTTTGCAGTGATTTGACCAGCAATGTGCGTAGGCTCACCCGTCAGAACGATCTTGTGGAGCAAAGTGAGACTGTGAAATAGGTACAGATCGGCTGCAGTGAGGAGACCCAACCCGTTTCGGACATCAGTAATATGATCAAATTTCCGGAGACCTGACACAACCCTAGTGGCGAAGTTAATGATCTTGTCTAGTCTGTGGATGTTTGCTGACGACCCGTTCCCGTAAACAGATATGCAGTATCGGATATTGGATATAACTAGGCTAATGACTATGGTGAAGAGAGATATTGTGAAAAGGGTGACATGATGGTGACGCAGATGGTGACGCAGAGGCTCAGGGCTAGAGGGAACCCAGTGCACTTCCGGACCACAACAGCTACATGGGAATCCCACGACATGTGGCGATCAAATGTCACCCCAAGGTTCTTACACAAATGTTTCTCATCTATCACGGCGGCCCTAAAGCACACTCGTATCGGGGTAATATTGCGAAGATTTTGACGCGATCCGAGAGTAAGAAGCTGAGTTTTGGTCGGGTTCACCTTCAAGCCAATATCCAGGAAGTAGTCGTAGAGTTGGCTCAGACGTGTCTCCATTTGACTTATCAGATTTGGGAGATCAGATTTCCGACCGGAGATGAGGACCTGTGTGTCGTCTGTGAACTGGGTGACATGTGCTACCGGGACGTGCAGACTGAGGTCGTTCGAAAAGATGCAATAGAGAAGTGGACCTAATGATGAGCCTTGAAAGACACCTATGTTGTTTGGGAGAAAGGAGGAGAGATGCCTGTTTCCGTGTTGATCTGAGATCCTAACAGCCTGCGTGTGACCTCCCAGATATGCTTTAAACCAGTCGGTATTGATTCCATGGAGTTGAAGCTTAGTGAGCAGTTTGGTGTGGTCTATTACATCGAAACATTTACTGAGGTCCAGAATGCAAAGGAGAGCTACTTCCGAACGGTCCATTGCTGCTAGTATTTCGTCCGTGACTGAGATAAGGGCGGTTTCCGTAGAGTGGCGTGGTCTGAATCCGTGCTTAGTTTGGGCCAGTAGGTGGTTTGAGTTTAGGTAGTGAAAGAATTGTTTCTGTACTACTCTCTCAGTGACCTTGGCGATAACCGGAACCAGTGAGATGGGTCTAAAATTAGAGGGATCCGAAGGATCTCCTAATTTGTGAAGAGTTACTATTGACTGTTTCCAAGTGGAGGGAATATCAGCTGTAGTCAGGCATGTGTTTACAATGTCGAGCAGCACTTCGCCGATAAAAAAGAACAGAAATTTGGTAACCTTAATACAGATCCCGTCGGGTCTGCACGCACTTGTACTTCTCATGTTTATGACGATTTTGGCTAGCTGTTCAAGAGATATGGGTGATACTTTATAGGAGCTGGTAGAGACGCGCGATAGCCGGCAACTGGGAGATGTGTGTTGAGGCATGTTTGCCTGCAGTTTGACCTCTGTTGATACTTTTGGTCCGACACTAACAAAATAATGATTTAGCTGCTCAGGTAGGACCTGAGGTTGTACTCTGTGAGATACTTTTTTTTTGTATCGATAATAGGCTTGAAAGCACGTGTAGCCGGTATATGGAATCGGGTACTGCAATCAACTGAGTTTTGTCACTTTTAGCCGTTTCCAGCGCCAGGCAAAATCGTGAAAAACGTTGGAAAGACCGAAATTTATTTACCTCTCTCCCCCGTGTGTACGTGTCACGTGCAGCAAAAATGTTTGCACTGTCTTGTTTAGCGGGTTGCCGTGGCTGAACAGAAGCGTCCGCACCTGTTCGAGTGTTTCGATCTGTTTCGATCGATCCAATGGTTTGTGAGCTACGCCAATTAAAGCAGAGCCGATTCGTCGCACTAACACTGGTCATATTCCGATGCACAAATTCCCGTTGTACACACTGAACCAATGAACAGGATTTCGGCGCAATCCGTTCTCCCATCAAACCGCCGCCAGTCACGTACAGCATACTGGCTCGATCGCATCGAAATCGTGCCCAGATGGCAGCAAACACAGTCGACTTGCACGTGGTGTCGCACATGCCCCGTTCATCGTGACGTCAGCTGAACAGGGAGTGAATGTGGTGGTCGCGTTTTTCGTGGACAAAATAAGTCAACCCAATGTCCAGGAGGAATGGGGATGTCGAGTTTTTTGAGCGCATGACATGAGCTACGCATCATCCACCCCACAAATTGTGAATGTCCGAATATCCCCGGATACTGGCGACCCGTGCACCAAATCTGATACCTCTGGTACGCGCACGCAATCAGCTCAGAAGTGGCAGGCTGAAAGTCAACGCGCGTGTTAGACTATCGCACAGTGCAGTGCACCCTGCCACCGACTTCAACAGCACGCAGACCTCGATCAGGCACTCTTCTCCACGAAGTTTCATATTCGCACGACTTGCACTTGCTGTGCCCCTGGATAGCTGATCTGATGATGACAGATGATAGTAGAAAGCTCCTATCCTAAGAGTATTGCTGTTGCCTTTTCCCACAGTGACATCAAGCCAAATGGACTCCACAGACACATTTTTATCCCTACCTGCTACTTTTTGAGAACTGAATAAGCTATTCATATAGAGCATTACACCACCCCTTTCATTGCTGGACCCCTATTGCACGAAAACATGCGACCTCGCTCGACTCCACGTGACATGTGTCCTAGGGTCGTGCGCAATATTTCAGCGAAATCTGCCCAGTCGTTCCGGCACAGTATGCGACGAAGCAGCGTGTGCAGACATTTCCAAACAAGCCCCGAATGCGACCGCCACGTATTAAATCTCCGATCGATATTTCTCGCGACATAGTCTTACGATTTCGAATCCGGGAAAATTCCGTAAATAAAGCCTCTGTGCGCGACGAGGTGGCCGAAAAGAAGGTTGGAAAATCAGCAAACCAGCTTTGCCAGAGGGGACCGGCAAGAGCCATCAGGCGCCCCATGCGGGGGCGTACGGTCTAAGCGCGAGTCCCACAATCGAAGGATTGTGGGTTCGAGTCCCACCTGTCGCTACTCTTTGTCCACGGCCAATCGGCGCGAAATGGTGCGGACGCTGCACGACTAGACTGTCGATGCGTCGTAAAACAACTAACCAGGCACCTAATGAAACACTGGAAAAATTAACTTCCCACCTCGCACGATCAGCCCCCCTTACACAAGCGGCTGTCAAGCCAGTGGAAGGAGATGCCGCACCAGCGCAGATCATCCACGAACCTGCCGCGACAGACTGCCTGGCGACGTCAATGGACGCCAGGAAACTTTCAGACTCAGAAAATTAGGGCGTCCACGGCTGTGTAGGCACGCGATAGCAGAGCCAAAATATTTGCACCCACCGGAACGCGTCTAGCTTGGTAAAGTCGGGGGGGGTATAGTTAAGCTATTAAGAGAGTATCCCCAATATTGTCGCACCCCAAATGTATATAACTTTACGCGGGACCCGATGTGGTATGCCACTCCAAGCCATTTGGCCCCGCCCATTATTTTAATGCATTGGGCTCCCATCCAACCTGCAGAAGCATACACCAGTGGTTCATGCCAGTTTTGTTAGTCTTCGACAATAAGGAGACCGGCGATTAAATTGACTGGCACGGCCACCCAACTCGAAAATCGGCAAGCCACATGCAGCCTTCCAAGGCCTAGCTGATGAACTATACGGGGCAGAAATTGATGCACGTTCTGCAACTTCCACGGCCTGACGTCCGACTTCCCGATGAAACCACGAAGACATCTGTCGTGGCAATGGACCACTTTGGTCCAGCAGTCGCTCCTCCACAAACCAACTGCACTATACGGGCTATATTATTACCAAACTGGAGACGATTCCTCGTGCGCGGCCAACGTAACACAGCGTCCACGGGATCGTCCCAGTGTTGTACCGCAACAGGTAGTTTGCAGTGTGAACGCGTCACCTAACGCCAGCGTCCCGGCTGCCGGCCCCGCGACGTGTAACGAGCGGGAGCCACCAGCAGTGGTCCTGCGGTCGTACAACACCGCAGGGAAAACGCCTGTCGGCGGCCACTCCGGTCAGAACGGGCGCCGGCGGACGAATTCGCGCTGGCTTTCGCATGCTGTTCCGACAGCCAGCAATTCTGCACCTATACATGCAACACGGTAGACTCGGTATTGGCAAACTGGTCATCCACTGCATTCAACTCTACTCAATTCCATTAAATATACAGCTAATCGCACTGGCGCAAGAAAAAGACATGCACATCGGGGGGCGGGGCGGCGTTCGGCGCAACCACCCCGACTCGCGCCAGGCGGCGCCAGCAGTCGCGCCTCGCCGCCTGCGCGTATACAGAGCCAACAGTGCGACGGCGCCGGGAGCCAACTGACCACGGATCATTCGACAGAAGCCCGCCGAAGACCGAAAGACATGGCGGCACAGACGCCGCCGAGGCAAGACCGTGGCGACATGAGGTGCCGACGCCACCCCCTAGGTCATTCAGTCCGACACAGCCGACAGTCACTCGCAGCGCACCGGCCCGCTGACATTCCGTTTACACAGTTTGCACCGCACGCGAACACCGTTCACACATTTCCTGCCGTTGGGTTCGGGAGAAACTGGCCAACAGAGTGGACCGCGTCGATAGTGTTCCACCGACATGCCGCGCAGAGCAATCTGTGACGTCACGTTGCCACGGCGACAACGGTGTACACAGCCCAGCCGACATGGAAGCCGTGTCCGGCGTTTTCAGTCTGACTCGTCGCCGCGTGTAAATAGTTCCCGCCAGGATTGAGATTCTCGCGCGAATTCGGCTCGCCGCGGTAGCCAGCCCGGTCGCATCCACGCGACCCGAACAAATCGAGCAAATGCGGGGGTGGCACTTGGAGAGTTTACCATCAACTCGTGTCGTACGGCGATGACGTTAACGCCATCTAGGTACGACATCGAACACTGACACTTCTTCCGGACGCCGATGCAGACCTGAACTTGAAACGATGTCGAACATTGACATTGCACAGTCCAGACGTTTTGATCTGCTTCCAAACACAGTCTACCGCTCGGCTTGCACGCAACAACACTAGCTGAATTCACAATTCTCGTCTGGCAAACGTATTCGCGCTTCTCTATAGCCATAATTCGCTACTGACACGCCTTTTCCTCCCAGCCAAGATACGATACAAAATGAGCAAATTCGTGCTGTCACAGTCCCACCATTGCACCGAGACCCCCGCCTCGTTGGCGCCAACTTGCTGCTGGGCCGCAACCGCATGAGCGCCTTCCTTCAGGATGCCCACCATGACGTAATATATGGCAGACGTGCTGAAGGTATCCCCCTAGGCGTAAAGGCGCTCAATGACCTGCGCGTATTTCTTGTGGATGGTCGGCCGCTTCATCTTCATGGTCGGTCCTGCCGGTGGAACGACCAGTCAGAGGGAGGAAATGGTGTGACGCCGCGTATAGTCCCTATCCAACGTGCTACTTCTGATGTCGCCCATTACCCAGTAGCAACTATTGGTAGACACTGTACAACATGTCTAAAATAAACACGGTGGCGTTTCAGAGACGCAGAAGAAATCGCCCCACCGTTACTTGTTTGTGCTGTCCTGGTCTTCATGAAACATTTGAAGTGAAGTTCAAAAATATCCAAAGGAAATCCCAGTTGTCGGGGGGGGAATACGCTAGGTATTCACACCGAATCGCTAAGTCACGTGTTCGCAGGCTGTCCAGTCACGGCAGCCCAGTGCGCGACATGTTCGGAAGTTCTAAACATTCATACGCCCGAAGAAGACTGCCCTCCAGTTCTTTACTTTAAGATTATCAGCCTCCGAACAACAGTACGGTTTCGTTTACCAGGCTGATGCTGAACGCCGGTTCGACCAATATTCTCATACAATTAACATCCACAGACACCTTTGCCAAACAGTTTTTTTTTGTCGAGTGCGAACCTGCCAGAATTTGTAGGCAACGACGAGAACAGTCCAGCACGAACTCACTCTCGCGCCATTCCCCAGTCAGAGTAGGCACGTTAAGGAAAGCGCAGGTCATCCAATAGAGCAGCTGAGCCGCGGACCCATTGGAGACCATGAAGACATTGCAAGCGTTTCTACCAAACCCGGTGAGCAAGGAATTGAACACGAGTCCAAGGGCTTCGTCAGATTGAGGACCCAATGCCTTCCTTAACTGAAGCCCGCCTTTAGATCGAAAAATTTGTATAACCCATCGGTTCGAAACTTCATTAAAAGTCCGGCAGAGACACCTAAATTGGGTCGGTCGCCTTCACTGCATCTGTGGTTGGAACGTAAGAACCGCCGCCAAGCCACGACGCACGGGCCAATCACGCGGTGTCGAGCCTGAAACACGATTGAACGTCTTGCACAGCAGACAAGTCTGAAAGGATGGAGTCGCTGGTAAGTCATAGGCTCTGGTCACCAGTCAAGAGCCTCTGGTCACCAGTACAGAGGCTCGACGTGCCCGCTCAGAACAGGCCGCCGGCGTCGACCGGCAGCACCCAGCACCCACCGATCTCTCCACCGGGGATGGAGAAGTCGACCGGCAGGATGGACCATTTCTGCACGCGCTGGGCGCCCGACGCCGCCCGACTGTTGGCGCGGTCCAGGCCGCACTGGATGGCGCTCATCACCTGAGGGCACCGCGTCGTGGATTCGGTCAGGTCACCTACCTCGTCTGACTGCTGTCAACGGCAAACCATCGCGCTCCGACCAGACTGTCGTAAAGTGTACCGCGACCATTGGCTGACCTGATCAGACTAGACTGCACGTGTCAGGCCAGGCCGTGCACTCTGGCCAAGTCGCTACCAGCCACTACCTGGTGATAAAGTGAGTACAAATCTTACTCGCAGGGCCCGCCCAGAGTCGTGAGAGGCCAAAGTACTCTATATTTACTAGCCTACTACAACTTGACTTGTGCGCGACAACTACAATAACTACAACTCGAGCGCGAGAGCCACGAGATGCAGTCGCAAGGACCAGAGCTCAAAGTAAAGAGGTCTTTTCGACAGAGACTCACGGCTACGAGGGAAAAGTGGGACGGAGGAGTGCCACCAACAACGGGAGGGGGCAGTGTCCGCTGAATCCGCCCCCGACACAGACACGAGGGAAACACTCCGCAGACCGACCTTATCGTCGGGGCCGTCCAGGACGTCCTGGACAGTGCGTGCCGAGGAGCCGGCATTCCGGCAGAACTCCAGCGCGGGCGGGCTCAGCTGATTGGTCGGCTCCATGGTGTCCAGATCAATTATCACCTGACGGCCACAAAGTCCGCAATCCACAATCCACAATCCACAGACCAGTCTCGAGACACCGGGCGTAGACATGCTCAGGTTTGAACGATGACGAACTGGTGCATTGCTCCGGCAACCGGTAGTTGCAGGGCCAAATTCCGGGAGTAAACTAGACCGAGCGTGCGCCGAGATGACTAGCCTTCACCAAAAGTGACTGATTTACGACTGCCTTCACCAAAGAGGCAGTACAATAATCAATTCATGCGTGCACGGCAGCGAATCCAGTACACCAATCAGTCTGCAATCCAGGTGCCCGCGAAATCTGCCCACGGCCCTGTCAGCCGGCCCAGCACTTGGCAACGCGGCTGCCGTCTGTCGCCTCCCTAGACGGTCCCAGGCTCTGACGTCGGCCGGTTAGGTGGCTCACTCGCGGTCAGCTTTGATTTTATGAGGCAATACCCGCACACTACGGCCACATGCGACGCCTCGTTGCATCAGTGGCGAGGAACGCATCTACCACCAACAAGGCAACATAGCATGGGATGTGGGGACCGACGTGCACGCCGGTCCGGAAAGCTTGAACGGCTAACACACCGCGGGATTACCACCAGGTAACTATTTTACCGTTTTTTATCATAACCACCACGGGGAAATGCCTCGAGTAAATAGCAAATTACCATGCCGTTGAGCTCGCAGACCACAAACCGGCGCAAGCGCACCAACTCACCTTAAGCGTCATAATCATGCTGAGGAACTTGCGCTTGTCTCCGATGAGACAGCAGTTGCTGATGATGGGCACCTCCTTCATGACCTCCTCCTCGATCAGCACCGGTGGGATGTTCTCTCCGCCGGCGGTAATGATCAGCTCCTGGCGGCAGCGAACAAACCAGCTGGAGGCGGGCAAACGCTCGGCCAATCCGGCTACAGTCGGGGAGGACGGCGCCAATCTGTGCTCTGGACTACGACCATTCAACCAGCTGGACTAAACTGCATCGCGGAGGCTCTCGTTCGCGCACAGTCTGCTATTAATCTACGAGGCACTCGCACGGTGACCCACTTTTGAAGAATAACGCAGACCAAACGGTACAATACATTCTGCAGGAAACATTCGGAATGAGGATTGTGCATCCAGACAATGATGCTCCGCTTCTGAAGATGGACAGCGCTCAACGCAGATCAGGAATTAGTTGATAAGCCGGAGGATCTCGAGGCAGGATGCATACAGTTGCCGCCCGGCAATACACAGCTGAACCACCTTCAGCCCAAATGATTGGAAAAAAACACTCAGCCCCACCTTGCTGCGGCCGGTGATGGTGATAATGCCGCGCTCGTCGACGGTGCCCAGGTCGCCGGTGTGCAGCCAGCCGTCGGCGTCTGTCGCCTCCACAGTCTTGTCGGCCAGGTTCAGGTAGCCCATGAACACGTGTCGTCCGCCCATGCAGATCTCGCCCTGCAGCGCAACAGAGACACAGTTGGCAGGGGCGGCGCCACAAGCCGGGCTTGGAGGCGAGGACACAGTTGGCAGGGGCGGCGCCACAAGCCGGGCTTGGAGGCGAGGCAAGCAAATGTCATTGACAAGTCGACTGAAATTGCCTACACTCGGGAAGACAATATATCACTCAAATGTTCTGGCATTCAGAGAATGTTATTTTAACGTACAATTTCGGCAAGCATTGTCATCTTGGGGGTATGGTACCTGGCTGTATGGGCATGCCCGAAATTGCATGCCGTTCTATGTGATCATCGCAAAGCCAATGCAATTGAAGATCATACCAGAAGCTGAAATTGTTTCCCAGACGCCTATTGTAAGAAGTTTTGCGTAATTGTGAAGACGCACGAGCGTAGCTTGAACAGACTAAGCAACCATTACCGGCACCATATGATTTGTGCAACGAGCTAGGAACAAAAAGACCTAGGCACGACCGCCAACGAAGATCACGCAAAACCTAAACCACAGCAAGGACTACGTTCAGAGTGGGTGCATCGCAGTCGCACTGCATTGCTGAAGTGAACCAACGGTACGACTGGCGGCCCGCCCAGGCGGCGGTACGACCGGCGAGCGGCGTAGTCACCTGTCCGCCGGCGTCGGCTTTGTCCAGTCGCGTGTAGCAGCCTTCGACGGTGGGGCCGACAGAGCCCACCCGGTCACAGCGGTGGAAGCAGGCAGAGTGCGGTCCGGAGCATTCGCTCATGCCGTACAGCTGCCGGCACACCAGCACCAGTCACAAGGAGCCATCGGGATGGTCGGTTGTTGGTTTTACGATATGTCGACCACCGAGTCGTGTGGCGTCGCCAATCTCACGCCGATTAGCCGCGGGGTAATAGTAACGGCAGGCGAGACTAACACGCAACCTTTCGATCGGGAAACGGGGAACTCACCCCTGGACCACTCGTCCCCGGAGCCACGCTCATGTCACAGCTGTCTGCACACCATTAATCCTGAGCCATCCCGAGTAGCCGCGAGGAATCCGGAGGCACCCCGAGGAGTCGGGAGGAACCCGAGGAGTCACGAGGAAGCATACACCGGCCCGATCAGTCCACCGTACTGACCAGCGGTAGTGCGCTCAGACACACCACGCACAGACACCCAAGACACCAACACATTCGCCCAGCGCGTCTCTCGCCTTCACTCCATCCCCGTGCACTGTAAGTGGGAGAGGCGTACAGGGATATCTTCGCGCACAGTCCGCGCGCACACCACCTCTGTCGGCATCCTCGGAAGTACTCTGCTAATTACATCTGACGATACGTCCGAGCTAATTACTGTAGAAGTTCGGACTGGCAACAGTTGTACGACCACACTACCGGATATTCTCAGCGCAAAGACCGGAGTAATGAACAGCAGCGATAGTGTTCCTGTCGTGAGAGCACTACATTCATGCAGAAAACCACATTGAAGGGTCTGGAGAAAGAGCCAGTGGACCTCATTCGACTTAACCGGGCACAACTGCCGGAAGATCAACCATCGATATCGGTGGATTTAACTGGTGGTTATGACTTTTCGACGCAATTGACAACCAAGGTCATATGGCGTCCCCTGCCTCACACCCCAGCAGGAAAGGCGGGTGCCGCGGGGAATCGAACCCCGTACCTCTGGCTTGCCCGACACTCGAAAGCACCCACCGAGCTACCGGCGCCCCGAACCATAGACACCAACCACGTAGCCAGGCGACACATGGCGGGTTTTCAGTTGCGCTACCTGCAGGAGAGGCAGATCCAGAGAGTGGAAGAAGGCGAGCGTGTCCTTGGAGAGCGGCGCCGCCGCAGAGTAGAGCAGCCGGACACGGTCCAGGCCCACCAGCCGGTGGATCTTGCTCAGCACCAGGCGACGGGCCAGACCGTAGCCGAGCGGCTTGCTCGTCGAGCTGGAGACGCCAGACTGGCTTAGTGTGGGGGAAGATTGGCGCCAATTGGGTTGATTGATTATTTGGGCTTAAGGGCGCATCAACTGCTACTGGTTATGCAGGGCGCCAATTGGGAAAAACCTGTGATCAATGGGGGGTGGGGGTAGCCTGGGGTCAAGAGGACCAAGAGTGGTTAGAGGAGAGACTAACCAAGCGTGGTTAGAGGAGAAATACGCCGGCCGGGGAGGGAAGCTGAAGGAATCACGAACACAAATCGGTGCTTAAGGACGCGACGAGAGCCACGACGACGGTTGAGTGAAATGTAGCCGATGGCGGGAAAGCAAATCGTGGGCACGAAGCCGATGAAGCCGCTTAACAATCAATCCCACACACACATGGTTTTTCACATTCACTGAATGGTTTGCTCGGCTTGCGAGATCCTTGTGTTCTCATGGTTGCATTTTCTGCACGAATGGCTACCAGTGTGTGCCCATGCTATCCCGGTAGTATCCCTTTATGTCCCTATGTTACCCCTGTTGTAACCCCCGATGCCCATGTTACCCCTGTTGTAACCCCCGATGCCCATGTTACCCCTGTTGTAACACATGATGCCCATCTTACCCCCATCATAACCCCTGATGCCCATGTTACCCCCATCATAACCCACGCCCATGTTACCCCCGTCATAACCCATGATGCCCACGTCACCCACGTCATAACCCATGATGCCCATGTTACCCCTGGTGCCCATGCTACGCCGGCTGTACCACCTGATGCCCACGTTACCCCTGTCGTACCCTTTGAGGCGGTTCGCCTGTGCCCGGCGTCCCCGCTCCAGCGCCCAATCCAGCAACGTCCGCCGGAAGCCCTTCGACTGCGCAGTCTTGGTCTCGAAGCCCTCCTTGATCTTCTCGTAGACGCGCGGCACTCCGATGAAGCAGGTGGGGCGGGACTCGGTCAGGGTCTGACCCAGCGTGCCCTGCAGCATGCGCACAGTGTTGAATCACTATGGAGAAGCGCACAGAACATCAGTTCTAAAGAAAACAGTCAAGTCATGAAGTACGTTACGCCGATACTGATGTTCTACAGGTCGTATCGTGTACCTTGGCAAGCTGCTGCGGTTGTCATAAATGACTGGTGCTTCATGGTCAAATTCGCAATAGAGATCAGACCTTCCCCACATCGGCATTTGAGACCAGTGTTTTCGGGAACGCAACGGCATATTAACAAAACTTAAGCACATCATGCAACCTAGTACCCGCTGTAAACATAAGCTACCCAGCCTCAAACAATGCAAGCATTTCCGGACACAGACGAAACACCCGACGCAGACATATATGCAAAGGACCCAGACACTATAGTTTAAATATTCGGCAACACCGAGGTGCCCGACAAGGCGCACACCATACAGCCCGGTCAGCCGGGTCAGTTACATCCAGAGCAGAACGGAGCGCGATCAACGGGGGGAAACAGGCAGCGACCCCCCTCTTTAAGGAGGTCATTCCGGATGATTCAACTGGACGAAATACAAACATCCAAGACTACGTTTCGCGAGTGTCGAGACAATCAACATCGGATCTTACGGTGAATCGGGGGAGGAGGATTGCACTTAGCGACTCGTGCGTCCCGAGAGCAGTATCGAGCAGCATCAACAATATAGACATACAGACATAAAACATAAGATTAGTGCAACTATGAGCCACAAGGGCCCTTCTTGGTTGCACTCTGTACACTGAACCAGTTGCCCACCAAATCTGTCAATCAGCCCTCCCTGTAACACTGATAGAGCAGTAGCAGTAGCAGTAGCAGTAGCAATAGAGCAGTAGCAACAGAGCAGCAGCGAGCAGCGCCAACCACAGCCGTGCTGACCTTGAGCGCCGACTTGTCTGCGAACCAGACGGTGCCTCCGGAGACCAGCGACAGGTAGATGTCGGCCAGCATGGCCGCCACGTGGCTCAGCGGCAGGTAGGACACCAGGTGCTCCACGCCCTCCCGCAGGCCGAACTGCACCGCCGAGTTGCGCGCCGTGAACGAGATGTTGTCGTGGCTCAGCATGACGCCCTTCGGCGGCCCGGTGGTGCCAGACTGCGACGGGGCAGGTCAGCGCGGGTCAACACGGCGAGCACCGCTTCGGTGGAGGTCGGGTCAGCGGCCACGGCCGGTCAACACGGCGAGCACCGCTTCGGCGTAGGTGGGGTCAGCGGACGATCACGGGAAACAACAGTTTTAGTTCGGCCAACGCATCGCAGACATTCACCATCTGATGAATGATACCCGCGTATGCGCAACGTACGCAAGGAACACCGCAACGTACGCGCCAAGATCTAACCCGATGCACAGTCGCATGGCGTGTGGAGTGAGTCTCGGTCTCTCCGTGTCGACAAGCGCCTCCCAGACGTACCGCATGCACGGCCACCTGCCCGACGTACCGTAAATACGAGCGATCCTCCTAAGTACGATACATACGTGTCCCTCTTTAACTCACAGTATATACGACTGCTTGGTTCATGTACCGTACATACGAGTCTGTCCGACGCACCATATACACGAGTGCCCGGCTGACGTACCGTTTAGATGAGTGCCCGGCTGAAGTACCGTGTAGATAAGTGCCCGGCTGAAGTACCGTGTAGATGAGTGCCCGGCTGAAGTACCGTGTAGATAAGTGCCCGGCTGAAGTACCGTGTAGATGAGTGCCCGGCTGAAGTACCGTGTAGATGAGTGCCCGGCTGAAGTACCGTTTAGATGAGTGCCCGGCTGAAGTACCGTGTAGATGAGTGCCCGGCTGAAGTACCGTGTAGATAAGTGCCCGGCTGAAGTACCGTTTAGATGAGTGCCCGGCTGAAGTACCGTTTAGATGAGTGCCCGGCTGAAGTACCGTTTAGATGAGTGCCCGGCTGAAGTACCGTGTAGATGAGTGCCCGGCTGAAGTACCGTGTAGATGAGTGCCCGGCTGAAGTACCGTGTAGATGAGTGCCCGGCTGAAGTACCGTTTAGATGAGTGCCCGGCTGAAGTACCGTGTAGATGAGTGCCCGGCTGAAGTACCGTGTAGATAAGTGCCCGGCTGAAGTACCGTTTAGATGAGTGCCCGGCTGAAGTACCGTTTAGATAAGTGCTCGGCTGACGTACCGTGTAGATGAGTGCCCGGCTGAAGTACCGTGTAGATGAGTGCCCGGCTGAAGTACCGTGTAGATGAGTGCCCGGCTGAAGTACCGTGTAGATGAGTGCCCGGCTGAAGTACCGTGTAGATGAGTGCCCGGCTGAAGTACCGTTTAGATGAGTGCCCGGCTGAAGTACCGTGTAGATGAGTGCCCGGCTGAAGTACCGTGTAGATGAGTGCCCGGCTGACGTACCGTGTAGATGAGTGCCCGGCTGAAGTACCGTTTAGATGAGTGCCCGGCTGAAGTACCGTTTAGATGAGTGCCCGGCTGACGTACCGTGTAGATGAGTGCCGCCGCCTGGTTGACGGCCACGTTCCGGATGCGCCTGGCCAGCTCGGCGCCGTCCTCCCTGGCGCCCATCTCCAGCAGCTGGGTCCAGCTGAGGACGCCCGGGGCGGACGGCTCGCCGCTGTACTGCACCACCACCTTCAGGCTGGGCACCTGGCGCACGGCGGCGGTCAGCACGAGCGGCCCACAATGCAGCCGTCTCCCCCTGGCCGGGACACGGAGCCGCGGCGAGATCGGTCAAGCGTCACAGAGCCTACGCGTCACAGAGCCTACGGGTCACTGAGCCTACGGGTCACTGAGCCTACGGGTCACTGAGCCTACGGGTCACAGAGCCTACGCGTCACAGAGCCTACGGGTCACAGAGCCTACGGGTCACTGAGCCTACGGTCAGCCAGCCGATCAGCCGACACAAGCCACTGGCGGGGTCTCACGGCGCGTCGACGGGACACTGTACAGCATATGTCCGCCGTTGATCACGACGACCCGCAACGCCTCACATTTGCTTGGGGGACTCGACTGGTGCTGGGGGCGCGGCGTCGTGTGGAGACGACAGCGGTTTTTAGCTCGACGCTCAGCGTCCGACCAAACTGTGCGCTATATTGGTGGCGACATGCCTCGCAACCCGCGCTATTCCAGTGTTGAGCAGTCTCCGAACTCCCAGGTCCCTTGCCACCAATTAGTGGCGACAAATCTTAACGTCGGCGAGCTCTGCGCACGACTTTCTCCTCAGCAGTGCTCCAACGGAGCGAAACCTGAACCCGCGACACACTTCCGCCAGCCCACGAGGTAAACAACCTTTACAGGTGAAAAAAACGGTAGGTGAGACAGCAAAAACATCTACTGGCAACGCCATGGTTTCTTCTCGTCCTACTTCATGACATACGGACAAAAATAGCCCATGCTACACCTCAATATTCAACATGCATGAAATATTTTCGCTAAAGAGGCAGGTCAAATGTCTACTATTTAGGGGTATCCATATCAATTACGACTTGTAGACGTTCGCACTTTGGACAATTCCCAGTAACTTCTGGGAACATTTTAAGTTCGGCTCTTGTGGACAAATACCTTCAGTATTTTTGTTACCATCGATGGGGGGGGGGATGCTACACGAGTGCGCCCGTGTGTCTGCACGTAGCGCGCGCGATCAGTGCTCACCTTTGCGCGAAACTGCTGCACCTTGGCCACCTGCTTATCGTCGTCCACCACGTAGATGTTGCAGTGGGAGTCGGCGGCGCAGTGGTAGCAGGCCTCGGTGTTATTGGTGGTGTACACTCCTGCGGGACAGCCATCGTCAGTGGCAGAACCAGACGGTCACGACATGTGGCAAATGCCAAATGTGGCAATACGAGGTCACGGCTAGAGGTGTGGAAAGGCCAGGTCAGAGGTCAGAGGGTCAGATGTGGCAAGGTCAGGTCAGAGGGTCAGATGTGGCAAGGCCAGGTCAGAGGGGTGGGGCGAGGCGGGCGAGGTCAGGTCAGATGTGAGGCCAGGTTAGATGAGAAGTCGTGTCAGATGTGGCGATGGTAGGCTAGGTCAGGTGCGCAGAGGTCGGGTCAGGCACGGCCAGGCCAGACCAGAGGTATAGAAAGATAGGTATGGTGGGTACAGCTACATATAAGTATATATGGTTGTAGTGGTCAATATCCACGGATACGGTACAAGCGTAGCTTCGTACGTATATGGAGAATCGTCTGGGAGGGCAAAGCATGACGCCAAATGCACACAAACTACGACTTGTTTGAGACCATCCAGAAATCTGCGAAATTCCGGAGAATGACTGGAAAGTTGGCGTAGGGAACGAAATGTGCATACGCGGATCCGGTTCGGTGAGCAGGGACACCGGACATCGCTACTCGACAAACATAGGCCCAACTTCACCTCTGTTCCCGCCAGACATTGCCTGCGGCGCCCGCCTGCCTCGCGCGCCAGTGCTCACCTGCCGACAGGCCGCCGGCGTAGATAGCCGCCAGGCTGGAGACGAACCACTCCTGACTGTTGAAGCCCATGATGCAGACGGAGCCCTTGGGCTCCAGGCCCAGCTTGATGAAGGCGCGAGCCACACACTTCACCTGGTCCACGTACGCCTTGTAGGTGGTGCTCTGCCACACGCCGTCGCGCTTGGTGCGCAGCGCCGTCAGGTGGCTGAACCTGCGGCAGGGCGGGAGCGTCGGCTCAGGTAGCGCCACCAGGTGCAGGGCGGGAGCGTCGGCTCAGATGAAGCCACCGACAACATGTCACCATTCGGTACACAGCGACATCAGCCGGCGTACAGCGCGTGCGACCAGAGGAGATCGGGGGTAGGTCAAGAGGATCGAGGTAGGTCACGAGATCGGAGTAGGTCACGAGATCGGAGTAGGTCACGAGATCGGAGTAGGTCAAGAGATCGGAGTAGGTCAAGAGATCGGAGTAGGTCAAGAGATCGGAGTAGGTCAAGAGATCGGAGTAGGTCAAGAGATCGGAGTAGGTCAAGAGATCGGAGTAGGTCAAGAGATCGGAGTAGGTCAAGAGATCGGAGTAGGTCAAGAGGATCGGGGTAGGTCAAGAGGATCGGCGTCAGGAGATAGGCGCCTGTTGGTTTTGTGTTAAGACACATTGACCGTTGAGCAATGCAGCGCCGCCAATTTCTCACGCCAATTGGTCGCGGGCGAAGAGTAGCGACAGGCGAGACACGAACTCACAACCTTTCGATTGTGGGACGGGAAACCTACCCCTGGACTACTCGTCAGAGTAGCTCGGTGTCTGGAGATGCTCACCTGGTGGCGGCTCGGTCCAGCAGCGAGTGGACCGACACGGCAGGTATGGACGAGGGGCCGCTGGCGCCGATCTTGAGGCGCACCGCCCCGAACCTGTCCGAGGAGATCAGGTCCTCGGACGGCACGATCTGGTCCGGACCTGAAGCACGGGCAACACCGGCGTCCAGTCAGACCTCGTGTCATCACAGAGCAACAGGGGTCGGACATGGCCGCTCAGTAGCGGCGCAGTTCAGCGAAACAGACGTGAAACAGACGCGAAGCACAGACGCGAAACAGAGACGCGAAACAGAGACGCGAAACAGAGACGCGAAACAGACGCGAAACAGAGACGCGAAACAGAGACGCGGAAGACTGATGTTGGGAAGTCTAAACTATGTCGGTCGAGGCGTGGAGACAAAACCAACAAACCAATCTTCTGCCGCCCGACTGCAAACACATCGGAAATCCACGCGGGGCTTCCACTGCATACGGCGCGTGTAGGACGTCAGACACCAGACGGCTAGGTTTGTGCGTTGTGCCTCAGATACCGGCGGGAAATGGCGGCGATCTAAGGCTGGCGGCACTGCTCGACTTCTACGATCAACTGGTGTGTGCGACCAACGTGCCACGAAACAATCGGCAAGATTGTGAAAACATCTTACAAAATATTATAGTGAATATGTCCAATTAAAGAACCGGCTTAACACAGGCCGAAAACCATTAACTTAAAAAACCGTGGCAAGTCTCGGCCGGGCTGGAGGGCTTGACCCTGGTGTCAGGTCGGTTCGACTCCACAATGTCAACTATTTGTCACGTACTCGGCGACAGACTACTTTCCAACAGTTCACCACCGCTCGTAATCACCAAATCCCACGGTACCATCAGCCGCACGTGCGAGAACGTGTATCCGTACTGTTGCCCAACAGCGTAAGCATTTGTAACGTTCAGCTGAAGGAGACTGCACGCCGGACAGCCCCCCCCCCGCCAGCCTCATGACATGTGCGAGTGCTAACGCTTGCCGACAACCACTACATCATGCTGGATGCAGCGGCATGGCGCAGTGAGTGAAGCGGCAGCAGACTATGGCGTCTGGCAAGATCCGCAGAGCAGCTCGTCTACGAACCCCCACCCCCAAAAAAGTAGTTCCTGCACCCTGCACCCCTGACGATAGTCTGTACCCTGCACGCCTGACTGTACCTACCTGTACTCCGCGACCGTACGGTCCCTTTATCCGTGCCCGTGGCCGCACAATCACTGCACCCACACCCCCGACAATACCCCCATATCACTGACCGTTCCATCTCCATACCAAACCACCGATTGTACAGCCCCTGCAGTCGTACCCCTGACCGGACAATCCTACACCCCGCACTCCTGACCGTACAGCCCCTGCACCCACATCCATGACCGCACAGTGTGCATTAAACACCACACGCCGTACAACTTGTATCCCGCACCCTAACCGTACCATCTCTGTACCCCGCACCCTGACCGTACCGTCTCTGTACCCAGCACCCTGACCGTACCATTTCTGTACCCCGCACCCTGACCGTACCGACTCTGTACCCCGCACCCTGACCGTACCGACTCTGTACCCCGCACCCTGACCGTACCGACTCTGTACCCCGCACCCTGACCGTACCGACTCTGTACCCCGCACCCTGACCGTACCGTCTCTGCACCCGCACCCATGACCGTACCGTCTCTGCACCCCGCACCGCTGACCGTACAGTCTCTGCACCCCGCACCGCTGACCGTACCGTCTTTATCCCGCACCCTGACTGTACCGTCTCTGTACCCCGCACCCTGACCGTACCGTCTCTGTACCCCGCACCCTGACCGTACCGTCTCTGTACCCCGCACCCTGACCGTACCGTCTCTGTACCCCGCACCCTGACCGTACCGTCTCTGTACCCCGCACCCTGACCGTACTGTCTCTGTACCCCGCACCGCTGACCGTACCGTCTATGTACCCCGCACCCTGACCGTACCGTCTCTGTACCCCGCACCCCTGACCGTACAGTCTCTGTACCCCGCACCCCTGACCGCACAGTCTCTGTACCCCGCACCCTGACCGTACCGTCTCTGTACCCCGCACCCCTGACCGTACCGTCAGTGTACTGGCTGAGCGGCGGCGGCGGAGGCGGCTCAGACACGAGCTCCGTCGGCTCCGACGAGACGCTGGAGAGAGTCATCCGACTGAGCACGGCCTCCTTCAGCTGCTGGTCGAGCCGGGTGACCAGCTCGCCGGGCGAGCCAGTGCTCTTGGTGTTCACGCTGGGAGTGCTGCCGGCGCTCGAGTCCGACGACGCGGAACCGCTGCAGCTCTGTCGACCGGCCAGGCCAAGTCAGGTCAGGTCAGGTCAGATGGAATCACACTGCAGCGAAATTAAGAACGCGTGCAATCTAGTCGGGTCGGGCTGGGTTGTGCCGCTTAGCTGGTCATGATAGGCCATGTCTGGCCACTGATGAAACGGGCCATGTCTGGCCAGGCTTCCCGCATGCCACATCGAAGCGGTAACAGGCATCGAACGACCCTACAAGAATGGTCACAGGTATAGCAGGCCGGACAAAGCAGATCACCCGGTACAGATCTGGTAGCTGACTGCACGGCTGCTGACAAGGCACGCACGGTAAGGTCACGCCAACGAAGGTCAGCGAGATCAGATGACATAGTAGCAGGCAGGGTTAGGCCACAGGACATAAGAAGCTAACGGGTGGATGGATTCACATTGGTCAATGAATGTGAATTCACACCAGTTAATGGACAAGCGACTTCTCACATATTGGGGAACGGATTCGCACGAGTTAATGGACAAGCGACTTCTCACATATTGGGGAACGGATTCGCACGAGTTAATGGATAGGTGGATTAGTTAGTTCGCACAAGTGCAGGCAGGACGAGTAGGGCGGTCGGGCCCGGCGGTGGCGACCGACCACACCGAACAGACGCGCCAGCCCAACAGACGCGCCAGCCCAACAGACGCGCCAGCCCAACAGACGCGCCAGCCCAACAGACGCGCCAGCCCAACAGACGCGCCAGCCCAACAGACGCGCCAGCCCAACAGACGCGCCAGCCCAACAGACGCGCCAGCCCAACAGACGCGCCAGCCCAACAGACGCGCCAGCCCAACAGACGCGCCAGCCCAACAGACGCGCCAGCCCAACAGACGCGCCAGCCCAACAGACGCGCCAGCCCAACAGACGCGCCAGCCCAACAGACGCGCCAGCCCAACAGACGCGCCAGCCCAACAGACGCGCCAGCCCAACAGACGCGCCAGCCCAACAGACGCGCCAGCCCAACAGACGCGCCAGCCCAACAGACGCGCCAGCCCAACAGACGCGCCAGCCCAACAGACGCGCCAGCCCAACAGACGCGCCAGCCCAACAGACGCGCCAGCCCAACAGACGCGCCAGCCCAACAGACGCGCCAGCCCAACAGACGCGCCAGCCCAACAGACGCGCCAGCCCAACAGACGCGCCAGCCCAACAGACGCGCCAGCCCAACAGACGCGCCAGCCCAACAGACGCGCCAGCCCAACAGACGCGCCAGCCCAACAGACGCGCCAGCCCAACAGACGCGCCAGCCCAACAGACGCGCCAGCCCAACAGACGCGCCGGTCCAACAGACGCGCCAGCCCAACAGACGCGCCAGCCCAACAGACGCGCCAGCCCAACAGACGCGCCAGCCCAACAGACGCGCCAGCCCAACAGACGCGCCAGCCCAACAGACGCGCCAGCCCAACAGACGCGCCAGCCCAACAGACGCGCCAGCCCAACAGACGCGCCAGCCCAACAGACGCGCCAGCCGGCGGCCGGGTACACCGGGTCAAGGCGAGTCGGAGCACATGCATGTCCGCGCCAGCCCAACAGACGCGCCAGCCGGCGGCCGGGTACACCGGGTCAAGGCGAGTCGGAGCACATGCATGTCCGCGCCAGCCCAACAGACGCGCCAGCCCAACAGACGCGCCAGCCCAACAGACGCGCCAGCCGGCGGCCGGGTACACCGGGTCAAGGCGAGTCGGAGCACATGCATGTCTGAGTGGGATGGCCAGGGGCAGGCCGGACCAGCCTCGGCCAGCTCGAGGAAGTCGAGACGAACACAGAGCGGGCCGGGTCAGCCGAGGTACAGTCGAGACGCGACGTCAGCACGGACGGTCGAAACGGCAGTCTGCCAGCAATTGCCTCTACTAATAACTGAGCAATTAGTGTTCTGCACAGACAGTGAGTATAGCAGATACCGTGTGCACGCAAAACATGCTTTGTCGGCACAGGACAGTAGATCCAAATACATGTGTGGGTAATGCGTAGTTTAATATGGTGTAATATGCCTACGACTGCTAAGAGTCATGTTTTCAGGAAGTTCCTGCATCCCAGCATACGGCTAGTGGTTTATAGGTTTTGGAGTGTACAACTGGCTGTACTATAGTCTGGCAAGACACCCGGCTACACCACCCACAACACCATGCAGAGTCCAGATCGCACCAGCCGGTGCAGCACAAGTTAATCCCGCGGCTGCTGTCAAACTAGTGAGCCCGCATAGCACCACCTACCGTCGGCAAAGACCGCGAAACGGCCGTCCATTACACGGTCTGTGAACCGCTCACTGAAAAACCGCGCAACGCGTCGCCGCCGCACTGGGGCAGCCATAAGTCGGATCGTTCGCGGACGCCGAGGCGCGACGTATTTATCGTACACAACGCGCGAACTGTGAAGCTGGCAGCGGTCGCCGGCGGGAGTTGTACAGCCCATTTGCAGTCGGACGCGGGCGCCGACCGCAGTCGCACATCGCGCTGACTGCAGCGGATGGCGGTGAGGACACGCGCACACCGGCACGGCAGCGAGCGCTCCTCAGATGGCGGAGCGCTCCCGTCCCCGATCAGATCTCTCGTAGGCCAGATACCGACGAGAGCATTCCGCCCGGGCAGGACCTGTCGGCCGCTGTCCACCAGATCTTGTCGCGGGTCCCCGGGCGACTGGCCATTACGGGACGGTCCGCCGGCGACAGGGCGGACCGATGGGCCAACATTGAAGGGCAAGGCGTTTCACTTGGTGACCCGGTGTGAAAATGGTCAAAAGCTCACGTCAGCAGGCTCGGAATACAATAGCAGACTGCACAATTATCTCCAAGCCCAGTCTTCACGGAACAATTGAGTGCGGTCACTGAATCAGGCGTGAGAGTCTCTCGCGCGGCGAAATAACTGGCGCCTATTTGCGGAACGTTCGCTCTCGAGCCAGACGACCAGTTTCCGGAACTGCGGTAGAACCCGCCGCTCCTACACCCTGGTGAACTCCCAGAGGGACCATGTTCCTTTCCATTCCTATCCAGCCCACGCCCGCTCACCCACAACCAGGCCATGCGAAGATGGGGAGGGAAGAGGAGGGAAGAGGAGGGAAGAGGAGGGAAGAGGAGGGAGGAGGGAGGCCTGTTCGGGCCGGGTCACCCACGATCAGGCCACGTGAGGATGGGGAGGCAGGGGGAGGGAAGAGGAGGGAAGAGGAGGGAAGAGGAGGGAAGAGGAGGGAAGAGGAGGGAAGAGGAGGGAAGAGGAGGGAAGAGGAGGGAAGAGGAGGGAAGAGGAGGGAAGAGGAGGGAAGAGGAGGGAAGAGGAGGGAAGAGGAGGGAAGAGGAGGGAAGAGGAGGGAAGAGGAGGGAAGAGGAGGGAAGAGGAGCCAGGCCTGTTCCGGCCGTGTCACCCACCGTGGATCCGAAGGCTCGCGGCTCGTGCCGGGCGGCCGGCACAGTGTCGCCCTGGTCGTAGTGCACGTTGATGGCGATGCGGGTGCCGGTGATGACGCTGTTGGCGGGCGCCGTGGCGGCGGACATGGCTCCGGTCTGGGGTCACGCGAGGTCACGAGAAGCTGTCGTCACCTGAAGCGCGGGGCAGTGTCAAGACAGCGCACAGACAGGTCAGTGTACGTTCATAGGAGGCAGTGATGGCGCACAGCGGCATAGCCGCTGCTGATCACGACCACCAGCAGCACAATGCGGCACCAACAGTGTCGAGCTACGTCATCCCCATCACGGCCAGCAACAGCACAACGCGGCACCAAATGTCGAGCGACGTCATCCAGATCACGATCAGCAGCAGCACAACACGCCACCAATAGCGTCGAGCGACGTCGTCGTAGCACAAACAATAGCGTCGATTCAAGTCATCGCAGCACAAACTCCAGATCGTCCCCGACAAGCGTTCCATTTCCCGCGATGCCCGTCCTTCCTGCCAGGGTGCGGTGGTGGTGGATTGGAGCTTAGGGGCGCGTCGACATCCAGGGTCGTTTTGCGCCCATCTGCCAGGGTGCGAGGCAGGCGACGTCATATGACCTCAGCTGCCGAGTGCGTCGTAAAGCCACTCTTCGAGCGTCTCTCCGATTGCCGAGAAGCACCCCTAAAAGGTGCGGGACGCCGGCACTGAGCGCCGGCGTAATGACTCCGGATGTTTTGTGGCCCGATCGGCGCCTGCCGGATGTGTTGCGAAAGAGTGCCGGAGGCGCCGCGCGGCATGGTCGCGATGCTCGGCACCGCGAGAAGAGGCGGCGCGGCGGTCCGCCAGACCAAGGTACCAGCACGCAGACGCAACTCACTGTTTTCCAGTGTGGCGTGGTTCTCACTCACGCCACACAGGAAGTATATGGAGAATCCACCGGAATGACTAAAAACCGCAAGCATTGGTCTATACGAGTCGAAAGTACAGGCACGACGGTCAGAAGCTGTCGAAGCGACTGATGAGAAACTACCTGAACTACCTGAACAAGCTCACAACACAAGCACTAAAATATCCTAGTCACGATAAACACGCGCAATGAGCACGGTAACCTCTTTCATATTCAAGGTCGCTGGATCAATTACTCTTCCACGGCGACCGAAGTCGGCGAAGGCCACCGTCCGAGGAAAAGCTCAAGGTCGACACATCGCCGCAGGCTACTGTTCCATCCTTGGGCCTCGCTGACACGGTCGACTGAGGTGCCCGTGCTAGGAACCAACGTACGGCCACGCAGATCCGCTCCGAACAGATTAAGAGAATAATCGTGTGCAGTCTGTGGAAGGTGGTCGACATGCCCCGTTGGTTATAATCATGATCGATAAGATGTCTTCGGGATAACGACGTCTTCACCTGTTCTCGCGCCCTTCTAAAAAAAAACGGCCTAAATTCGCAGTGGGGCTTAGTCACACAAACAAAGGAAGTACGGACCACATCAACGGAATGCTAGTGCTCAGGAGCACCCAGGTGGTTTACAGGAGAGTTTATTTTGTGGTTCAAAATGCACCTTATGCATAGCCATGGCTAATGGTAGCGCACACTGCTTCGCCGGTGCGCCACGGAACTGGGAAATTCCCGAGTGGTGCGAGTGGATCTTCGCACCCTCCGCCAGAAGAGATACAACTGCGCAGGCGAGTCGGTCGGGGTCGCCGCGGGAAATCCCACCGCTCTGAAATTCCGCCTCCCACCAGCGTCCGACCAGGCAACAGGCCAGCGCCTCACTTCGATGAATCTACAGGCCGTGAAGCACCCCCGCTCCCCGATCGATAGCCCGAGGAAACAGGCGCTTCACTGCTCCAGACGAGCCAGTGCTCGACTAGCACTGCACACAATGTAGAGCCGAGCTCATGCAACAAGTGAGAAGATAGACTATTATATTGTGACACTTGTTTCTCGCGCAAAGGCGCCATGACGGGTGCGAGGAACCAGGCTGGCTACGTGACTGGGGATGCACGCACAGGGTCACGTACTATAACTGGACAGAAAGCGTTCTTCAAGCTGGGCTATATAGACAGCTCACGCGGAAGATGTGCCCAGCTTCGGCGGAAGTGCCAAGCCTTGCAGGAGCACGGACAACAGACTGGCGCCGCACATTATAATTTGAAGTACACCAACCACATCCGGCGCATTAGTCAAATCCCGAGAGAATTGCACGTCCAAGATTGAAGAGCATATAAGCTATAAGCGCCTTGCAGGCTAATCTCCCGATTATAATTAACCGCACCCATTGGTTGCACATTGGCTGCATTATATCGGTTGCATCGCTGGTGAAACTGCGATCCGACGAACGCAGTGCACGCAGTTCAGACGCAGTGTGCAGGTCAGCGAAATGGCCGGCTGACCCGCCGCGGGGCACAGGTCACGTGATAACAAAACCGAGCGATCACTGGTCAGCGCCCGCATAGCCAATACTGGCTCAGCCCGGCCAACAACAAAAAGGACATACGTCGAACAAAATAGCGAAGTTGCGAAACCAATCTAGTGAATGCAAGGTGTGAAACGTGGCACCAGATAAACTGGCTAGGTCTGAAAAGATGTCTCAGTTGTGCACACATGGGTCACTCATAATATTGGTGTACGTACCTGCCTGAGGTTCGCTCGTGCCGGCTGAATTTTTTTAAAAGAAGAATATATGCGGAGCTGCATTTTCCTTGCAAATTCACCAGTTTCTGCAATACACATGCACCTGCCTCTCCTAATGGCGCTTCCACCCATGTCCTATAGGTCCCACCTTATAAGACAAACACATACCCTCCGCTGCATGATCCAATCGGCAACATTAAGCCCCATAATGGCATGGACTTATCGGATTTTATATGATTGGCGATGGCCGACGGCCATTCCAGTGAGCACGGTGGGCACAAGAGAGCGAGCTAAGAGTGGGGGTGAAAAAACTGCAGTAGCCAGCCGTTGGTGAGCACGTCAGAGCGCGCTGGGAGGGGGGAAATGCTGCAGCGAGGCCAAAACCGGTGGGGGTAATACCGAAGCGAGATCAAAGCCAGTGGGGTAACACTGAAGCGAGGCCAAAGCTAGTCGGGGTAATACTGAAGCGAGGAAAATGGCAGCGGGCTGCAGTGAAGCTAATGCCAACTGGGACAATGCTGCAGTGAAGCCAGTCTCATGGCTGCAGTTCAGTCGAGAGGAAAACCGCCGTGCAGGAGGAAAACTGTCGCGAGGCGACGCCACGTCGTGACGTGACGCATCACGAGGCGCGGCCGCGGCGGATCGGTGTCCTGTGACGTCAGCGACAGTCGTCGCTGCGCCGACTGGACGGCTCCAGCTGACGCCAGCTGCCCAGCTGTTGCTGGCGTCACAGCATGTGTGGCGAGGGCAGCCGGCACGAAACTAACGCCAGCTGCCGAACCAGCACTAATTAGTACGGACCGGAGGGAGTACCCTTATGACATATGGCATGAGCCACACAAAAACAACATTGATTTGGCATGCAACACCGATGTTTTTCAGCCAAGCAGACACGATATTTCCTCCGCTCGAGTTAAGTGAAAGCTCCAGCACCCTGAAACCGACCGAGCACATCAGCTGGTCCAGCCAAGAACTTCCAACAACTTGACGCAGGTTCATTCACAAACGAACCATCTGGATATTCCAAGTTTTTTTTTCCAGGTATGCACTCGGACACGTGTGCGGGACCGACGGCACTCTGAACGGCAAGGGGAACGGCAATGGGAACGGCAGCGCCGCATGCCGTTCACGAAACCGCAGGACAAAACAAGTACGTGCACGGCAGACGGGCGACCGCCACCCAGATCAAACAATTCGCTGCGAGTGGATGTAGGTGGGTGGCTTTGCTGAACTACCGCTGATCTGTCGCCCTAACGTGGTCAATGTTGGGGAAGGTCAGACCAAGACACGAACAAATTGAACCCCACACTCGTACCACTGGACTGGACTACACTGGACTGCACTGGACTGCACTGGACTGGACTAGTCTTACCAGCCGATAGGCAAGCCAACAGGCAGGCAACTCCCGGGGACGCGGAAGCTCGACCAACCACCTTCGACGTTCCGATCTCCCTGCGACCTCCAGCCGACCTTCATGTGGTGATTCATCCGAAGGTCGCGCCCGTGGTGACCCGTACACGCCTGCGCTGGCACCGCAGTAACAGGCATGTGGTGGCATCGCCGTCGCCACCATCCCTTATGAGGAGAACCGAGCATGGACCGCAACCAGACGTCCAGTGGTGGCGGCGGCGCAAACAGTCGGGCGCCGGTCGAGTGAACTAAATTAAACGCGACAGCCGAGCGCACGCAACGGCGGGCGATCGCAGCGAGCACGTGCTACCGGAGGTCAGTCGCCGGCCCCGGTTACGGACGCCCATCCGCTCAGCACCGGCCCGCGAGTGCCGCTCCACAATCATGAGTGCAGCTGACCGGAGCGCGTGGGAGAACAGTCAGGCTGGCCGGCACATCGCCGGACCAAGGGTCAACCGTACAGGTCAGGGGTGAAGGCAATAAGCGTTGCCAGTCGTGTGCGCCCAGAGGTCAGCCTCGCATGCGCCCGAAGTAGCCGCATCAAAGCCTCGGCCGTCACGGTAGCTTACCGACAGAGCGAGACACTTTGCCGGAATGCTACCGGGCTGTCGATCTACTGCGCTGGTACGGATGTTCATTGATGGGAAAATACTCTGGGGTGTTGACCTTCAGACGCTAGACAGGACCTCCACCACACTAGGGACGGGAGGACACTCGCCATCAGCAGCATCAGCAGCAGCAGCAGCGAGGTCGGCGAGGGCGTCCGACCAGCCGGCCTCACCAGGGTGGCCGGGCCACGACCCGACTGTCGACCCCGATGTCATCGCGCGGCGGACAGAACCGGTCCCGGCGGGCCGGTCAGAGGCACCGTCGTCGTCGGGACATCGAGACCGGGCGGCCGGCCGGCGACGCCGCTGCACCGGGGGCTGCCGCCGTCCCCGGTACGGACGCAGCTCGCCGAGGGGCGACGGAGGTGGGCCCAGAGCCGGAGCCGGCACAGAGTCGGCCGGCCAGAGCCAGAGCCGGCTGGGAATCGCTCACGGCTGAGCTTCCGCGCCGCGTTCGGTCGGAGAGAACCGTGGGAACCTCCCGATTAGAGAGAACCATCTCGTGGGCGCTACATGACCAATGTAGTCGATGCGCCCTAAAGCCCTAATAACTAACAGAGAACCATCTCGTGCCTCTGCGCGAGATGGGAGGAGCCTTAGTTTAGTTTACTTCAATCTGCCGTTTTAGCTAGAATCCGCGAGTTTGAGGTACCAGTCTGGGAAGGTCGCGGGCCATCCTCGATTCCAGACATGGTCCTCGACCCAAGCGCGGTTCGTCATATCACTCACCTCCGACCCACCCATGGCGCGCGGCCACAATGGCACCCCAGTCATGACACGGGTGGTTGCACCCTCCCCCCGCCGCGTACACCTCGACCAACTGCTCACTGCACGCCCAGCCAACCGTGTAGACAATCGCCGAAGAACTCGGCGCGCAGCGCGGCCACGTGCTGAAGGAACAAGCTACCTGGTGGTGAAACGGACGGGCGTGGTGTGTTGGGAAAGGTGAAAGCGATCAGACAAGTGTGTGGTGTAAGGCTGAGGCCAGCTGGACTAATCGGCAGGACGTCTACAGGCGGCCGACGTTGGGTCGGAGATGGGCCAGATTTTGAGTGTGGCTCAGATCAGCCACCTGGTAGGCAGGCCTGGCTCGTGCACATCACGCTAGATATACGAGGTCGTCAGGCCAGGTCGTCGGGGTGCAAGGGTTGACCGAAAATGCTGGACTGGTCTACCCTGGACGGGATGTGGAGGGGGAGGCTGCACGATAAGATCAAACGATGCATTCGAGACATTCGGATTGGTACGTTCACTCCCACGAGTCTCGGACTGGAAATGGCCACCTTCAAAGCAACGGTGGGCTTTAAACATCTAGCGAACAGAGACTTGGCAAAAAACCGACTTGTATGGAGCGATTGCAAGGCAAGTCCGATAGGATAGTAAGAGGCAGAGACCAAGCCCTCCCTCGAGCGAGAAAACTTCACGGCCAGACTACTCAGCAACTTAGTAAGAGTACTGCAAGACACAAGTAGAACAAGACAGACGGCTCACGACTGAAGACAGTTATGGTGCCGCGACTACGTGATTTAATACTCCCAGCCACCCCGGATAGATGCTCAGTCGCGGAGCTGCCATAAATCCCATCTTTCCAAACTAAGTGTTGCCTCCCAACAAGTGGCCTCGGAAAGCACCCGGCGAGCAGAGTAGAGTAGGGCCAGAAATCGCCTAAAATGTATCGAAGAGTGACGTCACAAGGGGCTTGATGTGGTCACGAGTGATCAGTCATTTTTATTTTTGGCTCTGGGTAGTTCATTTGAGACTCATAAAAACAACAGATTTGGAATCAGAAAGACGAAATGGACCATGGTCCCAAAATGTATGCCTATGCATTTTGTTTATTTGTGGAAACTAAATTAGTGCCTTCGATTTAAGGAGCAGGGCATACCAATACTGTGATGAACTCTACCATCAATTTGCTTCATTTGCGTTAACTTGTCGAGGAAAGCTTATCTAAGCCGACCTGCCATTTCAACCAGTGGCGCTATATCCGGAGAAGAAAAACATATCTCGTAGGAAGGTGTAGTGTACGTGGAACATGGACAGCGCGATTTACTAAGATATCAATGGCCTCGTTCCCACCAATTTTGTCGTGCTCTGCAAGCCCTGCAAGCCGGCTGCTAACATTCTACTTGCCATGAACTGCGAACCTAGACAAAGCCTACTGCAACTGGATTAAATTAAATGCGACTTGGAGATTTGAACTCTTGACATCGATCAGGGCTTGATACCAACCTTAGCACACGCAGGCTACCGAACGAATTGCTATTATCACATTCGACGCATCACCCCCGATCTCGATGTTATTCGGAGCTTTGCTGATGAAGACCAGTTCCAATGCATACCCTAATGCATAGACCGCAATATGATACTTCAAGAGTGCAGTTGCTCGTCAAAGGTATTTCAAACAGTTTCAGTACCTGGACCATCTGCATACGTCTGCGTATATATCCGCAATGATTTATTTATTGCAAGTATTACATGCTGGGAAACTATTGCGACAGTTTCCCAGACATGACGTCGATGCATTTGATACACTAGTATATTCGTATATTTATATTATATATTTATACCTGGACTTGGTGTATATTAACATGACTATAGATATTTATATATAATAGAGGAAAGTCTCCAAGGAGGAGCGTAAAGGTCTCAGAGGGGACTGCCAGAACTGTACGCCACTACCATAACGGAGCATGACTTACCGCCGACGGGATCGCAGCTGAAACGTCAGGAATACGCTGACGAGAGGGATGGTCGGGGAGCTGGCGCGATTATGTCCGGCGCATGCCAAGCAATTCGCTAAGCACAGCAAGCCGCGGTCCGTCGGCTTCTAATAAAAGATTCGTAGCTGGCGATGTGCGAGAGCGCCGGCAACAATGTGCAGCGAAGCATGCCGGTGGTGGCCAAGGTTGGCTTTACCGTTGCACGCGCGCTGTCGTACGGCGCGACTTCTATATTTGGACAGCTTGAATGCAAACTGAAATGCATGTCGACAGTTTTCCCTGTTGAAAAGCGGGACTCGCTCACATTCGCTATCGCTATGAACAGAACGACTAGCTGTCTTTGCAAAGCCTCAGTATCGAACGAGCAGTAATTGGCGGGTGGACAACTGGGCTCGGGGACCACCTATAGAACTCTTCGCCCGCGACCAATCGGCGAGAGAGATTGGCGACGCTACATGACTCAACGGTCGATGTGTCGTAAAACCAATGACCAACTATGGACCACCAATGGACGCCTGCCGCAGACTATCTGCACACCACACACCCGCGCCAGGGACAAACACAGGAGGAACGAGCGCTACCACCTGATGCCATGCCACCGAGTCCGGTGTACTCCTGGATGCGCCCAGAGTACTACTCCTGGATGCCCAGTGCTACTCGGGTCCCCAGAGCGCTACTGGAGGTGACCAGAGTGCCACTCCTGGAGATGGCCGGGGTCCACGGGTGACCGGTCCGTCCGATCGGACAGGCGTCCTTGGACGACTCGGTGGGGTCATGATCACGCGGCGCGATTTCCATAAATAACGTTCGTCTGTCTTGAGCGTAGTTCTTTCAACTGCCGCGCAGTTTGAAGCGCTCCTTGACCAGATCCCGCACCCCCTGTCGAAATCCCACTGTTCGCCCGGAAACAGAACATGTTCTATAAAGCTGCGTCCGCTCAGGCCCAACTTTTTCGCGTGGTTACTCAATCCACTCAATAGTCGATAACGAGCCAGAAACGCTCCGACGGACCTTCTGCAGAGCGTTATATACAGCCGCCGCCCGTGGCCAGATTCCTCGGCTGAATCTACTCCCCCTCCCCCTACCGACAGCCACCATCCTAAACACACCACGGGGTCACGAACTCCAGTCTCGCACCAGAAGCTCTGACCCGGCAGGCTCGTGCAACCGCCGTTGGCAACACAGGTCGCAAGCGGCGCATGAACGTCTGGGCACACCGAGCCACGCCCAGATACGCTCCAACATCCCAACACACAAACACAAACACAACTTCATCACGTTGCCAACGACCGCCGGTAAAGTCTTGACCTCTGCTTGTTGCGATACGGATCGCTTGCATCAGCCAGAGCATTCACCCTTCAAGCCACCAATTAAGACTCGTCAAAATCGCAACTGTGCTGCCAGTGCACAGTAAAATAGTTGACGTGAATACTTACCTGAACACGAGAGTACTTATAGGTGCCGTCCTCCAAAGAACTGTTCATGTGCTTGTGCTTTCCATTATAATGATAAGTAATTTATAAAATCCAGTCCACCTACTAACATGGATAATAGAAACAAGTGTAAACTGATGAAAATGAAGAACAGCTACCGAGTGCGTTGCATAGGTAGATATGCATAGCCGAAGTTCTTTCCGAATTGGTGAGGTGCCTGTAGAGGACAGGAATTATCCAACTATCAGGACTGACAGGCGAGCAGGTAGGATTTTCTAAAGGGGAGGCAATTGATGGGAAACACTGTTCCGTTTGGTAGGTTAGCTATGTGCCTGGACTATTTGGCTACTTGTGCAATGATTTAAGTCGCAACCATCTGACTGCCAGTCACCTGTCTGCGTCCTAGATCCTAAAAAAAGGTTAAAAATAATTAAATAAATAAATTGGATTGAGTATTAAATAAGAATACCGAAAGATGTATTCACAAAATTTGGTGCAAATACACGATGTGTTTGTGATAAATTGCCCCCAGACCATCGAAAGCTTCCATCGTCGAATGTGTGCGAGTAGTGTAAATCGGTCGAGCACACATGAAGGGAAAGTGTCCCTGAAGCAACCAGACGCGAACGCCTGCCTAGGAGACAGCGGAGCGAAGATGGCAGCAGAGTCCAAAGAAGCGTCCTCGATCATCAGCGAACCGGGGGCAGGAGATAAAAACGGGATGACGCGACAACGGTGCGTGACAGGGCAGTTTAGTCAGACCTCTACACAAAGATGGCGGTGGTCCCGGTGGAATAGCAATGCGAATTCGGGGCTTCTGGGGAGGAGAGTATCATTGGATCCCCAGGTTACACCTAGTGTAAGGCAAGCCGATGTATTACACCTGTGAGAGGAGAACTATCTCCTTCAAACTGGGATTCACCTTATGGTTGTAAGGGTACAAATTGGCGACATCTCAAAACAAACTAGTTTGGTTGCATTCATGCAATGCCCCTGGCGCTGCTAAATTTCCATGTCTGCAAAACGAACAGATACTTCGGATTACCAGCGCTCGCGAGTCCCAAACGCCTGTACTATGTTATTGGTTTTACGACACGTCGACCGTTGAGCCATGTCGCGTAGCCAATCTCTCACGCCGAATAGTCGCGGGCGAAGAGTAGCGACAGGCGAGACTCGAACACAACCTTTCGATTGTGAGACTGGCAACTTACCCCTGGACTACTCGTCCCCCGCCTGCACTAGCGCCTACAACGTCGCTCCGGCTGAAGTCTCGGCAGCATCAGAAGCTGCACCATCCACAGACCGACAGGCTGCACTTCGGAAAGCCACTACAATACCTCCGGCTCTGTCGGCACGAGTGACGTCACCGCCGCGATACCCATCGAGGCCGTGACGTCACGCCATAGGCCATCGAGGCCGGCGTGGCGGGCCGTGACGCCGGCCGGCGCACTGCGCATGCGCCAACAGCCGGCGACGTCCGAGCGGCGCGGCGGGCCGCACGAAGAGCTGCCCTTGGCCGAGGTCGCGCCGCGATGCCGCCGACGCGCTGCCAACGAGAACGGTGCTGCCAACACGCCGCCGGCGGTCCGGCGACTTGGCCGGCGAACACCGCACGAACACCGCCGACCACATCCGGGTCACGACCTCATTCCAACTCGGCGCGCGCGCGCGACGCGCTGAGTGACGCAGGGCAGATTGACGTGACGCATTTGAACGGACAGCACCCGCGCCACTGGCTATTTTACGACCAACTCCGCTGTCGGACCACACATCGTCACCGGTTGTGGGCCAGCGGTAAATGCATGGTTTTTCGCTAGGTGCGAGATGCCGAAACGAGTCTGGTGGGATCTCATTTTCCATGAAAACTAAGTTGATTAGGTCTTTAAAACTCGATGATTCAGAGTCCATAGCGTGCTTATGTGCATCTTTATCCATTTCGGGAGACACTTAAGATGGATACTTCTGTTAACGACGCCAATAAGAATGTCACACTTTCAGCAAATTGTATTGAACGGCTGGTCACATAGGTAATCTCTGTACTTAAAAAAAACACCAGGTACGAGTCATTTATGTATCAACCAGTAATGAGCATTCGCATGATACCCGGGACATCGTTAGAAACTGGACACGAAGACTCCATCAACACATCAGAAAGTGCAATGCATACACCTCTCCCGGGAGGAGAGCGCAATGCATACACCTCTTCCGGGAGTACGTCTCTTCGTTGTTCAGTAGGTGAAATATTGCACCATATTTCAAGACCTGCCGCTGGATTTACCCCCCCCAACATCTTGGGATAAGGCCAACGTCCTGCCGACAGCTATTGCAACCCCACACCAATGCCACCGGCACTTGTCGCCCCCCCTTCGGTGCGGCTCGCACACCACCGTGTGCGAAGAAGGGGGCGCATTGCTCCGAGAGAATAAAGCCGGAGCGCACGCGCTGATCCGAACCGGGGGGGGGGCGGGCCAGTGCTGAATTATCGATCAGGTCGGCAGTGCAGCAGCCAACTACCATGTACCGTTGAGCTGCATGTGTAATGAGCGGTCTCGCCTGCAATACCAACTTCCGAATCAAAGTGCCCCTCTACCCAGTTACAGTCTCGACTCGCACCAGCCGGGGATGAGCGGAACACGCCGGGATCACACCAGCCGGGGATCAGCGGAACACGCCGGGGATCACACCAGCCGGGGATCAGCGGAACACGCCGGGGATCACACCAGCCGGGGATCACACCAGCCGGGGATCAGCGGAACACGCCGGGGATCACACCAGCCGGGGATCACACCAGCCGGGGATCGGCGGAACACGCCGGGGATCACACCAGCCGGGGATCAGCGGAACACTGCGGGGATCACACCAGCCGGGGATCAGCGGAACACGCCGGGGATCACACCAGCCGGGGATCACGGAGCCGGCCACGCGCGTGCGTGCGCGTAGACACCGGCTCAGTCAAGCTCGTATAATCACCCGTCTGGATGCCGCTCAATCGCATGTTGCAGTACAGCCGATCTCATCCGGGCACGAAGGCCCAACTGAGCTGAACGGAAAGCTGCGCGCACCTGGATCTCGCCGAGCGGGAAAACCAGGTGCGGGAGGGCAGGCACAATTATTATGTTGCGCATCTGCACATCGCCCGGTCCAGCGCGGAGACAAAACTGATACTCTAGCTTGGATGCCTGTTTACGGTCGTTTCCTTTTCTGGTCAGTACGCAGGCTCACGGAATAGTAATGTTGCTTCGGCCGGGGATGGAAACTGCCACCGCAGAATGGCACGACATACTTCTGGCGGATGGAGAGGTAATTAATATCAAGTATACACTTACCGAGGTGAGATGTTTACGATTCAGACTAGATGCGTAACTAACAAAGCTCAAGTGAGTGGTCAGAACAAACAAAACCTGTGTCCAAAAGCAGGCCGCGTGGCTATTCAATTCCCAACAGAAACTAAAAGAGAACAACCTTATTGGTATAAGAAGGTACGGAAGCAGCTATGGCCTGCCGACCACTGCTTGCCACGCACCTGACTTGGACTTCCACCCACACCGCAGGCGTACGCAGGTGCTGCGAAATACACCTTCACCTGCCGACAGGTGACGGCCGCCGACAGGCGCGAGCCATGCCGGCACCCCGGAAGGAGGGCAAAGCTCCACGAGCACAGCTCCAGAGCCCCGAAGGTCGTACGAACCACGCGAATCCTGAAGGCGCCTGGCGGTGCAGATCGGCTAGTTCCACATGCTGCCGCGCTCCACCGGACCCGAATCACGAGACACGAGCAGCGGCACCATGACCAGGTGTGCGCTGTGTCGCGAGACGGCCATGTTCGCCCATGTGATTAAGCCGGGCCCGTGTACACCCAACGGTCGTCCAGCCAGATGAACGTTCGGACAACAGCGGACGTCGAAACCCCGGCCTGTGGGTCAGGGTCTCCACGCAGCGATCTGGAGGCGGAGCGACCAGGCACCATGGCCATATGTCGACGCGAAGCAATCTGTAGGAGGAATCGGGGCCGGCGAATGCCCGCCCCGCGGGTGACCCCGCCCGGGGTTTTGGTGCGCTATCGGGACGGGAGCAGGAAGCGCGTGGACCGACACGCCCGGCCACTGCATTGTCTGCGAGAACGGTGGAGCTGCCTGTAGCAGACGACACCAATGGCCGCCCCCTGCAGACCGCCTTCACCAGGAGGCGCTCCAGCAGACCCGGTCCGTCCATGAGTTTTCATCACTTTTTGTCCAGAGGAAAAACTGGGCACCAAACGGGCAGAAAAAGACGACTCGATCATCGGCGACACGCCATAGTCGGGCGTTGGTGGCCTAAACACAGACCGACAGAGGTCTTCTGCGATGAACCAAACACGTATTTGGTGACCAAACAGGTACTTCATAACCGGAACAGTAGTTTAACGGACCGGGTACTTGATGACCGAAACGGGTACGTCATTAACCAAAATTAGTATTCGGCATAACCGTGACGGCTACTTGATAACCAATAACCACTAAGCTCGAGTATAAACGATCACCAAAGCGAGTAACTGACTGCAGCAGACGTATCGATAATCGATGCAGGCACCAAATCGCCAACGCGTGACAGCTAGGAATTTAGTAGTTCTAGGAGAAATTCATCAGTTTCCTTACAGCACAGCATCCGCCATTCTGGCACCGAAGTCGGCCCAATATGGACATTTGGGCTGGTGCACACGTCTCAACTTCTGGCCCGTTTTGACAAATGTGTGGTGGGATGGGGATGATTATAATAAATGTACCGAGCACAAATAGGGTGCATGAGGTCATGTGCACTATGGGGTCAGACGTGGCCTCTGATCCGGTCAATTCCCAAGATGCACGAGTGGCATATAAGGAGACACTGGGGGGGGGGGGGGCAGTGTAGACCAAAATATGTTACCAAAATGGAACAATACTTTGGCTTGTACCGAGTGTCCACTCGAACATCCAGGCGGCGAACGGGAACGGCCGAGAACCCCCCAAAAAGACCCAGCGAAATCAGACAGGCCCAATTTTACTCATTACAATGCCACGATGAGCTGCTTCGGATAATTTGCGGATGCGACTTGCGATCTATAGCTCGCAACTGCATGGGGAAGTATATCAATGAGTGCTAATCTGGCAGCATGCAACCGAATCAAACAGTCACGGTCACAGCCATCGCAGTAGTCCGGTAGAAGACTGGTGAGAACTGGACCGACTGCGCGGCATTCCGAGGCGAGCAGTAGACACTGGCGGCTCCAGGGGGTAAGGGGGCATGCCCTCAAAGGCTCGAAAACTGCCAGTTGGTTTCTCCAAACGCTATGAAATTGAACATGTCTCCATACAGGTCGTGCGGCGTAAAAGTTGTCACTGTATGCCCCTGACATGGTACAATATCTTGGTCCACCGGGAAGTTTGCAGATCGCTCGGACAAAATGGTTAGCACCTTTCCACAGATTTTGTCTAGATCAGACGGAAATTGTTGCTCCCCGTACCCCGCCAGAGACAGCAGTTTGTTCGCCCCCCACTTGTGGCTGAAAATGAACAGAACAGCATGCAAGGAGGACAACGGCGAGGAGAGTTATTTGAATGTTCTGCAACAGGATGATGCGGAAGTATACCGTTGCAAATTTGCTTATGCAGAGGGGCACAGTTGTTTGGTCCTGAAATGCCAGTCTATGGCGATTTTCAGTCTTGGCGGCTCAAAGCACCACTGCCCACGAATTCCATCAGATTATGCTTGTAGCTGTATATTGTACCCACCAGTAAACTTCCCGTGTACGAGTCTGCTCTAAACTGGACCAAGAGCCTGCTCCAATCGACCGACTGCTCAACATCGCTGTTACAGCGTAGACCCAGCTGGCGCCGACCTTCCGTCGCGCTCCTCCCCGGCGCACCCCCAACCACCTGGTGAGCAAGCGGCCACTGTTGTCGCGCCAAGCACCTCTTCTGCACTTCTGGTGAAAGCGCCGCACCTGTTTGCGAACCAACAGCGGCTGCTAAGGCTACGTTTCCAGGCAGAGATGTTTTCAGGGTGGTGTTTTCATGCCGCAGCATGTGGTCTGTGTGCACGAGACCAGAACGCTAAATGAACGAGTCGGGCTGCAAGTCTCTAAGTTACCACACTTAAGGTCATTCATTCCACCCGACTGCGCCCAGACAGCCTCCCCCAGTCGGTCGGTGTACATCCTCCCGCCTCCACCTCGGTCAGTCGACAGCCTCCCACCTCGGTCGGTCGACAGCCTCCCACCTCGGTCGGTCGACAGCCTCCCACCTCGGTCGGTCGACAGCCTCCCACCTCGGTCGGTCGACAGCCTCCCACCTCGGTCGGTCGACAGCCTCCCACCTCGGTCGGTCGACAGCCTCCCACCTCGGTCAGTCGACAGCCTCCCACCTCGGTCGGTCGACAGCCTCCCTCGGTCGGTCGCTCGACAGCCTCCCGCCTCGGTCGGTCGGCAGCCTCCCACCTCGGTCGGTCGGCAGCCTCCCACCTCGGTCGGTCGACAGCCGACTACAGCCGGCAGCAGTCCGGCGCCTGGTGGCACCGACTCCAGGCCAGTTCCGGCCGGCTACCGGCGGCCGGCGACACCGGTCCGGCCCACTCAGACATACCGCCAGCGCATGGCAGCCCACTCAGACGCCGCTGCGGCGCGTCCGAACGAGGTCAGCTGGCTGCGCACGCGGTACCGACCGCTCGCGCCGGTACGGAGCGTACCGCAACCGCTCGGTGGGGTACCGATCGGCCGACGCCGGCCCAGGACGCGGCAGCTGCCGTGTGTCGACTGGCCATGTGTTGGTTGGTTATTGGTTCTACGGCACATCGACCGTTGAGTCATGTAGCATCGCCAATCTCTCACGCCGATTGGTCGCGGGCGAAGAGTAGCGACAGGCGAGACTCGAACTCTCAACCTTTCGATTGTGAGACGAGCAACTTACCCCTAGGCTATTCATCCCCGACTGGCCATGTGTACGGACGACCGTACCGACTGGGGGAGGCGCGGGTAGTGGTACTGGCAATGGTACCGCTGCCGTCACGGCCCAGCCAGACACCGGTACGGCCGGAGCCACACGGCTGCGTGGCCCGCGGCACGACCGAGCAGCACGGCTGACCAGACAGCCGAGACTCGCGACGGCACGGGAGCCAGACGTGGGGCAGGCGGCCGGGAGCCAGACGTCGCAGGCGGCCGGGAGCCAGACGTCGCAGGCGGCCGGGAGCCAGACGCGGCAGGGAGCCAGACGTGGCGGGCGGCCGGGAGCCAGACGCGGCAGGAAGCCAGACGTGGCCGGCGGCCGGGAGCCAGACGTGGCCGGCGGCCGGGAGCCAGACGTGGCCGGCGGCCGGGAGCCAGACGTGGCCGGGAGCCAGACGTGGCAGGCGGCCGGGAGCCAGACGTGGCAGGCGGCCGGGAGCCAGACGTGGCAGGCGGCCGGGAGCCAGACGTGGCAGGCGGCCGGGAGCCAGACGTGGCAGGCGGCCGGGAGCCAGACGTGGCAGGCGGCCGGGAGCCAGACGTGGCAGGCGGCCGGGAGCCAGACGTGGCAGGCGGCCGGGAGCCAGACGTGGCAGGCGGCCGGGAGCCAGACGCGGCGGGCGGCCGGGAGCCAGACGTGGCCGGCGGCCGGGAGCCAGACGTGGCCGGCGGCCGGGAGCCAGACGTGGCCGGCGGCCGGGAGCCAGACGCGGCGAGCGGCCGGGAGCCAGACGCGACGCGGGCGGGAGCCAGACGTGGCAGGCGGCCGGGAGCCAGACGTGGCCGGCGGCCGGGAGCCAGACGTGGCAGGCAGCACGGGAGCCAGACGTGGCAGGCAGCACGGGAGCCAGACGTGGCCGGCGGCCGGGAGCCAGACGTGGCAGGCAGCACGGGAGCCAGACGTGGCCGGCAGCACGGGAACCAGACGTGGCAGGCAGCACGGGAGCCAGACGTGGCAGGCAGCACGGGAACCAGACGTGGCCGGCGGCCGGGACTCGAGTGGCCGACTCGTGACGATCAGATGCAAACCCAGCCGACAATCAAACGGCACGTGCTGAAAGCAGATAATCTTGGCACGTGTTGAAAGCGGAAATCTCGTTCACGTGTCGAAAGCAGACAGCCTCGCAACACATGCTATAGGTGCTAGAATAATGAAGCGGCTCTATGGGAGGGGTTCCTGGCGCGTCATGGTACGGCAGTCATGAATTATTCGTGAAATAGGGTGGAATACATTACCTTCTGAACAATGAGTTGACATCCCTTTCAACGGAGCATTGACTTCGCGCTACATGATGGGTCGTTAGGACGTCTTCATTTTTAATTTATAACGGTACCTTGTCGACAAGTTCTTGTGCTGATGCTATTGCGAATTGTGATGCACGAATATTTCTTAGCACGATCCCAGATAAGATGATTACCTATGATGCGGTATATTATACAATCAGTTGAAGGTATTTTGCATAGTTATCGCTAAAATAGTGCCCCATAAATTATGCATAAAAACAAAAGGAAAATTTGCAAGTATGATTTTGGATCAGAATTGTGCTTAAATAACTACCATTTACGCTAATCGGCATCACGTCTATTGTGAAATTCGATATCTTACTGTACTCGTTTAGACACCTCGCACCTAACGAGGAACCATTATTTTAACACTGGTGCTACGGTGATAATCTTGTATACCAAATCAATAATCGCATGTCCCAAGATGATTTTTGCAGCATACAGCGCAGCATTTGCGCCAATCCCAAACTTAGTTCAGACGCTTCCAGGTGTGACTTGGTGTACAACGCTCAGAGCATAGCGAGGCTTCAACTTGAATGCGGCGCCCGCGGCGTGGCTTCAGGCAGGGCACCTACGCCGGACAAGAGTGGCCCCCAAACACCAGGTACTCTCTCGACCCGACCCAGATCACTTCTGAGAGGATCGGCGCCTGGCTGATCAACGGCGCAGATGGTACGGCCATTCTGGATTACACAGCCGAATGCCAGCAAACTGCTCGCAACTCGGAGCACGTGGCGACTCGCGTATCCGGTGGTCTGAAGGAGTGCCCCGGCGAGTACCCCGGCACGTGGCGACTCGTGTATCCGGTGGTCTGGAGTGCCCCGGCGAGTGCCCCGGCACGTGGCGACTCGTGTATCCGGTGGTCTGAAGGAGTGCCCCGGCGAGTACCCCGGCACGTGGCGACTCGTGTATCCGGTGGTCTGAAGGAGTGCCCCGGCGAGCACCCCGGCACGTGGCGACTCGTGTATCCGGTGGTCTGAAGGAGTGCCCGGGCGAGTACCCCGGCACGTGGCGACAAGTGTATCCGGTGGTCTGAAGTGCCCGGGCGAGTACCCCGGCACGTGGCGACAAGTGTATCCGGTGGTCTGAAGGAGTGCCCCGGCGAGTACCCCGGCACGTGGCGACAAGTGTATCCAGTGGTCTGAAGGAGTGCCCCGGCGAGTACCCCGGCACGTGGCGACAAGTGTATCCGGTGGTCTGAAGGAGTGCCCCGGCGAGTACCCCGGCACGTGGCGACAAGTGTATCCGGTGGTCTGAAGGAGTGCCCCGGCGAGTACCCCGGCACGTGGCGACAAGTGTATCCGGTGGTCTGAAGTGCCCCGGCGAGTACCCCGGCACGTGGCGACAAGTGTATCCGGTGGTCTGAAGGAAAACCCCGGCGAGTACCCCGGCACGTGGCGACAAGCGTGTTCGGTGGTCTGAAGGAAAACCCCGGCGAGTACCCCGGCACGTGGCGACAAGCGTGTTCGGTGGTCTGAAGGAAAACCCCGGCGCAAAACCGTCCAGATGCGGTGCGTGGCGCTGAATGTCAAACGGCGCGAGCACGAGCCGTGCCCTCCACCCTCCGACAAAGGTCACTGCGTCGACCCCACTGGCGTCAAACCCGTGCCCACTGGCGCGTGAACACGCGGCCGTTGAGCACGGACAACCTTACAAACGACCGGTGCTCAATCGGACAAACTATTGATTGGGCAGGTGACCCGATATAAACCAGATTAGACACTCGCTCAACGCGCGAACCTCGAGGCCGGATAGAGTCACCCAGCTTACCAACTGACACGCGCGTCTGCGGGGCTCTGTCACGCGCACACAAGCTGTGACACACACACACACCAACGGTGACGCACACACACACACCAACGGTGACGCACACACACCAACGGTGACGCACGCACACACCAACGGTGACGCACGCACACACCAACGGTGACGCACGCACACACCAACGGTGACGCACACACACCAACGGTGACGCACACACACACCAACGGTGACGCACACACACACCAACGGTGACGCACGCACACACACCAACGGTGACGCACACACACCAACGGTGACGCACACACACACCAACGGTGACGCACACACACACCAACGGTGACGCACGCACACACACCAACGGTGACGCACGCACACCAACGGTGACGCACACACACCAACGGTGACGCACACACACCAACGTTGACGCACACACACCAACGGTGACGCACACACACACCAACGGTGACGCACACACACACCAACGGTGACGCGCACACACACCAACGGTGACGCGCACACACACCAACGGTGACGCGCACATACACCAACGGTGACGCACACACACCAACGGTGACGCACACACCAACGGTGACGCACACACCAACGGTGACGCACACACAGTGTAAAATAATTCACCATGTGGCCTGGAAATTCACAGGTAATGGAGTTGTGCTATATCATCCTCATCCTAGGTTTTTACCATTTTGCCACATGATGTATGGGCAGTCATCATGCACATGACTGTTAAATAATGTAAGATGGATATGACTGAAGTGGAAGGCATTCTGCTTTTTAATCCTTAAATGACAATCCTTTATTTTCTTCCAATCTTTCACTATTCCCAAGCAACTTCTTCCTTCATCCACACAGTTAATGGCAAAGTAATTTTAGGACACTGCACACACACACCAACGGTGACGCGCACACACACCAACGGTGACACACACACCAACGGTGACGCACACACACCAACGGTGACGCACACACACACCAACGGTGACGCACACACCAACGGTGACGCACACACCAACGGTGACGCACACACCAACGGTGACGCACACACCAACGGTGACACACACACACACCAACGGTGACGCACACACACCAACGGTGACGCACACACACACACACCAACGGTGACGCACACACACACCAACGGTGACGCACGCACACACCAACGGTGAATTACACACACACCAACGGTGACGCACGCACACACCAACGGTGACGCACGCACACACCAACGGTGAATTACACACACACCAACGGTGACGCACACACACCAACGGTGACGCACACACACCAACGGTGACGCACACACACACCAACGGTGACGCGCACACCAGCGGTGACGCACACACCAACGGTGACGCACACACCAACGGTGACGCACACACCAACGGTGACGCACACGTCGGCGCAGCCCAGCCACGCGTCCGTGGCGCCCAGCTATGACGTGAACGGGGCCCCAGGTGACGTCAGTGGACCCACCAACAGAACCATGCGAGGAGATTACGCGGCACGGCGGCCGGACGCTCTCCACAGTTCTACAGGGAGCGAGGACCGACGCCAGAACACCGCCTCCGGACCGGTCATCCGACACACCTGCGGTGGCGTGTTCCCGGGAGACTACGATACCGTGAACTACTGAAGAGGCCAGCATTTCCAGGCGCAGGGCGCGCCTCTGTGACCTCACGAATCCAGGGCATACGGATCGGGTACTCGCGGTAGATGGTTCCCGGTCGTAAGAGTTTGCACGCTTCGCGTTTCAATCGGTGTATTGTTTCTCTACCTACGAGTGCATGGGTCTGATACCAGCCGAGTGGTGAGAGCCGAGTGGAGACATGTGCTTCATGTCCGTAAGTAGCTGTGGCTGCTGAAACCAGAGCAAAGACTATCCAGATAATGCACTGAAAAAGTCACTTGCGGAAAGTGTAGCATCCAGCCAAGCCAAGTTGTGACGCAACAGTTCGGATGTACCACGTGATTTATCTAGGGTAGACACTTCAAGGTAACGGCGAAGTGGGGCAAGGCCATTAGCGTCATGAATTACATGTTCTTCCAGACCCGCTCGCTATCCAGCCTCAAACGGTACCAGTCACCATACCCCACACAGCACGCTTGCGGGAAAGTTCAAAGCGGGGAGAGACTCGAACCGAAGGCTTACGATTGCGTGACACACGCCGCAGCAATCTTTTCTACCGCGTGACGCGAGGGGCCATAGACTGCAGGTGAAGTGGATTGATTGAAGACTAAATGTTACGGGTGCGAAGTGCCCAGACACATTTCGGCAGGATGAAAAAACCCAAGGCGAAAGGGCAGCGTATACATAGACGGGCGTCAACTGCCCGGGGCAGAAACGGTAGGTCAACGTCTGAGTCTGAAGCGACTCATCTCTGTTCTAACAATCATGCGGTGAACGCCAAATGACCAAACTTGGTCGATGCGCCCTGAAACTTAGCTAGCCAATCGACCAACAATACCGCGAGCATGACTGTCCACTCGTCCCCGCCTAGTGACGTGTGTGGTCGGCGACAACCATACCTTCACAGAGGAAATGCGGTTATGTCGGGCATCTGCATTAGGGCGCACACTTTGCATGGTGCAATTGCTACAACACTAGTATACTTCACCTGAATCAATCACCGAACGAATTTAATACTTAAAATTACAATAAAATTTCTACGCTTCGAAATTTGACATTGTTCTCTTCCTAAGTGGCTTCTTGCTGACGTTACAACCCTTATGTAAGCTAGAAATTTGGTCAAACAATTCAGAGCACCATTTCAATAGTTTTGGGGAGGTAACCCTTCATCACATGCAAAACTTCTGCGACTATATAATCACTTAAGGAAGGCTGGTTTGTTTCTCCTTCCAAGCATATTTCGTCCTTCTCATTCTGATATTGTGAGCGAAGCAAGTTTTATAACAAAAATGCAAGACAAGGTTTTACATTTCACATCATTTTACCATGCACGTTCAGTAAATATCTAAGCATAGGTATTACTGGGGATCTTGCAACGCTACTATCTTTGCTACTTATCAGATATGTCTTCAGGAAATTCTCGTTCTGCAAACATCCGATTGAGGGAACGATCAAGGAATACAAAGAGCGGGTAGTGTGGTCCAACTACTTGATTGGACCAGACCAAGTCTGGAATTTTACTTAGTTATGTTACACGGGCAAGGAAGAGTCTCGCATCTAGGTTGGGGCATCCACAAGAAACAAGGAGTCGGCCAACCGTGAAAAACAAAAACAGGAATGAGGATGAAAACGAAACCAGAGCGCATCGCGATGTAGGCTGTGGACCTCTGCCGCAACGAGAAGCTTTGGGTATTTATGCCTGCATACACAAACTGAGGGAACATTTTGATTACAGAGTGCAATGACAATGCGATTGCTTCGAAACTAAATGTTCCTGGACAAAGCAACTGCCACGCGACTCAAAGCGATGGACCTCTTCAAAGTCGCACTTCCCCTGAACTACAAGTTCAAGTGGTTACCCTCAGACCCTTTCATAGTTTCTTGCACCACCGGATGGGCAAAGTGCGCACGTACCAGCAGCTGTTTACGATAGACTGAAGCGTCTGGACTGCTAACGGTGTCGTATATCTAACGCCGCCCTCAGCAGCGCCAGTTAATTAATCCTACGGCTCTCTGGCACATCTCAAGCTTGAAGACGAGACCTGAAAACCGCTCAAACATCCATTCATTCGGTTCAGGTTCTCGGCACAGTGTTCCGGTCGGATTTCCTCCCAGGTAGTCGCTAGCTATTCGACGGCTGGAAACATGCGCAGAGCTTATGCCGGGTCCGGCAACTTCACTTCACCGTGGTAATCAGCTCGACCTGTAGACCGAGTCTGCCCTCCGTCCCTTGTGAGTGGCCAGACTGATCTGACGAGTCTGCCCTCCGTCCCTTGTGAGTGGCCAGACTGATCTGACGAGTCTGCCCTCCGTCCCTCGTGAGTGGCCAGACTGATCTGACGAGTCTGCCCTCCGTCCCTTGTGAGTGGCCAGACTGATCTGACGAGTCTGCCCTCCGTCCCTTGTGAGTGGCCAGACTGATCTGACGAGTCTGCTTGATCGACTGCGTGGGCGGGTGTGTGGCGGCCTCGGCCGACATGTTTCGGAAACTGTCCCTGTGCGCCGCGTGCTCGTCCGAGGGCTTTTTCTGACCGGCGTGGGAGCGCGATTATCCTCGGCAGCGCCGGCGAGCACGGGCTTCTCCGGCTTCCGTCCGAAGCCTGGCGCGAGACGGCTCCGCCTGCTGCGCCTGGACTCAGGCGCGCACCCAGGATTTTTCCATGGGGGTAGGGGGGGGGCGGACCGAAAAGGGCACCTGACCGGCTCCAAAAGAGCACTTTGCGGCCCGGGGCAAGGTCTGTTGACCGGAGGGGGGGGGGGAAGGGGAGTTTTGGGATGTTTGGCAAAAAGGGCAGTTTTGGGCCCAAAGGGCACCTTTGGCACAGGCAGGTGATTTTTGGGCTAAATTTGGAACATTCCGGCCAGAAGGGCACTTTTCGGTAAAAAGGGCACTTTGCCAAAAGGGCACTTTGGTCTCATGGGGGGGGGCTGCCCCCACCCCCTGCGGTGCGCCTATGCCTGGACTTGATGTCGCCAGTCGAGGAGAGACAGACTTCCGTTCAATGTGAACACTTCAAAGCGGGCCACACCGAGGCTGTGCTGTTCGCGTAGTGGTATCGGAAAGTGGCATTGGTGTCCGGTTACAATTTAGCAAGACTGAAGGATATTGCTCGTCAATTACCCCCAGGAACTTTCTATTGAGAATACAATGTTACCTCAGACTTAACCGTAATTTCCGTGAAGGTAGTCACGAAGATCTTTTGAATTGCTTTCCTTAGTCGTCCCTAGTACTTCAGCTGCCAGTAAACAGCGGCCGGCACGCCACACGTGGCTAGCCGGGCGAACTCTCCTTGGGCGGCCGGCGCCGCGGCCGCGCCAGCCGGCGGTGCATCAGACGCGGGCGACGGATCGTGAGAACGCCGCCACAGAGCCGAGTCACGTGACCGGCGCCGCGGGCCCGCCGGGCCGGCAGGCCCGCTCCTCACCACGCCGCCAGCCGGGGAGCCCGGGGACTGTGTCGGCGACCAGCGCGCTCGCACGGGCTCCGGGGGCCCCGGGCCCAAGGTCGCGCACGGCCTCACGCGGCGGCGGGCAGGCTGAGCCGCGTCAGGCTTCGGGTGGAAGCCGGAGAAGCCCGTGCTCCCCCGCACTGAGGATAATCGCGCTCCCACGCCGGTCAGAAAAAGCCCTCTGACGAGCACGCGGCGCACGGGGACAGTTTCCGAAACATGTCAGCCGAGGCCGCCACACACCCGCCCACGCAGTCGATCAGGCGGACTCGTCAGATCACGCAGTCTGGCCGCTCACAAGGGACGGAGGGCAGACTCGGTCCACCGGTCGCACAACACACCGGCCAAGACTTCGCTTACGGCGCGGTTCCGCCCGACCGCCGTCGTGCCAGGAGGCTAAGTGGCGCACCGCGGCACTAAGCGGCGCATCATGCACCGGCAAACCGCCCACTCCGGGGCGTAGCGCGCCAGCGCCGGACGAGCACAAACTGCTCGGGGGCGTGGGGTGTGGCAGTATCCGCAGGCGGCGGCCACTCGTCTTGGTAGGGAACGCCCATCGGCATAGCAAGGGAAACCCGCTGTGGTGGATTGGAGTTTAGGGGCGCGTAGGGAAACCCGCTGGCGTAGCAGGCGCTACTCCGGAAGTGTACGTGTACGGAAAGCCCGAGGAGGCCAACACGCGCTGAAATAACCTCCGCAAACGTCTTCGTCCAAAGAGAAGGAAAAATGCCAGGAGGGGATCCGCGCAACCAGAAATACCCACATCAGTATTCCGGCGATGACGCCAATTCGACGGATTAAGGATTCCAAGCGGCTGTCGCTTGGAAGCTTGCGAAAGCTTCCAAATCTCAAGTCTCGCAGTGATACATGGTGACACGCCCCCGCCCCTCCCCACCATTGAACGCCACCGTACATAGTGCGGCCAACGGTACTTTCTCAAACCGCTGAACCGTACCAGACTCGTCCAAAAACATGCCGGCCCAGAACGGCCTCGCCAGACCGATTGGACCGGCCGGCCGAAGTGGAGGTGCCGACCCCAGCTTTCCCAGCTGGCGTCTAGGCGTGGTGCGGACACAGACGGCTGTTCCGGCCGGCCTGGTCGGCCAGAGCCAGGGCACGGGAGGCGCCAGACGTGGGCAGGCGAGGTGACCTGGGCGCCAGACGTGGGCAGGCGAGGTAACCTGGGCGCCAGACGTGGGCAGGCGAGGTAACCTGGGCGCCAGACGTGGACAGGCGAGGTAACCTGGGCGCCAGACGTGGACAGGCGAGGTAACCTGGGCGCCAGACGTGGGCAGGCGAGGTAACCTGGGCGCCAGACTGGGCAGGCGAGGTAACCTGGGCGCCAGACGTGGACAGGCGAGGTAACCTGGGCGCCAGACGTGGACAGGCGAGGTAACCTGGGCGCCAGACGTGGACAGGCGAGGTAACCTGGGCGCCAGACGTGGGCAGGCGAGGTGACCTGGGCGCCAGACGTGGGCAGGCGAGGTGACCTGGGCGCCAGACGTGGGCAGGCGAGGTGACCTGGGCGCCAGACGTGGGCAGGCGAGGTGACCTGGGCGCCAGACGTGGGCAGGGGAGGTAACCTGGGCGCCAGACGTGGGCAGGCGAGGTGACCTGGGCGCCAGACGTGGGCAGGCGAGGTGACCTGGGCGCCAGAAGTGGGCAGGCGAGGTGACCTGGGCACCAGACGTGGGCAGGCGAGGTAACCTGGGCGCCAGACGTGGGCAGGCGAGGTAACCTGGGCGCCAGACGTGGGCAGGCGAGGTAACCTGGGCGCCAGACGTGGGCAGGCGAGGTAACCTGGGCGCCAGACGTGGGCAGGCGAGGTAACCTGGGCGCCAGACGTGGGACAGGCGAGGTAACCTGGGCGCCAGACGTGGACAGGCGAGGTAACCTGGGCGCCAGACGTGGACAGGCGAGGTAACCTGGGCGCCAGACGTGGACAGGCGAGGTAACCTGGGCGCCAGACGTGGACAGGCGAGGTAACCTGGGCGCCAGACGTGGACAGGCGAGGTAACCTGGGCGCCAGACGTGGACAGGCGAGGTAACCTGGGCGCCAGACGTGGACAGGCGAGGTAACCTGGGCGCCAGACGTGGACAGGCGAGGTAACCTGGGCGCCAGACGTGGACAGGCGAGGTAACCTGGGCGCCAGACGTGGACAGGCGAGGTAACCTGGGCGCCAGACGTGGGCAGGCGAGGTAACCTGGGCGCCAGACGTGGGCAGGCGAGGTGACCTGGGCGCCAGACGTGGGCAGGCGAGGTAACCTGGGCGCCAGACGTGGGCAGGGGAGGTAACCTGGGCGCCAGACGTGGGCAGGCGAGGTGACCTGGGCGCCAGACGTGGGCAGGCGAGGTGACCTGGGTGCCAGACGTGGGCAGGCGAGGTGACCTGGGCGCCAGACGTGGGCAGGCGAGGTGACCTGGGCGCCAGACGTGGGCAGGCGAGGTGACCTGGGCGCCAGAAGTGGGCAGGCGAGGTGACCTGGGCGCCAGAAGTGGGCAGGCGAGGTGACCTGGGCGCCAGAAGTGGGCAGGCGAGGTGACCTGGGCGCCAGAAGTGGGCAGGCGAGGTGACCTGGGCGCCAGAAGTGGGCAGGCGAGGTGACCTGGGCGCCAGCAGGAACCGCCAGACACGTCGGGACAATGGCGGGCACGTTGAGGCAGTTGCCAGTCAGCCGAGCCGGTCCCCATCGCAACACATCCAGCAGTGGCCACTGCCGCGGGCAACACGCTCCGCCCTCACGTCCCCGAGCCAAGAGGGCCACCTGGCCATCTGCAGCCAGTCGGTCGCCCGGTGGCCCGCCACCATACATCCAACAGCCGCTGCAGCTGCCCCGCAGGCGGGGCGGTCAGGCGTGGCGGCCAGGCTCGGGCCAGGCGCAGGAGAGCCCGGCCAAGACGGCCCCCACTCGGCGGCAAGCGCCACGGGAACGCAGCCGCCCCCAGGAGCGTAGAGTGCTCACGCGAGAACACCAGACGACCGAAGGCGCAACTCGCGGATGGACCACGGAACCCACCGACGATGGCACACGAAGCCGCCGTTGCGAGTCGTTGTCCTACGCGGATTACAATTTGTAATGTTAACGGTCGGTCTGCGAGTGGCGCTTCCCCACATTGCTCCGACCGTGCTGGACGCGACCGGGTGTACAGACGGCGGTACTTACCGGTTCAGACGCGGAGGCGGAGGCGAGGTCTGCGCCGACACGGAGAAGCACCCTCTCCAGCAGCAACACGGCTCGCACTGCACGCGCCACCGGTCGGCCAGGCTTGTTTTCATCTTGAAAGTGGTCACGTGACCATGGCGACTGGCAATCCGGCGGCGGCGGGCCGCGCGCCGCGCCCAAAGCCAGAGCCGGTGGGCGTCGGCGCGGACGGCGTAGCCGTGGGCGGCCCGCAGGCAGGTGCAGGGGTGGCGCACCTGTCCGGCCATGCGCATGGAATGCGTGTGTATGTGCGTGGCGGCAGGCGAAGCAGGGATGCAGGACCTGGCAGCGAGCGCGTAACCGGTGTGGAGTCCTGCGGCGGCGACGAAACCCGGGGTGCTCAGCGATTGTTGCCCTCGCCAGCGTTGGGACGCCGGGCTTATTCGGTAAAAAGAGGGAGACCATCCCCCGTCCCCTCGGCTGCACAGGGGTGCGAGCAGAATTGCATTGTTCATTGTGGAAATGTGAAATACCTGCTTCAAAACTGGTCTCTGTAGGCAGGTTGTGGTGTTTCGAATGAGTACCTCTTCGAATCAATGTTAATCGGACAAGTGCTCTTTGGTAAAGATTCACCACGCCAGATCTTATATGCTCGATCTGAACTTGGACTCACAGATGGACATTTCGTAGCAAACTACGCACAGTTGAATGCGCGTAGCACAATGCTAAATCCATTAAAGAGCACAATGCTAAATAATGGAAATGGAAGCAGTTGCCGCGCTTCCATGCCCTCAAGGTGCTTATCTGGTTTGCTGAGTTTGACATTTCAGCTGCGCTTGTCAAATTCGGATACACTGATGCACACAATGTCCAGTTGATGTCGGCATGTGGTTCAATATTTGGCAGCACGCATCCGTCTATTTATTTCAGCCATTTAAATTGGCAATTTTAAAGTGACTCGCACTGAGAACTGATGCTTCTACGTGTTCAAAAGCGCTACCACGGTAACCCGGGAGCCCGCCCCTTCCTCCCCAGGAATAAAAAATGCCTGCGATCAAACAAGAAAGTTTGAGATTTTCGCACGCACTCCCACCCCCCTCCCACAAAATATGCCAATATCCCCTGAAGAGGATGACGTCATGAATACCCTCTGAGGGCGACAACGTCAGGATTATCCCCTCGGGAGAACGTTAGGATTATCCCCTGAGGAGAACGTGAGGAATATCCCCTGAATGAGAGAAGGCTAGAATACAAAAATAAAATGTTTGCGTTTCTTTTGTTTACAATTCAACTGCGAGCTTCATTTTTAACAGCTTCCACACAACAAGGCAAGGAAAAATGATCCGCATATTCGAAATATATTGACACTTGAAGTTACCTGATATTTGCGTGTTTGTATTATCTACCCATTTCATTCCAGATTTCCGCCTTTACTTTACATCAGCAGACCCTGATCGCCTCAGAGCGAATGTGGTTTCGCGACCAGAAAAAGAAACGACTGTACCTCTCTTGGTATACAAATTGCTGCATATTGTATGTCGCACTTACAATTGCGTTACCATACATTACCATACATTACTACACATTACCAAACATGCATTCAATCTTCCTCTTCTGATGCCTCATTTAATAAACAGAGGAGAGTCCCAGGCTCGAACACTTGACACCCGATAATGCAGCAAGTCTGCATCGAGCACTGGGGCGGTGACATCCTAAGTGTACCCGAGTGGGCCCAGCAGCACCATCGGGGCATGCAGAGCTGGTGATAAGCGAGCAAAGCAGTGCAATGCATTACCATGCCATGCATTGCAACGCCACAGCAATGCACCGTCACGGCCTCGCTATCGTGGGTTGGTTGACGCTTGGCGGCGTGAGCAGTCAACAACGGTTGTCGGCGCGTTGCCATGGCAGCCGACCTCGCCGCACGTGCTTCCACCATGTAGGGAGCCGCCTTGGAACAAAGGTCACCCTGCCGCGGGGTGGGCTGAACACTGAGACGACACAGGGCCGATCGGAGTGCACACGGTGCCAAATCGAGGCGGCACGATGGACTCCTGGGGTAGGTCGGTTCACTTGAGATGGAGGTAGGAAATGTTTCGCCCGTCGCCACAACCGGGCGGCTGAGGGTGAACATCGCCATGAGCAATTCAAAAACGCCCAAATCGCCAGGTTCGCTGCGCCAATAATTATCTAATTTCCGCCATTGTTTCACCGGAGCAAGGTGAGCAGGTAGGAGCACGGGGTATGTAGCAAATGGGAATTGTCCAAGCAATCAAAGCAACTTGACTCATATCCTATATGCCATATATGCCCCATGCTCTCAGGACTAAGTTCTTTTAGTTGCTCAAGAATGTGCTTTCATCTACTTCTATCTGTCACTCTGATTCCATGCTCCTGTGCTTGGTGCCGCCTGTGATCCGTGCTACCTATGTTCCACACTACCCGTGTTCGGCGGTGCCCCGATGTGTTCCAGTCTGCTACAGTCTCGGCTTTGCTCCAGTCAATGGCGGAAATTTGGCGGTTCTTGGCGTAACGGTCTTGGCGGTTCTGGCGTTTTGGAATTGCCCATGGGTATGTTTAGTCTCAGCCCAACCGAGCCACGTACAGGCGGGATAGGTGGGATAGCCACGTACAGGTGGGATAGGTGGGATAGCCACGCACAGGTGGGATTTCTTGCGGTGGATATCACGCAAGAACTGCATAGAACCGTAGCCGGGTGAGCTTACGCGAAGACCAGAATTGTGAGTCGCCGCGGGGGGGCTATTTTATTGGAAACACAGACGACACAAAGTCTTCTGGTCGTCATCTGACGAGTTTATGCGCCAACGCCGGGACATTAGATTATATGTCATTCCTCACGGCAGGCTCCACTTCAGCTGCTGGTGCACCACGCGACATAATTCCTCATGGCCGCCTTCACCTATGCCCAGAAGGGCTCCGTCGAGCAGTAAATGAGCCACGCTTACGAGCGCTGCATTCTTGCTACACTTGAAAGCATCGTCGGGGAAGGAAGTCATTGACGCCTTTTTTGCAGTCACTTCGCGCACCTACCATGTCCACACACCTGCTTTAAAATTTTGACCATCTCCGGGGAAGTGCTTTGAAAACAAGTCGATGCACGTGCCCGTAGAGTGCCAACTCGACGCATGCTCCCACAGAGTTGCACTTGTGTTCCCGTTGAGTTCCAACTTAGACATGCACTTGTGCAATATCTATGTAATGCAAAGCATGCCCAAGGACCTTTTGCGCGCAGTACCCACATAATGCGCATCTTTTGTTGTTTTCTTTTTATCCCAGGCCCCAGTGCGTCGTGTCCGGTTTGTTTGTTTTTCTTCTTTAGAATTGCAGGCAGCAAATTTATTATATTTGTCACGCACTTGTAGATGACTCGGGCATGCTGCTATCAACACAAGCGCCGGAGATGGACCGAAATAAAAAGCATCAGAAGAGCAGTGATGGATGCAGCTGTGGTTGTGAAGTGCGAAGTCCGTTGTGTCATACCCGCACTGTCTCGCTTCTACGCTTCTTCGCCTGCGCCAGCTGAACGCGGCACCCACCACAACAAGTTGCCAAATGGATACTTCGAAAGTTCCGCTGCTAATGCAGTGCACTGCGAGACAGCACAATTCAAGTGCATTTTATTAGTAGATAAATTTCAGTACCTCCATGCCCTCCTGCACATAGAGCTACGTGCAACTTTGTTAATATGCTTGTAAACCAGAGCTGGCGCGGCCATTAAACGCAGTACATCCAGACATATAACTGTTCCTCAACACCTCCGAAAATAAGTTTGCTTCACACATAGCGTCTTCTCCATAGCTTTACAGTGGGGGAAGACAGCAACATGGCATTAAAACGAACATGTCGCTTAACTATTCTTCTATAACTATGTTTTAACTCACTGAAATTACATCAATTTCGTAGTCCAATGTTGCATACTATGGACATGGACATGGGACATGGGAGTGATAGCATGGTTTCCATGTTAGGCGGATTCCCCGGCGTTAATGTTGCGAGTCACTGCGTCACTCAGCTCATCAGTCGCTGCGTACAAGGCAACTGTCCGTCGTCGAGTTCCTAACCGCCGAGAAGTCGACTCTCATCGACGAACATCGGGGGCGGGGATGGCCGAGTGGGTAAGGTGTCGGGCTATGGGTATCAAAGGTCCCGGGACTCTAGCGCCACTCAGGACATTTCCCAATCCCACGGCCCACCGACGAAACAGTTGGCGGCGCCATTAGCCGTGAATGTGCATGAAGTGTGTCGTGAACCAACCAATAAACAACAAAAACGACAAACATCGGGGACCGGGAGCCATCCATGGTGATAACTGCAGACATCAGCAGCGCGCGTTGCTTGGGTGAAGACCCTCGCCGGCGCGGAGCCTGGGCAAATGGACCAGAGCGGCTTTTTACGGTGTTTCCACGGTGTTTCCACCGTTTTCCAGGTTCTCCGATGATGTTTCGACGATGTTTCGTCGATGTTTCGACGATTTTACTACGGCGTTTCCACGATGTTTCCATGATGTTCTCACCGTGCTTCCATCATCTTTCCGTAGTGCTTCCACGGTGTTTCCAAGATGCTTCCACGGTGCTTCGACGGTATTTCCACGATGTTCTCGATGTTTCCTACGATGCTTCAACAGTGTTTCCACGGTGTTTCCACGGTGTTTCCGCGGTGTTTTCATGTTTCTGTGATGTTTACACGATGTTTTCACGGTGTTTCCACGATGTTTCCACGGTGTTTTCACGGTATTTCCACGATGTTTCCACGATGTTTTCACGGTGTTCCAAGAGCTTTCGTGACCTCTGCTGAAGCTGTGAAGAGTCAAGTGGATGAGCGGTTCAGAGAGATCAGGACTATCAGCCGATTGGAAATGTCAGCCCTGACGGCATTTCTCTCCAGGGAGTGAACACAATCGTTGTGTCTGGACATAAAGACATAAAGACATCAAGACATAAAAGATCAGTGCAACTATGAGCCACAAGGGCTCTTCTTGGTTGCACTCTGGACACCCAATCAGTTGTCCACCAAATCCGTCGATCAGTCCTCCCTGGAATACTGAAAAGCAGGCCCTCTATTCTTACAGTGATTGTCTATGCTGTTTTTTATGTTCAATGTGCTGCTACTGACAGTGGTTTATGGCAGCTGGTTCCAGTGGAGCATCGTAGAGCCTCAGCTCGCGGGCTGCCGTACGACTTCAGCTGGGAACCGGCAGACCGATGGGTGACCGTCTGTCGCCAGTTCTCCAGCGACTAGAATGTGGCGGCGGCGCCTTCCTGAGGAACATCGTGCAGCGTATCAAGCGTGTGTTTTGCATCGGAGCTTGAATCGAAGCGCTGGTGGGTTTAGTATCGGTATGTAGGTTCGTCGACATCGACGAGCGTCAAACCGCATACCTTCGAGAGCGAGCTAATGACGGTGACCCTCTGGGACGCCTACAGTGCGATTCTGGCCCTACAGTCCGATTATGGCCCTACAGTGCGATTCTGGCCCTACAGTGCGATTCTGGCCTTACATTGAGATTCTGGCCTTACAATATGATTCTGGCCTTGCAGTGCGATTCTGGCCTCACAGTGCGATTCTGGCCTTACAGGGTGATTCTAGAGGAATTCTTGCAGCTAGCGACCGCCGCGACATAGGGTAGATCGGGGACGAGTAGTCTAGGGGTAAGTTGGCCGTCTCATAATCGAAAGGTCGTGGGTCCGAGTCTCACCTGTTGCTACTCTTCGCCCGCGACCAATCGGCGTGAGAGATTGGCGTCGCTGCATGACTCAACATTCGATGTGTCGTAAAACCAATAATCAACCAAAAGACACGCCACCCCCCCCCCTCAGCACGACAACGTGGGGCATCACACTTCAAGGCGGAGCCGCCGGGACGCCACTGAGACCCTGGAGTCTAAGGTCCTCCCACGCCGGCTATTCCAGCGCAGCAGACTTTGCTCCCAGTTACCATCATTTCCTTCCCAGACTCAGTGTGTATGTTGGGGTGGGCTGGGGTGGCGGTGGGGTGGGGTGGCGTTGGGGGTGGAGGGGGGGTATTCAGAGGACAATATCATGACTCCGAAGAGGCTCTTGTGAAGAAGAGTCTTGACTAGAGGAGGAGAAAAAGTGCGAAATCTTTCCATAGCATGGTGGGTTGACCAATCGCTTGTGTTGATACTGTCGGCGACTATGCTGAAGCTTGCGGGTCCAGGACAAAAGAGTGGAATGAGCTACACATTGGCGTTTCGCTAGAACAATTCATCGGGTCTTGAGGTCTGGCCGAGGACGAGCCATTTGTCACCCACTCGACACGCATTCATCAACGCGAACGCAATCGCACGACGGAGAACTTCAGCGGACGTGCGTGGTGCCTCGTCGGCGTTCACGTGCTTGTGACGTCATTCGGGTGCGCAACAACAGCAGCGCGCCTTGCCAGCTGGCGGCCACGCCCGCTCGGCCGGGAGACTGCAGCTGGCAGTTGGCCGCCAGTGCCATCACCCCACTGCAACAGTCCGCCGTCGGCCGCCGGCGCCACGGTCACGCCACCTCGGCATGCGCCGACGCGGCGTCACGTGGCCCCCTGGCGCGCGACGCTGGTCGGCGGCCTGTTTGTTGTCGGACCGGCCAGAGGTCGCAGGGGCCGCGCGCGCGCGCGCGCCAGCGAACTTTGACCCCTGCACGAGCTGTGGTTGGCACCGGCGCGGGTGGTGACGATGGACTGTGAACTTTGCAGCGTGGGCGGCGTGACTATGAAGCGGCTTCTCTCACTTCCGTCCCAACATTGCCGCCGTTTGATGCACGCTGAGCGTTTTGCCAGAAGTCGAGGTGGCATGATGTCTTCATGTGCTGAATTCTATGCTCGACGTTGCATCAAAACTCGAACCCATATAAATGAAACCCATAGAAATGCCATGAAACGTGTAGATCTGAGATTATACTTACATATGCGATGTCAGGGTAATCCATGTTTATCCTGACATCGTATCTGAACCGACTGAAAACCATTCTGTTTCTGGTGCTTTCAGAGAAGCTTTTGCGGTCCTGAAGGAAAGTTTTTTTTTTAGTGTTCACCTATACATTGGAAGCTCATTAAAAAAATGGCACTTTTGGCGGGAAAGGCTTCCCCGTGGGTGCTTCCCTGCCGGTAGCAAGGCGCAAGGCCGGTGGAAGGCGCATCTGCTGTTGAAATAAGCTTCGGCCACCTGAGCGACCGGACCAAAGATGCCAATAGACGATTAGTGCCATGGTGGTACTCCGGGTACCCTTTGACGCTAATGAAGGAGCACGTGCCCCGGTGCCCCTCCCTTGGCTGCGCTTCTGCTGTCAGGTATTTTTTCCCTATTTAAACTGACAAAATGTCAGTCTATCCGGTAGAAAACATTACGCACATTTGCGCTTACAAATATTTTCGCATACGTACTTTTGCGCTTACGTACACTTGCGCATATTGTTTTTGCGCACACGTACTTTTGCGCTTACTTGCATTTGTGCTTACGTGCATTTGCGCATACATACTGTCACGCGTACGTACAATAATTGCGCATACGTACATTTGCTATACGTACATTTGTCATACGTACATTTACGCTTATGTACATTAGCCATACGTGCATTAGCCACACGTACATCTGCCTTACGTACCCTTGCTTGCGTACATTTGCGTACATACATTTGTCCAGTTACCGTGGTGGCCGCGGTAGCTCAGTTGACAGAGCATTGGACTCCTGATCGCAAGATTGTGGGTTCGAACCTCACAGCCGACGACATTTACAGAGTCCACTCGCGGTACCAATCGGCGTGAGAAGTTGGCGACGCTATATAACCACGCGGTTGAATGCCTCGTAAAAGAGCCCGAGGTTGTCAGATTACCGCGGTTGGCAATACTCGGTTTACAGCACACCGTCTCGTTTGACCCGGTGACAGTCGTGCGGACTAACTATAGCACCTGCGAGTGGATATCTCATTTACACTCTAAACTGACGTGCTCTATATTTCATGTCCTAAAGGGGGCACAGATCTACATGTCGTTCACTGCACAGGTCCACGGCACAGATCCACGACATGGGTTCAGGACACAGGCTTACGGTGCAGGCTTGCGGTACAGGTTCGCGGCACAGGTTCACAGTATAGGCTCACGGTACAGGTTCACGGCACATGCTCACAGTATAGGCTCACGGTACAGGTTCGCGGCACAGGTTTACGACAGAGGTTTATGGCGCAGGTTCACAACACTGGTTCACAGAAGAGGCACATGGTACAGAGTTACGGCACATAATCATGGTACAGGTCCACGGCACGGGCTCATGGCTCAAATCTATGGTACATGCTCAAGACAAATGCTTGCGACAGCAGTTCATGACAGAGGTTCACGGCACAGTTTCACGGTACAGTTTCACGGCACATATTCACAGTATAGGTTCACGGCAGAGTTTTACGGCACAGGTTCACAGTATAGGTTCACGGCAGAGTTTTACGCCACAGGTTCACAGGATAGGTTCAAGGCAGAGGTTCACGGCACAGGTTCACAGTATAGGTTCAAGGCAGAGGTTCACGGTGCATATTCACGACACAAGTTCACGGTACAGTTTCACGGCACAGGTTCACAGAAGAGGAACATGGTACAGCTTCACGGCACATAATCGTGGCACAGGCTCACGGCACAGGTTCACAACACAGGTTCACAGAAGAGGCACATGGTACAGCTTCACGGCACATAATCATGGCACAGGCTCATGGTACAGGTTCACGGTACAGGTTCACGGCGCGGGCTTACGGTACAGACTGAAGGCGGAAGGTTACGGCAGTGGTTCATGACGGAGGTACTCGGCGCAAGCATTCCGTAGAGGTTTGCAACACCGAGAGCTCGGATTGCCGTGAATTGAGGTCATTATCCTCTAGGACGCTTGCTCTTGCACTTACCTCGGAAACGTGTGTGCTATTGGTCAAGCCACGGTTGTGTCGCTGATGTTATGTGTAATGGTCTAGTCTGCTACATTTACACCGCAAACGCAGTTTTGCAACACTCAAAAAGTTAACTTTAAACAGCATATTTCGTAAAGGTCAGCCTAAGTTTGTAGAAGCTTAGCATATTTCGTAGTAGCCTAACATACTTCGTAGAAACCTGACACATTTCGTAACAACAACAACTCGTAACAACAAACAACAATCATTTTTCGTAAAAGCCAAATATATTTCTTAGAAACAAGCATATTTCTTGGAAGCCTTACATATGCCGTAAGAGCCTAATATATTTTGTAAAAACCTAACCGTTGCGTACGAGCGCAACATATTTCACAACAGCCTAACATATTTCATAACAACCTCACATTTTTTTTTCAGGCATCGCAGCGTAGCAGCCAGGTGACGTGGCACACTTGCACTTGGCACCGGGCCAAGCTTGATACGAAAACATCATGCAGCTTCTCGTGACCTTCTTTGGGGTTTGCCGTATCTTCTGCGCCTGACTGTACCACTAACAATCGAAATGTGTGGTGGTTTGTAATCCATTCACTGTCACTCCCACCATGGCTGTCGGAGAATTAACCACATACGAACTATCCACTATTTGTTCCCCATATCGGGCTCGCCGTGCATGCGCTCCTGGCTCTTCTGAGACGCATCCAGGGGGTGAAATATACCTCATGAGACGAGTTAATGTGTGACAAATTATGTTAGCTCCCACCGGGGAGGCCGAAAAATTCACCTCCGCTAGCCCGAGGGGGGAGCCCTTGAACTCCGCCCCTGCCTTCTGGCATTCACTCTGCGCGAGATATAATGTACGAAACAACATTGGAAAGTTCTGGCCATGGCAATTTCGAAGCAGAACTTGACATATTTGCATTTCAGCACAGCATGAGGTCGCCAGCGGTCACATTGTCATAATGCGGACCACGACTTAAATTCCCCGGAATCGGTGGAACAAAGGAAGAACTTGTTTTTGTGAAACTGTATATATATATATATATATATATATATATATATATATATATATATATATATATATATATATATGCATACATTATATATATATTACATTATATATACACATATATATAAATAGATATATACGTATATAGACACATGGACAGATATAAATAGATCAATGTGTCGGGTTCTTCCAACAAAGTGTGAAGAGTGCCTCACTAATCCCGTTGCAAGTGGTACCATAAACATATGCAGTCACTTGGTGGCATACCCTGCGCTATGCATGACAAACTATTCGCCACACACGTGCTGTGTGCTGCAGCAACCACCAGACGGACTTTCCGGAACGGACCGGAACCTTGGACCGCGCCCCGACCTCTGCCCTGACCTGGCTAGCCTGCTGTCGTCAGCCCCAGTTGGCGACCGACGCCTGGTGACTCGGCCTGTTGCCATGGCGATCTCCTGGAAACAAACCGCACGGCACGCGCCAATGTACACGGTGAGTCCTCCAGGCCGGGCATATGGCGGCTGCTGATTGGATGTATTGAGAACTGCTGGAGACGTGCGCTTCATTCGCCGATTAAATCGGTCAGATTTCGAGCAGCCATATGCCGTTATCATTCCGGTCTGTCTTACATCGTTGATCAGGCGATGTTGTAAAATGCAAAATGTCGTGAAAATGTATTTCTCCAATCACGATTTTGAGGGAACATATTTAAGCATGCTTCAATGCATGCCCATGGACGTCCATCATCTGAAGAATCCTGAACTTGACTTTGGTAGTAGAGTTTCTCCATGGTGGAGAACGTAGTCGAGCAGGCGTGACTTATACTACATCCTCCCCAACGAGGCACCACCTTTCCGTGGTGGGGGTATTGCGTGCCCCAATGATCCGGTTCCCATCTTACCGGTGAGGGGTCAGACGAAGAGTGCTTTACTCGTCCTCCCACCCATACGCTCCCATTCCAATGCCCATTTCATCTCAACACCCATGTCTTTCACCTGGCCCTGCATCATCAACTATCCCTACTATGAGCAGGTAGGACTTCTTTCCCGGTCCTGCCCACCAGCTCAGTTTCATCGGGGTAGCCGCGCCCATCGGCCCGTCCCCCGGGGTTGACGGAGTCCTGGAGGCTAGGATGTCCCCTGTTGCGCAGTGCTAGTTGTGATGGGGAACCAGCACGCCTCTTCGGTCCCGATATCCCGGAGGGGCGGGCGTGCCAGTAGGGCCCCATACGGGCTAAGTTGCTGACCGCCTCGGGCCGGGGGCCTGGGATTCCTCCCAGTGCCCGCCGGCCCGGCCGGCTGGGGTCAAGGGGTGCACGGCGCTGGATCTCGGTCGGGGTGGTGAGTCTGTCTCTCCCTGCCGGGTGACGGCGTCGCCTGTCCCGTATAGCTTCTCGAGCGCCTGGCGTCCTCCCGTCCGCGGGCCCCAGGCGTCCCCCAGTATGGCCAAAATGTGGTTGGGCGTCGCGAGGAACAGAACAAAACTCCCCACTACATGGCATGTACGAACTCCAAAATATATCCTGTTCTTTCAAGCAAGGATCAGACCAAAGCATACCCACGCAAAAATATGACTTTCCGAGAGTATGGTACCAAGTAGACGCCTCACAATCCATACGTGCTTGTCTTGCTAGGGAAAAATACAAATATTGCGTCCCTGTTCCCCTTCCAGAGGAGGGACGGTTGTTACAGACTTGGCGAGATTATTAGGTGTGAAATACTGAAGAATGGTGCTTTCGAAGTGGGGTTTGCGGTGGTAGAACAGGCTGTTATGGCTCTAAAATCAACTGAATTTGTGTATGGTGTACGAAAGAACGGGAGAAAGGAAAACAGAGCCATCAAAATTACCATGGAACCCCGCACAACTAAGAACACCTCACGTGGCATTATGTATTGTTTGGATCTGCAAGAAATGGCCGAGGAAGAAGTCGTGGACGGGCTTCCGAGTTTTGAAGTGATTAATGCTCGACAAATGCAAGCAAAGAGAGGCGCAGAGTGGACCCCGAACAACAACATAATCTTGAGTTTAACAGAATGCACCTACCTCCTGATACTAGAGTGGGTCACGTGCACGTGAAGGTAAGAGCATTTCTTCCTAACCCCATGCGGTGTTATAAGTGCCGGAAGTTTGGACATACATCACAATATTGCCATAACCGCCCAGCATACACGTGTGACACCCACCTTTTCATCATGGGGACCTCCTTTTCGTCCTGGTGGCCTTTTCGTCCTGGGGCCTGTGTCAATATTTGGCACTCGCTTGATTTCTGGGGCCTCCTACTCTCTCCTTGGTGACTTCTTTTTACAAATTAGGGGCCTCCTCCTGGATACCCCTAATTTGTATAATCTCTTTTTCGTCTTCGGGGCCTCCTTTTCATCCTTGAGGGCCTCTTTTCGTCCTGGAGGGCCTCCTTTTCGTCCTGGAAGGCCTCCTTTCCATCCTGGGGGCCTCCTTTTCGTCCTGGAGGCCTCCTTGTCGTCCTGACATACCTTCTTTTTGTCCTAGGGGCCTCTTTTTGTCTTGGGGATTTTTAAAGGGCATAAATGAAGCTCAACATCGAAGCAGAACATAAAAATAGGGTTTTGCTCTAAAAACTTTGCATATTCATTCAAAATTAGGCATGTAAGGTTATTTTCGCGCTAGTTAATCGTGGTATGCATGAATATTTGCTTAGAACAGTGATATTACTGTATTATTGTAAAATAAGGTTTTTGACGTTCGAGGTACGCGATGGGATGTTAATGTTAGTCGTCTAATCTTGAATGTTTTGTTGCACAATTTTTCTAACTCGTGAGGTTCAGGGTTAAACAAAATGCCAGAAATGTCTGAAATATGAGTAGGACCAGATCAGCCGGATGTGTCTCGCCAAGACCGACCGTGTCACAGAGCGATATGTTGATAGAACCAAAAGTAGCGCTCAGAAAAGGCTTGCTTTTTGAAGTTTGCGTGATATATATATCACGCAAACTTGATATATATATCACGGCGCAAAAGTCGACGGAATGCTCTGCCAAATTTAGGAAATTCTTACAATTTTTGTATAGCGAGGCAGCCCCATCTGAAAAATAAAATATCTTCTTGGGGCGCTGGCCTAATTCTGCTTCCAGGCGCTCAATGAGTTTTCCTTGAAACAGGTGGACAGCCACAGTATCATGCGTCAGGCAGTCGGAAATGGCAGAGTAAGAAAAATGTTTGAGGTCCCCTGCGTTGTTTCGCCAATAAGCCACAAACGGATGGATTGTCACCTGCAGTTTGTTCCAGTGATGGGACTGTACCTCATCCTGTGTAACCATAGCGTAGTTTTCGGAAAAATCTCCAATAACAATTACCTCTGCAGGAGCTAGTGTTTCCTTTAGGCCTTTCAGATAATTGCCTTGGGCACGGGCGACAAAATCATGCTTTACAAGTATTTCCAGCTGCTCGCAAAATGATCGCACAAAATCTTCAGAAGTTTGCGTAACCACCTCTAAGGTGGACCTATCAGTATTAGTCCACCTTCGGTACTCAATGTTATCGATTTCTCGGTTATCATGAATCATATCATGGCCATGAATATTCACGTAAGTTGCAATATTGCATGTATTTAGGCAATACAAACTTCCCAAGGTCATGTTAGTTCATGTGAGGTCATGTCAACCTGAAAATCTGGAAAATAGTTCAGTTTGCCACCGATGACTTGCGCAACAAATTTGACGATAATCGGACGAAGGTAACCAGAGTTATCATCGATAATACGGTAAATAGCCTCGGGACATGCATGCATTTGGTCCTATGACAATACTCGAAGGCCGATATCTCAAAAAGTTTTCAAGTATCCGCCTTTCCTTTTTGCAGGTTCTTAGATAATATCACGACCATTAATATAGCACCGTTTCGTCGAATTAGGGGCAGGCAAACATATATAAAAATATATTTGTATACTTTGACCTGGTTAGGTCAAAGGTCACGGGGAGGTCACGTGCACCTTTTGCCATATTTCTGAATGGCCCAGGGCTTCTGCACACTTTGACACCAATTTCATTCCGCTAAGTTAAATAACACACGAGATATTTGCAATTTATTGATGTCAAGTCGGTAAAAAATCGTGACCTAGGATGACCTCTAGATCTGACCCCAGAGGTCACTCTGGGCTAAAAGTTGGCGTGATGTGTTCTTTTACTTGGTACTACAGGTGTACCAATTTTCATCAAAATCGGAGGGGGTCGGGGAATTTCTTGTGCGATTTGACGTGGAATGACCCATATATAATCTATGCAAGCAGAACGCTAAAAACCATCGCTCCAGCACTTAACATTTGATGCACTTTGTCCGAAGCATGGCGTCTTGGCAGGCAGCAGTGGGACGCACTCGGTGCACAACTGTGAGAACTGCTCCGGTGAAGACAGCATGATACACATTCTAAGTATTATCCTCGAAGACAAATCAAGAAAAGAGAGTGAAGGTGCTTTTGTCCCAGATGATGGCGCGGATAATGGCATCAGGTGCAAACAGTGGATGGGCATGCATTGCTGTACACTCGCAGAAATTAGACAAAAGAGGAAAGCATGCGCTATTTGAGCCAGCAAACCGTGAAGCTGATCAAACACCACATTGTTGCTGACAAGCAAGGTGAGCACTTCACCTACGCAGACTACTGGGAAGGATGGAGCAGTGATTATCTAGTACAATTTCACTGAAAATTATTTATGTGTGGTGCAGGATGCAGCTCAGGACTTCCACTAAGATTAATCCCAGTGTGCCGCACACCCGTTTGTAGTGCACAGGCATGAGGAAAATATACCGTGCCATCAGAGCTATTGATGTATCATACAGAAGTGAGGAAGTGATCAGGAAGCTTTACTGTGCATACGTCAGGCCACATTTGGAATACTGCATCCAAGCTTGGTCTCCTAGCTATGAAAAAGATTATTGGCTATTAGAGAGAGTAGAAAAGAGGGCTACAAAAATGGTTAATGGCATAAGCAACCTGGCATATGAGGAAAGATTGAAGAAATTGAATATGTTTTCACTTAGATATAGAAAGCTGAGAGGAGATCTCATCGAGGTCTTTAAATTTGTCCATGGTCTGGAGAGGAGATATCTTGGGGAAATGTTTGAATTGAACAGAAATTATGCAATTAGAGGTCATAAATTCAAAATTAAAGTTAACCACAGCAGAACGAGGTTAAGGCAAACTTTCTTCACCAACAGGGTAGTAGAACACTGGAACCAGCTGCCAGAAAACATTGTCAGTAGCAGCACATTGAACATCTTTAAAAACAGCATAGACAATCATTATAAGAATAGTGGGCTTGCTTTTCAGTATTACAGGGAGGGCAGATTGACAGATTTGGTGGGCAACTGGTTCAGTGTACAGAGTGCAACCAAGAAGGGCCCTTGTGGCTCATAGTTGCACTAATCTTTTATGTCTTTATGTCTTTATGATGTATCTCTGACGATACAAATTACAACACCAACATGGTGCATGAGTTCCTGTGACGGCTTATCCCAGAACTTCGGACCGCAGTGCCTGACTTAACAAAAAATTGTATTCCACAGACGGCAGTATACGAATAAGCATGATTTCGTTTATGTGTGTCACAATCAGTCATATTTTGTGGTACCTTGTGAGTGGCTTTTTGTCACATCTCATTACAAGGGCGCTTGGGACGGCAACGGGGGCACAGCGAAGCGTGTCGTGGCGCAAGAGTGCCTTAAGCGCCCGCTTAGCATGCAGATGTTGACGGCGGAAGACATGTTTGAGTATTTGTTGCACAAGCTAGCTTGCTGCATAAAATTTATGTTTGTATCAAAACTCATGTTGGCAATGGACGTCACGACCCACCTCAACGAGCGCTTCTCGAAAGCCATCACGATGGAGAGAACACAGGGATACCACAAGTTCGCACCAGTGACCCACAATACCACAATAGTTCATGAATTGCTTACCGATCCGTGTGTTAATGGTAATTTGGTGACGTGGGACTGTTACGGTGTGCGCTGATACAGAATGTGTTAACTAATCTCATCGCAGTAACAGATCATCAGTGTGAACTGGAATTATGAGAAGATATGGGATGATTTGCATATCTGCAAATCATTGTGTTGCACTGCACTATAATACTGTACTGCAGCACAATATTGCATTGCATTGCATCTTGTTATTATATTACTTTATTTTATAACACCGATGTAGACGGCTCACGATTCAATGCGATTCATTTCAGACTCAACATGTGTCAATGGATGCGTTCTCGACAAATTTGTTCTCGAGTAGTTCAAGATGAATACGATTACTCAGTCGATGAAGATCTTCAGTGTTGTCGGTGAAATATGATCCTATATTTTTGATATGGCTAACTTGAGACAGAAATATATTGCATCAGGTGAAAACATTTCTATGAGTTTTCTCTTTACAAGCGAGGATCTAGTATTTCACAAACCACCCTTCGTCCCTTCTGATTTTACAAAATAGCATTGTGACTGTCACGAAGGTCAAACTAGGTCACATTAACTTAGTTAACCAGCTCACGATAAAAAAAACGTAAATAACAATTTGAAAGTGACACAAGATGCAGTGGCTTATAACGAGTTCAGCCATATATAGTTTCGTACAATTCGTGCTATTGTTCATTGAGTTCCAGGTCTCCAAATGCTATGTGACCTCTAAAAATATCCGATGCTATAACTCCTTAACCGTTGCTCCGATCTTTCCAAAGGTTAAGTACAGCTGGAATATTAAAACAAAATAACACTATACATGTATTTTCATCGAGATATGGAGTGTAATTTAACCCTTTCACTTGTGGATTTCTCGTGTAATGGGCCACATACCAGAATTCAGAGACATTTCTTCCATTTGTTTAACCACTTATCTCACAACGAGTTAGAACGCTTTTGCAACACAACACTCAAGATCAGATGGCTAACATTCTCATCCCATCACTCACGAACATAAGAAGGTTTGTATTTGAATAATATGCTGTTGTAAACAAATATTAAACAGGCCGCACAAAAACTAGTGCAAAACAACCATACGTGCCAAATTTTGAACTGATCTGTGGATATTGATGGCAAAACCATTTTCTTGCTTCCAAAGATAAAATATCGAACCTCATTTTGGCACATTTTAAATCGCATTGTGCCTTTTCCGATATCTAAAGTAGGTCACACGATCTTAGGTCACGATATCACGATTTCAAATATCCTGTAAATGAAATTGACGAAAGAGCCAAAAGATGCAGTGGGTCTTTATCAGTTCACCGATGTATACTTTTGCACATATAGGACTGTTCCTCATTGTATTAAGAAACTCAAAAGGCACCTTTGTTCGGTGACATCTCAGAAATGCCCCAGGCATTTCTGAGATGTCAACTCCTTGACCGTTTACCCGAGCTTTCTAAAAATATCAGGTGGATTCGGCGATTCAGATAAATCCACACAAATATTTTAATCAAATTATGGATATTAGGTTTTATGCCCTTGTCGATTTGTCGTGGAATAGGTCGAATATGGGAATGGATTGAAGAGAATGGCATCAAAACACCAGTCACCACACCAACCTTCGCTGCTCCACTCAAGCACCACCCACAAAAGACATTGCAGCAGATAAGCCAGTCATGGGTCGGTGGTGTGATAATCGGCTATAGAATACCTAGTGGTGTGATAGCCCTGGTCATGGGTCGGTGGTGTGATAATCGGTCATAGGATACCCAGTGGTGTGTGTCGGTGGTGTGATAATCGGCCATAAGATACCCAGTGGTGTGATAGCACCGGTCATGGGTCGGTGGTGTGATAATCGGCCATAAGATACCTAGTGGTGTGATAGCACCGGTCATGGGGCGGTGGTGTGATAATCGGTCATAGGATACCTAGTGGTGTGATAGCACCGGTCATGGGTCGGTGGTGTGGTAATCGGCTATAGGATACCTAGTGGTGTGATATCACCGGTCATGGGTGGGTGGTGTGGTAATCGGCCATAGGATACCTAGTGGTGTGATAGCACCGGTCATGGGTCGGTGGTGTGATAATCGGTCATAGGATACCTAGTGGTGTGATAGCACCGGTCATGGGGCGGTGGTGTGATAATCGGTCATAGGATACCTAGTGGTGTGATAGCACCGGTCATGGGTCGGTGGTGTGGTAATCGGCTATAGGATACCTAGTGGTGTGATAGCACCGGTCATGGGTCGGTGGTGTGGTAATCGGCTATAGGATACCTAGTGGTGTGCTAGCCCCGGTCATGGGTCGGTGGTGTGGTAATCGGCCATAGGATACCTAGTGGTGTGATAGCACCGGTCATGGGTCGGTGGTGTGATAATCGGCCATAGGATACCTAGTGGTGTGATAGCACCGGTCATGGGTCGGTGGTGTGATAATCGGTCATAGGATACCTAGTGGTGTGATAGCACCGGTCATGGGTCGGTGGTGTGGTAATCGGTCATAGGATACCTAGTGGTGTGATAGCACCGGTCATGGGTCGGTGGTGTGATAATCGGTCATAGGATACCTAGTGGTGTGATAGCACCGGTCATGGGTCGGTGGTGTGATAATCGGTCATAGGATACCTAGTGGTGTGATAGCACCGGTCATGGGTCGGTGGTGTGGTAATCGGCCATAGGATACCTAGTGGTGTGATAGCACCGGTCATGGGTCGGTGGTGTGGTAATCGGTCATAGGATACCTAGTGGTGTGATAGCACCGGTCATGGGTCGGTGGTGTGATAATCGGCCATAGGATACCTAGTGGTGTGATAGCACCGGTCATGGGTCGGTGGTGTGATAATCGGTCATAGGATACCTAGTGGTGTGATAGCACCGGTCATGGGTCGGTGGTGTGGTAATCGGCCATAGGATACCTAGTGGTGTGATAGCACCGGTCATGGGTCGGTGGTGTGATAATCGGTCATAGGATACCTAGTGGTGTGATAGCACCGGTCATGGGTCGGTGGTGTGGATAATCGGTCATAGGATACCTAGTGGTGTGATAGCACCGGTCATGGGTCGGTGGTGTGGATAATCGGCCATAGGATACCTAGTGGTGTGATAGCACCGGTCATGGGTCGGTGGTGTGATAATCGGCCATAGGATACCTAGTGGTGTGATAGCACCGGTCATGGGTCGGTGGTGTGATAATCGGCCATAGGATACCTAGTGGTGTGATAGCACCGGTCATGGGTCGGTGGTGTGATAATCGGCCATAGGATACCTAGTGGTGTGATAGCACCGGTCATGGGTCGGTGGTGTGATAATCGGCCATAGGATACCTAGTGGTGTGATAGCACCGGTCATGGGTCGGTGGTGTGATAATCGGTCATAGGATACCTAGTGGTGTGATAGCACCGGTCATGGGTCGGTGGTGTGATAATCGGTCATAGGATACCTAGTGGTGTGATAGCACCGGTCATGGGTCGGTGGTGTGGATAATCGGCCATAGGATACCTAGTGGTGTGATAGCACCGGTCATGGGTCGGTGGTGTGATAATCGGCCATAGGATACCTAGTGGTGTGATAGCACCGGTCATGGGTCGGTGGTGTGGTAATCGGTCATAGGATACCTAGTGGTGTGATAGCACCGGTCATGGGTCGGTGGTGTGGTAATCGGCCATAGGATACCTAGTGGTGTGATAGCACCGGTCATGGGTCGGTGGTGTGGTAATCGGCCATAGGATACCTAGTGGTGTGATAGCACCGGTCATGGGTCGGTGGTGTGATAATCGGCCATAGGATACCTAGTGGTGTGATAGCACCGGTCATGGGTCGGTGGTGTGGTAATCGGTCATAGGATACCTAGTGGTGTGATAGCACCGGTCATGGGTCGGTGGTGTGATAATCGGCCATAGGATACCTAGTGGTGTGATAGCCCCGGTCATGGGTCGGTGGTGTGGTAATCGGCCATAGGATACCTAGTGGTGTGATAGCCCAGGTCGTGGAGTAGTGGCGTGACAGCAGGTCATCGGGTAGTGGTGTGATACTCGCGACCCTTACAGCTTGTACCTGGTTTTGAGATGTTCCAGAGCGCAAGATAAACACAGAATTGCCAGTCTCAGCACGCATTCAGCAAGTTTTGTCAACGTAAGACTCTTACATACTCCTATGATTCTTGATTGACCTCATTTTGTCCACGCACAGTGATGTCGACAGAGCAAAAACCAGCCTCGTAGCGCACCCACCAACCTCATTTCATCGCTTGTTGTCTGTTCCATCGGTGTGGAGAGGGAGGGGATTCTTTTGGTAGCCATTCATGGGGAGGAGGGATTCATGTGCGCCTGTAATTTCATTATCTACGTTTTGAGCACCTATATAGGAATAATTGACTAATCTTGCGCAATGCTGTGTCCTTCGTATGTCATTACGCCACTAGCAGGATGCTTCCGCGACTGGAGGTGGCTAGCCTAATTATACCTGATGCGCAGTGGACGACAAAATGAAATATTTGTCGGCAGGAATTAACGTGATGTTTCATCAGGTGACAATATCTTTGTCGGAAATTAAGATTATTTTTACGAATGAACGAGTTCAAGTTTAGCTTTGGGATAAAATAACCGAAATAAATTCGATTCGCAACAGGCAGTAGTTATTCTGATATGCCGAGATGTCAACATAGAGCATCTTTTATCTTAAGCTAAATCACTTTCGGTGCACACACACACAGGATTACGTATCATGCTTTACATCTTGACCATTTTACATTTGGATCATTTTACACTTTGAGTTGATCGTAAGGTAACCGTTCCTATTTCATCGATGCAGTAAGATACCATTTTATCTCCATTATGCTATTTGTGCCTCTTAGAAACATACATGGTGGTGTGGTGTGCTTTAAGCACGTGAGACATGCGCATAACATTTACGTCATATTTCCCCTACGGTTAACATGATATTGTCATGACATAGTTCGAAAAGACAGATAGTCATTGCTCACAGTCAAGTGTGGGTCAGTTTACGCGGTGGCAAGCCAGATGTGAGTCTAGCGCGGTCGACTATATTTCTTTCACAATTTCCGTGAAATGGGGTCAACATATTTGGGCCTGTGACATGCGTGAATGTGGTGTGAGGTTAAATCGACAGTGTACATTATGTTAGCACGAAGCGGCACTTCTGTTGTTCTATTTCAGGGTGCCTAGTCGGATAATTTTCAACCAGTATGGACACAAAACCAAGTTCGGATCAATACGACACCAACATCGCAGTATGGACACAACAATCGCCAAGCTCAACGGAGCGATTATCGCCGGTTCACGTGGCACGTGCATACGTGGGAATCGTGAACACCGGAAGTCGGCTTTTTGCAATGTTTTTCACAATTCGGCCTGACATTGGAAAGCAGCTGAAGATACCGAAACGGGGTCGCGCGTGGTGGTAGGTGGAATGGCTCGGGTGGGGGTGGGGTTGGTGTGGTGGGGAGGGGGAGCGGGACCGTACCACCGGCACTGCCCGGTTCTATGCACCAGCTACACTTCTCAGACTATGCATGACCACGTGCCGTGCACATGTGCCATGTCAGTTGCAAACGCAATGATGCATGCCGCTAATCATTAAAAAACGTATCTCTTTGAACCCCTTCAATCCGACTGCAAGAGATCATTTTTGGACATTGTAGCCGTGTAGCCGTGGTTTACACGGTTACAATGGCGTAGCCAAGATTTAGTCCAGAGGACAGGGGAGGGGAGGGGAAACATCTAGGAAGTCCCCTACCTACCGAAGACCACAATATTTACATATATATATATATATATATATATATATATGTGTGTGTGTGTGTGTGTATACATATATATATAAAATATATATATATATATATATATATATATATATATATATATATATATATATATATATATATGTATATCCACGATTGGTGTCAGGATTCCATGGCTTTCATCCGGCCATTCCACAGCCCGATACCTGCTTCGCGACTGGCAAGAAACATAGAGGTCGATCTGAATACTGCCAGGAACTCCTGAAATTGTATAGTGGGCCTGGTGTCTGCGAGGGCCCATAGAGCCCAAGAGAATCTCCGGAGAATAAGAGGTGCCCTGAAACGTAAACAAAAGTTTTGGTGCTGGAAGTATGCTGCTATCGGACTGAATAGGAAATACAAATTGGATTGGGCTTTGTGTACAACTGCGTAATTTCAATAAGAGCTCTTTTAAAAAGCGTTTATAAGACAGAATGTCGGTAGATACATGTACTTACTCATAAGTCGGTCGGCTAGTGACCTAGTCGGCTAGGGTATCTACTGACAGATAGAAAACTATGCCTGGGGAGCTGTCGGTTCCAAGGGACCTAGGGGAAACGAGGGCACCCCTCCCCTAAACCAAGATGATGTTGATCCCTCTCGATTAGAAGGAACAATACGGCACTGAAGCATTTATCCCCCTCCCCTATCAGAGATGTGACTGTAACAAACTTTGCCTCGGCTTATGGTTGTTAAATATATTTTACCTCCGTAGCTATTCCGGCTGGAGAATATTCCCCCGCCGTCATAGATGGCAGCACCTGCCAGACTGATCACACGCCACCTAGCGGAAATATTGGAGAGTAATACGTGGCAGCACTCACACTTCAGCGGTGACATTGAAACATAGACAATTCAATTGTTCTCAATCTGGCTGATCGAGAGGGACATAGCCAGTCGTTTCGATCCCCCACTACCGGTGGCACGTAGCGATTCATTCAAAAGATCCAATGCATCGTAACATTAGCAAATGTTAATGAGTATCTTTCATAGACTCAAGCTGTCACAAATAACCTTCAATGTACTGTAACATCCAATGACACAACCTCAATTCAATCATAATTTTGGGTTAGGTTGGTTTGGTTACCGCTCGCACGTCCGGCGGTCCGCGGCAAATTCGCCGGTCCGGGGGCAGATGTCTGCCCCCTAAGATCTCTAGAATTGTGCTAGCTAGCGATAAACGGAAAACAGCGTTGGATTGCTGGTGACAAGAACATTTTGCTGGTGACTAAGAACATTTTGCCATGATGACTTTGTACCATTTAGCATCACTCTTTGCTGTCTATCTGAAAGCCACAACTCTATCCATTTTAAGATGCTACCTGCAATACCATGGGACTGAAGCTGTATCATTAACCGTTTATGGGGTACCTTGTCAAAGGCCTTACTAAAGTCAAGATATGCTACATCAACCTGATTTCCCTGATCAAATTGTTCTGTGGCGAAGTTCAAAAAGTCCAAGAGGTTTGTGAGACACGATCGTCCTTTTCTAAATCCATGTTGAGTATCTTGAATCAATCTGCTACCTTCCAGATAACCAACTATTGTATCCTTGATAATTGATTCGAGTACCTTGCAGACTAGGGATGTGAGACTTATTGGCCTATAGTTTTCAACTTTCCCTCTTTCTCCTTTCTTGAAAATAGGAACTACATTTGCCCTTTTCCAATCGGTTGGAATTTCATTATGTGAAACTGATCTACAAAATATTATACTAAGTGGAAATGCCAGTTCCTTTTCAGTTTCCCGCAACACACTAGCATAAATATCATCAGGTCCTGCTGCCTTATTTGGCTTTATTTTCCTGATATGATTGTAAACAACATCACTACCAATGAAATCAACATCATTTGTCAGATCCCATGTAACTGAACTATGGTGTACCGTCGGCAGATTGGTCATATCTTCCAATGTAAACACTGATTTGAACTGCTTGCTCAGCTCCTCAACCATCTCACTATCCTCACCCAATGTAGTCCCGTTTACTTCCAGTGGACCAATTGTGCTAGAAACTTTACTCAGCTTGTAGAAACTAAAGAACTTTTTACTGTCCCCATTACAGTTTCTAGCTAAATCCAGTTCCTTTGCTCGCTTTGCTGCTCTGGTTTTTTGCTTCACAGTGTCTCTAGCTTTTCGATACGCCTTTAGATTAATGACATTTGAGGCTTCTTTAAAAACTCTAAATGCAGTTTTCTTAGCCTTAATTGCTTTTATCACGTCTGGTGTAAGCCATGCTGGCTTTCCTACCCTTTTTTTGCGTCTTTGCTTTTGGGGGACATGTCTAATCTGAGTTTCCTTTAAGTAAGATTTGAACTTTTCCCACATTTCACAGGCATTTAAATTGGAGAATTCTTCTTCCCATCTGATGGCACTTAAAGCCGCTCTCATGCCGTTAAAGTCTGCTCTGTTGAAATTTGGAACCTTTACCAAATTATCCTTGATAATTTCCCCTACATGTGTACTACGTGATGGTTGTGGAGTGAAAATGCCGGACAGAGCAGCTAGTTGATAAGTGAGACCGACTACCGGAACGACCACTACCTGCAATGTGTCCAGGTATATTGTTTTGCATACATTTTGAGGGGCATGTGCCCCCTCACTGTTCAATTTTGCCCATACAATGGTGGATATACCCCCCCCAATGTGAAGTGGAAACGGACATGCAGCAAAAGGCATAAACTGCGGACTGGGATGGGAGCGGGAGCTCCGATGGTCCCGCCGATAGCACCGCCGACGGTCTCACCGATGGCCCCTCCGATGGCCCTGGAACTAGTGACCCGTTCACTCTGGTGACCTGTCGCTCAGGACGACTTCCGGGCGACTGACCGCCACCTTCAACGTCGCGACTAGGTCATGTATTATGGCCAGCGTACTGGTGTCCGGAAACATTGCGCCGAATGGCACCACCTGCGCCGCTGATTATCCTGCCGCCATTGGTGGCGCCAGGCCTGAAGCCGAGGATTCCAAGAATCGGTCAGCTGCGACAGCCAGTTGACCCAGATGAGCTTCCTCTGAAGGCAGCGATAATGCTGCCCAGGCGGTCTGCTGTAGCCCTTGAATGGATTGTCTTGGACGGCTGACGGATGTGTGGGCCATCACCTGCTGTCTCCTGAGTGCATCCACAGGAGCAGCTGAAACGGCCTTTGCTCCGAGCTGCTGGAGGGGCAATAGGGCTTCTGGGAGGGCCGCCCGTGATTGTGCCAACCTACGCCCAGGGCGTCGACAAGTGCCTAGGAAACTGGGTGTCTCCAGGCCGTGACGATGTCGATCCGCAGCCGCGTGGTGATCGACACAGAAAGGCGTTCCACCAGCAGGCCCAACTTGATGCTGTCTTCTTGGATTACAGCCACCCGAAACGCACAGTTCGTTTTCGTCGGCTAGAGGTCTGCCTTATGCGGAGGAAGGGGAAAACTGTGATAGCATGAACGGGGCCAGCTGCTGGCTTGCAGATGCAGGGATCAGAGGAAAATATAGGGTTGCTGGGGGCCGGGATCATGTGCCTCCCAATGAAAGATGGCCTCTTCTCCGACCGGGAAAAGGTGCTCATCCGGGAAGGTTCAAGTGAATCCCCCAAAATTTTAAAATCAGAAGTGCCCCTCAGGGAGAAAAAGGCACCTTTTCAAAGTACTCGAATGGACCCACTCAAATGTTTCGGCCAGATGCTCCCTCGGACGGAAAAGACACCCATCTAGGCAGGAGCGAGCTCATAAATTATCATGAGGGAAACTTAGTCTCTGGAGGGTCGCCTTCAGCTGAAAAAAAAATTGACACGTGGTGTGTACTCGAACCTTCCCGGAGGGTCGCCTTTACTTTCCAAGGGGCGCCTCTGGCCGAACAATTCGAGGGAGTTCACTCAAACGCACTGCTTTTGGGCCTTATCCTTTCAAGGAGCGCCTGTGGCTGAATACTTCGATGGGGATGCGCTCGAGCACACTGAAAGGGCGCTTTTTCCTCTGAGAGGAGCACTTCTGGCTGACAAAATTCGATGTGTATGCACTCGAAGTTTCCCGGAGTGGAGCATTTTCCCCACCAGACGGGCACTAATTTCCATGGAGGCGCAGGCCTTCAATGCCACACCCATGTAAGCGCCCATGCCTCCAAGTACCTTCGGAGTGGCACCCATCCGAAAAAATGACGCCTCTTTAGATAAATGCCCGCATGGAAACTTCTAAATCAGCTCCTGGCAGGAGTCCCCGGTGCTGGCAGGGCCGCCGTGCCGCAGAAATAAAAATGTTGGGTTTTGAAAATTACCTTATTTTACGCAACACCGTCTTTATCCAGTTATCCCGGGGCTACAGCATGGTGCATGCTCCATCATGAAATGCCCAATCTTCTAACGGGGAATAATTATGTTCCGACATTTTTCTTGGCCACATATGGGATAAAATACCTTATTGTACATTATCCGTGACCTGTACTCTAACGCTTACTTTACCTATTTTGCAGGAACGTACCTACATGGGGAGTGGCGAGAAATTTTTACCATCTAAGATATATAGGGCATACAAGACAGGGAGATATAGAAAATGGATATTTCTTAGAACAGCCACAGACCCACAAAATATTCCAGAAGGAGCAAAATATTAGGCATGCAGTGCCATTAGTACACGATAAATTAAGACCATCTTAATTCCGTGATATCAGCAAATCAGGCAGTCACACAGTGGTGCACATTTGATGAATTACACTGTGCTTACATGCTGTTATTTCGGCCTTCTCGTTCGCAGAAAGCACGCTTGTTCGTATGTGGTTGGGTTTTGTTCCCAGCATTGCTTTTGCCCACCCATTTGCACTGGCTTCTTTTCCTAGATAGCTGTGCAGTCTCACACCCTCAGTACGACTTCAGGATTGATACTCCACGTGGTAAGTGTACGTCTGTGATACTACAAGCAGCAAGCGCATCTGGAAGCTTTTTGTTTGCTATTGGTGACGAGGGGTCCAACTCAATATCAGCAACATTTGTTCTGCTACTTTAGCTTAGAAACGCTACGAGACATAGATCGAGATTCCCTTTACATCGCTCGCGACGGCTGTTTCATTCAACCCCATGTGTACCGTTACTAGTAAGGAACTGGTATTGGTTTATTGAGTATTGATTTTTCATCGAGATATGAACAACGTTGGGAACTTGGATGAGGAACTCTTGTACACTGATCCAACGGAAAGTTTAAAAAATAACATTCGCTGTTCTTTTGTCGCACTTTCAATGAAGTCCAAGCAATTTTATACCATTTAAGTGATAACCTGATCTACTAGACGTGTGGTTGTCTTTTATCTGTATCGTAACCATCTCATCAATTGCAAATTTATCACATCAGTAGATTAAGTGATCTACATCTAGCATACAACAATTGAGGACAAGGTTTATTAACACGAGCGCTGGTTGGTCTCTCACACAAAACGCGCAGGAGTGGGGGATTCGACCCCTGCCCCTAACATTTCGGAAGGTACTTAAACTATAGACACACAATTTCGAGGGTAGATTACGGATGTAGCGAACTACACATTTCCTTACCCTAGCCCTTTGGGCAAATAAGATGCATGATATACTGGTGCTGGTAATGCAGTATACACGATGCATGCTGGTAATCTTCCGGGTGGGAGCCATTTTGTGTCCGTTAATGACGTCGCCTGTGACGATATCATCTTCAAAGAGCACCACCGAATATGTGGTGGCACAATTGGACGCTTGCCGGCCGCCGCCAGGCCAGTCGATCCGGAACCACGCAATTCCTGTTTTTACGGACTGATTTCGATTCCTACATTTACTAGTGGATTTCGATTTTATGTTGCATATGATGCGCTTATTGACTTGTAACAAAATTGAAAGATTCCAGTACAATATCCTTCCGTATATGAGATAATGTTAAGAAAACATAAGTGGACGGATTCCGCCTCTCCCCTCCTTCGGTGCGCGTGAAGAACAGTCACATCTTATACCTACATCAATCCTGTGGCACGTTGTCTGACCCCCTCCCCAATAATTTTCATCAAATAGTACCTATGCGTATGTCTGTCATGCCTTCCTTCATCCAAGCCGTCCCAGACCGACCTCATTTCCATTACAACTTTCACCATACCAACCTGAACTCCATTACAACTACCACCATACCAACCTGAATTCCATTACAACTACCACCATACCAACCTGAACTATATTACAACTACCACCATCCCAACGTCATCTCATTCGGCGGAAAGGAGCGACCCGTCCCATAGAGGAAACCAAACAGACTAAATTTAGGAGAGGTGGCAGTACGTCGCGTAGAGGCCGGTTTACACGCGCCAAAAACCCGGCGGACTCCCGGCAGAATCGTCACGTTGGCAGCACTGAGCAGCAGGACCCGGCACCACCGAGCACAATCGAGCAGAATGCGGGGTCGACGACGTCCGCCGCCTCTGACGTCAAAACATAAATTGATGACGTCACTCAATGTATTAGCTGAGGCGGCTATGATTGAGCAGCTATGTCGACGTCGGCGGCGTCGGAGATAGTATTATTGATGTTGATAGTATTAGCCCATATAATAAATGAACTCATAATTTGGCTTGGCAACACAAATCATTTTCGAAGGCTTATTCATTCTATACAATACCCATAATGATCAACCTGTTCAAGGTTGGTTTCGGTACCCCCTTGACGTGCACCTCCCGTTCGGTTCTGCACCCTTGTTCCTCATCCTGGTAGGAATAGCAGATTTCGGCATTTTAGTTTTAGGCATCCATTTTCAACTCATTAACATGAAGATCTTTTCCTGCGCTTCCTTGTTATAACCTCATTACTACGTCCTCCATACGAAAATAATTGCCATTACGTGCAAAACGTTGGCTGAATGAAGCAACGTTAGCCACCGCCTGCTCCTTTCTGACGCTCCATGCCAATTTCTGCCGCCGAAGTCACAAACGTCGGGTCCATCGAGGCAGGATTCGGGCGAAATTGTCCTATGTGTAAATATGCCGTAGGAATATTTTGTAATGGAAGGAGGCGTTAATATTTCCAAAGTTCACAATTTCAAACGTTCGAAATATCCCAATTGGAAATTAACTTCCAAAAAATGAATGTTAACTTCCAAAAAATGGAAGTTAACTTCCAAAGAATGAAAGTTAACTTCCCAAAACTAAAAGATTACTTCCCAAGCGGCCCAGGCGTTCATATTTTCCAAACTTCATAATTTGCAAATTGAAAGTTCATTTACGAAACATAGAAGTTAGCTGCGAAATTGGAAGTTAACTTCAAAAATGTAAGTTTGCTTTAAAAAGTCTGAGGATTAGGATACGTTAGGTTTAGCTCATTCCAGGGCATGTCTGGTCAGGTCTGGTCAGGTCAGTCATAATTGCGTAAAATGTCATAAACATTCTTCACAGCCATTTCGTGTAAAATGTCGTTAATTATTGTCCCCAAATTTCAATTTTGGCAAATCTACTTTTCACTGACATGCCAACATTTCAAAGTAAAATATTGAAACAAGCAACAACATAGCATGTTAGGGATCTAGGAAATAGTCTCCGTTTCCTCTTAATAAACTTCTTCATTTGTTTGGCTTCCATGTCCATTGGTGTCCACCGATGCACTTTGCCAACAAATCATCGAGCATGGTCACTCACATCTGAGCTGTCTTACTCTTCTTATACCTGGTTCTGTGGAGTGGAAAAGACGGATAATTGATCCAGTGACATCTATTGAAACGTTCATGGAGTTACCACAATGCGTTTTCAAGTTTTCACGGAAGTTCGGTTGGGGAGGGGTGGGGGGTGGCAGGCTTGACCTGGCTGTCGATGCCGGGCTGAGAAAATGGTGCGTGGACCCCTAGCCCCAAGATTATTCACTGGTATTGGCTGTGGTATTAAGACAAACTTTCTTCACCAACAGGGTAGTGGAACACTGGAACCAGCTGCCAGAAAACATCGTCAGTAGCAGCACGTTGAACATCTTTAAAAACAGCATAGACAATCATTATAAGAATAGAGGGCTTGCTTTTCAGTATTGCAGGGAGAGCTGATGGACAGATTTGGTGGGCAACTGGTTCAGTGTACAGAGTGCATCCAAGAAGGGCCCTTGTGGCTCATAGTTGCACTAATCTTTTATGTCTTTATGTGTTTATGTGAGCTCAGCATTTCGGTGTTAAGCTGTACTCAATAGGAGAGAGCGGAACGATGAATCTGCAAGAACAACTTGTCAGCGGGCAGACATACTGGATACTGTGCATGGTGTATTACGAAGAAACAATCCACACATATCACCCGAATTACGGATTCTGTCACAGCATATTTGTCATAACGCATTATCAGAACAAATGAGCTGACACCAAGATGGCCTTCTAGAAAGCAAACCGAAACACACAGAACGGGAACTAGGCTCAAGTCGACCGAACGCACGCGCAATATAAAGCAGCATCAGGCTGGTAAATCCCGCGAGGACATGTATTAAAGCTCATTCTGAGCAATGCCCCTGAAGATCGAACTCATAATTGAAAATACCTGCTGAGTTGGAGAAACTCGGCCGGAGAAACGATTGCGGACAAGAACTGCACATACGAAGGTGACATGTAAAGTATTAGTGACCCGTGCATTCTGGCAGACAGCACACGACAAAGGCCCGCTGGTCAATAACATCATCGAATGCGAGATAAAAAATCAGCGAAGTCTGGGCACGCAGTTTGTACGGTGACACCACAAGTGGTGCAGAACAGCATGTGTGTCGGTGAACGTTTTGCTTTGATGCATGCGGTTTGGACAAATCTCGAAATGCCATCAGCGCTCCTGCTCAGATTAACAGTTATTAGCGTAGCTTTGGGCGGAGTGGGGCGCCACACCCGTCCGCAGGGCGCGATGTCGCCGAGAGGAACCCGGCCTTCGAATTTTTCCAGCGGGGATACAACTGGGTGTGGTATCGGTCACAGCTGAAAACGTGGATGTTAATCTGATGGGGTAGTGGTCGCTGGCATGGATGTCTGTTTCTATGGTCCAATCAAAATCGTTAGCCAGGGCCGAGAACAAATTTATAAATCTATGGCTGTTTCTGCATTATGTTCAGGGTAAAAAAGTTGGTTCTGAAGTGTTAAATAGTGCTAAATTATGCCGGTCTAAAATTTGTTTTTAAACTGTGGCCTCGGGTGTACGTGGTTGGTCCCAGGCTGGACTGTGTGATTAAAGTCTCCGAGTAATATGAAAGGATTCTTGAAATGTGCTATGAGTTTTTCCAATGGTGTCGAAATATGTGTATTGTCTGTGTGCGGTGCAATATAAATTGAACGTACATCAATATTCCTACCATGTAAACGTAATTACAAGCTACGGCTTGTAAAGGTGAACTAAGTGTAATTTGTGTATGTGCAAAATCATTGTTGATAATGCTGTACCACTATTGCGATGTGATCCACGGGCCTTATAATGACGATACAGTAAATAATTGGAAAGATTGAAGTTGTATGTATCGTAAGACAAAAACCCTGTTTCTTGGAACGCGACGAGAATATGTGTGCGAGCACTGACAAAACGCTTTCATTTCGGCCCATCCGGATATTAATCTGCGGCAATTATACTGTAAGAACGCAGACACTGGACAATGCATTAATGGGATTGGGAAAATAGAATCAGGAAAACACAAAGTGATAATGTTTGTCGGTGCCTTTCGGTGCATGGCCGAGTCACGAGTGCAGTTCAGGTGGGTATACTGGTTGGGTGCGGACGTTGGCGGCGGCCCGCCCGAGCCGTCGGGCCGACCGGTGACCTGGCAATGTCACCGTGGCCCGCCACAGCCGCGGGGGATGGCCGTGTGGAGCCGCGGGGGATGGCCGCGGGGGATGGCCGCCCTCTGGTACGACTCGGCCGGGTCACGTGGCCGCCGGCCGGCACTGGACGCGCCGGGCTTGATCGGCGCCCCACCGAAGTGGCACGCATTTCCCCTGGAGCCAGATGGCTGCGGGGTCGGGCATTCCTTGTGCAATTAGCTCAAGTCTGTTGGGCCGGAGTGGTCTGTGTGCTTGCAGGAAGGGCGATTCGTGTGGTGTAAGTTTCTTGAGCGGAGCTAAGCCGGGAATCAGTGTCAGTTTCAATCGAAGTATAAGTGGTGTGGACGCGAGGGGAGAGCAATGCTGGTCACCGGTGCACACATTTTTGGTGGAGGAGAGGTGGCCTCGACAGACCGTCGAGCCTGGAGGTAGGCAACCGCGGTCGTCGCCTTGACGACGCAAACCTCTTTGTCCTTGCGCCAAACCGGATCTAGTGGTGATGTGGCCAGGTGGTTAGATATGTTGCAGTTTAGGCAGTGGGCAGGCTTGGAGCAGGTGGAGTCAGGATGAGGTAAATCACCGCATTTGGCGCAGTGGGCTGGTTGACGGCGTGTGTTGCTGCCATGGCCAAAGGTGATGGCAGTTAACCCGTCCCGTCTCGGGGGGGTCTTGAACCGCTCCTCCCTCAGGTTTTTCGCGGATAGCGGACTAACTGCACGCGGTAGCGTGCCCAAATTTGCTATACCTTTTCCCACATCAATTTGACATGCTGATTAATTTTATTTTAGGTTGGGTCATCTAGGGTCAACGAGTTAGTCAAGGTCAAGTGAGGTCACCTACAAAAAAGTTGAACCAGTCGTCACGCTTTAACGGATACAGATATTTTAAGGAAACTTTCAGCGTTTGCTTATCTTCACGGATGCAATAAAACGTACGAGTGGAATTTTTCATTTTGTTTCATTTTTGACTACATATAAATTTTGCGTATTTGCCAAATTGTAGTTCAAATACAGGATTCTGGCTAAAGTAAGCATTCTTTATCAGGGCAAGTTGATTTCCAACAACGTTTCTCGGTCTGCTCTACCCATTGGAAGAGAAAAATCTAAGAAAATTTGAAGTCAAAATTTTGAAATTTCAATTTTTTCTTTGGGGTGGGGGGGGAGGGATTATAGCCCTGGTGGATTTCGCTGTCCTTTTCTCATTCCAAATAAATTGTTTTTCATACATCTCCCGAAATGAACTTCCCAGAGTCAAAAACATAGTGTAAGTCGTGAAAAGTCGTGAAAATCTAGCCCCCCTGGCGACGTCATTTTTTTGGGGGAAATTGTTTTGGAGGGTGGACCCGGACCCTACTCTTCGAGCGCTTTCCGATGACACAGCTTTCGTTTTCGTGCGACGCTTAGGTTGGATATTAGAGGGGGTCTCCAACCCCCCCCCCGAGACGGAGTGGGAGGATTTGACCGCAAAGACGGCGCGGGTTAAATCAGCGGAAAGGATTGAGAATAGAGACACGGAATTGGTATCGTATGCATCCAGCGAGAAGGATCTGGGGAAAAGTGGTAGAGTTGAAGGTATGGACAAGGAGGATCGTATCACGCTTCTGGCCGTCTGTAAAGGAGGTGATGCAGCGAACGTAGGTCACCCACTCCGGCCTGAGGTCCGCTTGAATATCTGTCTCAGACGTGAAGCGGAACTTTAGCGCGAAAACGGTGGCCTTGGTGGTGCTACGGTGGGAATGCACGGTGACGGATTTCCCACAAAATGTGGTGGTGCGGAGGAAGGCTTTGGTCTGGGCTCGGGACGGGGTTTTGATGGCTATGATTCCGTTGCCAGGAGCTTCAATGTTGGTATTGACTAGGATTTGGCGAGGAGTTGTTTTGTCGTCCAGAAAACGTTGATACGACAAAAGGAAAGGGATTCCTCGACACGCTTAACGACTAAGTAGAAGCTAGGACTGTCGAGGTAAGGTTCGATGGATTGGATTAGTTCTGGTTGGGAGAGCGTAGTCTGGTTCGAGCATGGGTCAGCGGCGTGGAGAGTCACTGTATGGTCCGGATCGCGAGACGAGATCGTGGTCTTGGGACAAGCAGGGGTCGATTGGACACAAAGGGCTTCCATGGGGTCATCCAAAGGGATAGTCCGGCGCTGGTCAAGGGTTGTATCAAGAGATGGGGTATCAGGGGTCGCGTTCGGGATCGCGCGATGGTCGTCTGGTGTGGTCAGTGGAAGAAAACTGCCACTCGGGGTCCGGCGGCGAGCTAGGGTAGACATCCTTCTTTCGTTTCTTCCCCATCGCGGGAAAATCCTACATGATGAAGTCTAAATATATACGAAGATCGCACAGAAACACAGGGAACGGGAATACGACGAGGATAAAATGAGAAAGGAGCGACGGTGTCTCCCCACGAAAATGAAAAGTATAGAGTTGGAAAACCAGGAGTCTGTAAAGCCAATCGGCAGGTCGGAGTATGCGGAGAGCTTCGGCAATAGGTAATTCATGCTCGAACATTACTGACACTCCATGACATTTCCCTGCCTTTCACATACATTGAGAATACTTCCAAAGAGATATTGAGATGAAAGTTGGTGGGAACCTAAATTAAAACAGCAGAACTGCCTCGAAGTAGAACAATTATAGTTTGGCATGTCATATTTTACCGTGAAAAAACTATGGAAAGTTGCCCCCAAGTGCAAGACTCGCTGCAAGAGCATGCGGCTGTTTTTTAGCACAGGGTTGTTGGCAAGCGACATATGAATTTGTGGGGTTCGTTGCAAAACTCTACAGCTGCACCCTCATGAACATTCCATCCATTTCTATTCCTCATTTCATAAGGGACTGAGTTCCACTTCATGATGACACAATTCTTACCGCCGTCAAAAGATGGCTCTCCCTGCGCCCAGGTCATCTCCTCACTGGTGCCATCTACCGATAGAAATTCGCCCTCCGACTTGTGGTCAGATATGCCGACGAAGACGTTGCCGCTTGTCGAGAAGAGCTGCATGAGAACTAGCCAGGTGCTGAGATTGGAGACTGCAGCGAGACGAGCAGAGGCATCCATGGCGGCGCAGTGGGCGTCAGCATCTTGCCAGGTGAGCTGGGAGGGAACGTAGCGGTAGCAATGGTAGCAACGTAGCGGTAGCAATGGTCGTCGAGGCCGATCCATCCAGCTGGGCAGGCGCTGCGGGCGGCGCAGCGGACAGGACCCTCGCATACGTAGCCATGCTGCTGGACGGAGCAACTGTACCTATATAATGTCTCAGTGATCCTATCTTGTCTGATATTGACGCAGTCGCCGCTGACGGACCACGCGTTTAGCCTCTGCGTTGTCGTCCACGGTGATGAGGTCGGAGTGGGAGTTGTTGGAGCGGCATGCGTCGCGAGCGTCCGCCCAGTTCAGCCCAGGCTATTTCTTCTGACGGGTGCAGCAGTTGTCGCGGAACAGGAGCCAGCCTGCGCGCAGGGTGCAACCAGTCCTGCGAGGGCCTCGCGGCGGGTGTAGTCGACCGGCACCCAGCCTGGCTCCTGGATCGTGGGCATGTACACGTGTGCGAACAGCTGACATACGCCCCCGGTCAGGCTCAGCCCCACGCAGTCGCCGCTGGTGGCTGTCTCGCAGGCGAAGGCGCAGCTCAGGAGCGAGTCGGTCCCGGCCACGGACGTCGCGACTGTCGCCGGCGCCGAGGTGTTCCAGCTGCGGTCGTAGCGGGTGGCGGTGACGACGGCGGCGCACCCGCAGAGCACGGCCACGACACAGCGAGCCGCCATCTTCCGCGACGGCGGTGCAGCGACTGTGCGGTGCCGGGGCCTGCCCACGTCTGTTTAGCCCCCGTGTGGTGGTAACGCGTGTCGTGCTCTCACAGTCGCTGGAGTCGAGCAACGTCGGCTGAGTTGTGTGGCAGACATGAACGTTACATCAGCTGTTTGCACGCTCGAACGGTCATAATGTCCACCAGTTTTGACGGTAACTTAGGTATGCCATGCGATGCTTTAAAGGCACATGTTTGAACATTATGAGTTGCGAAACGTCAATGCTAATTGTTGAATACAGAATGGTGACCTTTACATGTGGTGCAAAGACGTGGTAATTGCCTACCGATAGTGGATTCCCATACATCTAATCCTAATATTTTTGCAGCATTTTAGATGCTCATGCATTCCAAATTCACAATGACATTTTACTGGTGCGCATAGAAAATGGCGTTCCAAGGCAGTGTTCTAATTTGTCCGAGTAGACCCTATAGGCTTAGGAACGGTCCCGGATGCGGACAGATTTCAGCCCACAACTTACACCGATTAATGGGCCTGGGCAGGGCGGGCCTGATCCCCAATTGTGCTGCTTTTACTGCAACGTTCCTTTTAAAGTGAAGGTTAAGCCAACTGACATCTGAACTCAATGTTTTGTTACATGAACAATAATTCATTTTGAGAACATTTTTAGAAATATAGGACCTTATCCAACCACAGCAATATATCCGACTAATCGAGCAAAATATCCACAATATCATGCAGATTCCAGCATTGTTTGTTGGCCCTTTCCACTTAATTCATGATTATCATACCTTTGAAAAACCCATGTACAGTCGGTCAATGAAGTATCTTCCGGTATTCGTGTGCTCTGGCTGGCACTAGGAACGTACGCTGTGCCGCTTCACACCAATTATTGTCAGGTTCGCCATTCACAGCTAGGCGCTACGTAACACTCTACCAGGTTGTCAACGGGCTGGTATCCCAACCATACGAATTCGCTTGTGCGGCCACCACGGGGCCACCTGCCCTACAGCCATACCGTGAGAAATACGGGTCTTCGCTGTTCCCAATTTGCATGCTTGGTTGGTTATTGGTTTACGACACATCGACCGTTAAGTCATGTAGCGTCGCCAATCTCTCACGCCGATTGGTTGCGGGCGAAGAGTAGCGACAGGTGAGACTCGAACCCACAACCTTTCGATTGTGAGACGAACAACGTACCCCTAGGCCACTCGTCCCCCACAATTTGCATGCCTCAGTCAGTCAAACAACATTGGCGGTTCAGTGAGGAGGCTGCCAATGGATTCCTGTCGACAAGCAACAATTGGTCGCTATCGATTTCGGAGTTCGGCAACACAGAAGTAGCTGGAAAGTCCGAATGGAGCTCTGATATAAAGGATGTAGCGAAAGGAGAGAGGACTTTTTATGATGCTAATGAAGCATTCTCCGGTCCAAAAATGATGATGGAAGTTGCAACTTTGATACTTAAAAAGAAATTATTTGTAATTTTTGATGGGGATATCCATAGAGCCTCACCAGCCGATTCATAAATTCTGGTTCTACCGTACAAATTCGTCCGAACGAGTAACGTGCTACAAATTGACCAACTCTGTCACCCCGGTGGCTCGTTCTCCACCTTATCGGACCAGTTGCCAACTGACCCCTCTCACCAGCCGGCGGCTAAATGCGAGAGTATGAAGCGATTCGAACTCTGTCTTGGCGGGACATGGCAGACCAGTGTAGGCCGGCGCTCCAGCCAACACAGGCACCAGGGCGGCAATTTCCCGCCGGCACTTGCCTGCGTCATTCAGACTGACTGACAAATCGATTATACTCTATAATTATATATACCGTGTATATATACTATATATACTATAATATATATATGTATAAACATATATATATATATATATATATATATATATATATATATATATATATATATATATATATATATATATATATATATATATATATATATATATATATACAGTATCATTGTAATACACTGTGAATGTGTAGCAATACACATCATATTTCTGTGCGGATTCAATATTTCTTCAAACATATGACATCCAGCTATTTTATGAGCAGAATGTTTCAGTTTATATTGCTTCAGCACGAAATGTAACTGGGTCATGCGTCACACTTGGTGCGGCACCACCGGTAATTACTTCAAGACTGAGCAATATTTAATGTAATATTCGTATGTTTAGTTCCAGTAAGGCTAACATAACGACGTAAGTATAAGGAAACACAATTCCCCATGCCGCCAGTAAAGCACACTTTCCAGGACCAAGGTCGTTGTACAATAGTCTGCCTACACGACGTTGATCGCGTGGAATTCAGTGCGATCGGCATTCCGGAAATTCGTATTGTGCATTCGCCTGCAGAGAAACGCTCCAGGGCACCCTTAACACTGGCTGCCAGCTAAGAACGCGGGCAGTGAAACTCCACGTCAATAGCTACTGACATGCCACGCCCCTTCACAGCTATAAGTTGCGTGACAGCTTCCCCACGGGTAAGTGTCCGAGCCATAGGCGGCAATTTGCCCTGCAGCCATGAAATGAGAAACACGGGTATACGCACGGGTATATGTGAAACCACCGTTTCACACTAAGAATACTGGAAGACTGATAAGGAATTAAGCCATAGGCTATGCGTTGAATTGCAGCATGAGGAGCATCAATGCTGCCCAATGGGATCAGTGCAATATGCTTTCCAGCACAAAGCCGTGCTTTGAAAAACGTTGATAAGAAGGACAAAACTATTCGCAGCAATCTGGATCGTTTACCAGATTAATTGGAATCAACATTGGAAGACTGAGCAGGAATTAAGCCATAGTTGTGTGTTGAATTGCAGCATGAAGAGCATCAATAAAGCCCCATGGGGTCAGTGCAATGTGCTTTCCAACACAAAGGAGTGCTTTCGAAAAATATTGGGGGCAAAGATAAACTAATCTGCAGCAATCTGGATCGTTTATCAGATTAAATGACTTCAACATTGTAGTGTGTGTGGCTTGTGTGGTATATGTATGTGTGTGTATGTGTGCATGTGTGCGTGTGAGCGTTTGTGCGTGTATGTGTGTGCGTGTGTGTGTGTGTACGTGTGTGCGTGTGTGCGTGTGTGTGTGTACGTATGTGCGTGTGTGCGTGTGTGCGTGTGTGCGTGTGTGCGTGTGTACGTGTGTGTGTGTACGTGTGTGCGTGTGTGCGTGTGTGCGTGTGTGTGTGTACGTGTGTGCGTGTGTGCGTGTGTGTGTGTACGTGTGTGCGTGTGTGCGTGTGTGCGTGTGTGCGTGTGCGTGTGTGCGTGCGTGCGTGTGTGCGCGTGTGTGTGTGGGTGTGCGTGCGTGTGTCTGCGTGTGTGTGTGGGCGTGCATGCGTGTGTCTGTGTGTGTGCGTGTGTGCGTGTGTGTGTGTGTGTGTGTGTGCGTGTGTGTGCGTGTGTGTGCGTGTGTGTGCGTGTGTGTGTGTGTGTGTGTGTGTGTGCGTGTGTGTGCGTGTGTGTGCGTGTGTGTGCGTGTGTGTGCGTGTGTGTGCGTGTGTGTGCGTGTGTGTGCGTGTGTGTGCGTGTGTGTGCGTGTGTGTGCGTGTGTGTGCGTGTGTGTGCGTGTGTGTGCGTGTGTGTGCGTGTGTGTGCGTGCGTGTATGTGCGTATGTGTGCGTGTGCGTGCGTGTGCTTAGGTGTGTGCGTGTGTGCGTGTGTGCTTAGGTGTGTGCGTGTGTGTGCATGTGCTTAGGTGTGTGCGTGTGTGTGCGTGTGCTTAGGTGTGTGCGTGTGTGTGCGTGTGTGCGTGTGCTTAGGTGTGTGCGTGTGTGCGTGTGTGCTTAGGTGTGTGCGTGTGTGTCCGTGTGCTTAGGTGTGTGCGTGTGTGTGTGTGTGCTTAGGTGTGTGTGTGTGTGTGCTTAGGTGTGTGTGTGTGTGTGTGTGTGTGTGTGTGTGTGTGTGTGTGTGTGTGTGTGTGTGTGTGTGTGTGTGTGTGTGTGTGTGTGTGTGTGTGTGTGTGTGTGTGTGTGTGTGTGCGTGTGTGTGTGTTTGCACTTAACCATATATAAAGTTGAAAACACCCAACCACTGGTTCGTCCCACATTTCGCCCAGCAACAAGCCCATGCTTAGCTGGGTGGAGTTGTGGGAACAGCCAAAGTTAAAAAAACAAAATCAAATCAGGAGTGCTCACCACTATCCGGCCACAAACCAGCTGTTAACATTATAGTTTAGACCCTAATTTCTTGTTGGGATGGATCCAGGGTCAGTCATATGCCTCCTTTGGATATGACTACTAACAACATTCTTTATTATTAGTCTTATGCTCTAATACCCGATGCTTTGTATGCTTATTTATATGTTTTCCATCTCTTAGCTGGGAGTGCCGCGACTTTACTGTTTATTTTATGGTGTTAACGTAAGGTGCTTGCAGTCGTTGGGTAAGGGGAGGGGGCGCTCCTGGTCACCTGATCTTGGGTGGCGGACATTAAAAAAAAGAAAAAAGGAAGCAAGACGAGTACGTATACGTCTAGACGGTTAGGAAAGACAAATCGACTGGGTATGTTCAGAAGCAAAACTATCTGATGAATACAATTCATACACAATGATAAACGGAACCGTAAGTTATCACCATAAATGGATATTTTTCTCAAATATATGGCACCCACGCTCGTGACGGAGTAGCAGTTTTTCTCACTTCTGTGCACCTTTTTGGAAGTACCGGATACCCGGCGTTTATATAATTTATAGTTGCATGAGCGAATAGATGTTAACACGCGCCCTGGAGGGCCTCTGAAAATTACGCGCACTGGAGGGAGGGGGGGCGGAACCGCCCCCTTAAGATCTCGGCTCACATTAAGCCTAGAGCAACGAAATTCACAGGGTGGATGAGCACGATAGGAAACTCTATTGTGTGCAAATTTCGTGACCTTAGGTCAATATCTTCAAGGTCAAATGAGGTTAAAAGAGCAAAATTTTATGGTTTTGCGTAGCTTGTCTTGTCATTGCTATGGATCGCTGTGATTGTGTTTAAATGCTCCCAAATTGGCATTAATTATGTTTTGGACATTACTAATGATGCAATACATAGCCAGATCAGTCATCTGACTTCAGGTCACCTATATAGGAGCACTTGAACACAGGTCATTACCTCTCCAGTTACCGCAACCGGGCTCCCAATCTGACTGGTCAGTTGGGCGTCTCGGCACAATCGGCTTCGCAAAGAAATGAGTGAAATGCATGAATAAAGTATAGAAACGCTTAGGCACAAAATTGACAAACAGTAGATTTCAACATGTGTAGGGAGCAACATGCAAAGTGACATCAATCGCATGACAGTCATTTCCATTTATCACAACATTCCAGTTGACCAAGTTTGGTTCCATTAGCATGTCATGATGACCTCGGCGACCTAACATGACTTTTAAATTATATAGCATAACAATATGCATCAAACAAGTGCTAGTGTTGTCAAGAACACTTCCCCTTTGTCAATATACGGAAAGCGCATCAGCGTCGACATTTGTGGTCTGGCGCTGATTTCTTTTTACTTTACCGACCCCTAACTCGAAAAATTGACAGTCGATTATCGTTCTTCTTACTTTAAACAACGTGCCGTTCATTTCTAAGTAGGTACACACAAACAATGGCGCATATCTGACGGTGAAATCTGGAATTATCTACGAAAAACCGGAGGGGTGGGAGGATTTCGCCTCCCTCCAGGGTGCGTGTTAAATGAGGAGCCTTAAGAACTCGTTTTTTCGTCTACTCAAAATCAACGGGAGTAAAAATAAGAAAACCAAGAGCGAGCTGTACTATAACGAACCGAAAAGTTCATTAGCAGAAATGTTCGTGAAGGAATATATCTATGTCTGCAGTGCTGATCACGAAAGAAGAGGTTGCACCACCAGAACCGAAGCAATGTGCAACGCACCCAAGAAAAGCTTCGAATGAAGGAGCCTACGATTGCCATGCACGAGTGTGTTTGTGTGCTTCTGTGTAGCCTTGCCGACATTGATCCGCGTGCAATGCTGTCACCGCACTGCAATATTGCAACGATGCATAATGTACGTCGGATAAGTGCAAAAGATCTACTTTGGGAAGATCTATGTTCAGAAGTTCTACGTTCATTGATTGATTATTTGGGCTTAATGGCAGTTTTACGTTGAGATCGATGTTCACAAGATCTACTTTAAAATGGATGTGCTCCCAAGATCCAGTTGCAGAGGAGAGATCTATTAAATCTACTAAGATCCACTAAGAGCTAAACGTGCTCACAGGATCTACTCCAAAGTTTGAATATCTATGAGATCTACGAATGAGCGGTCGTTGTCCAGAATATCTACTTGTCAATGAAAATGTTCAGAAGATCTATTAGGAGGGGTAATTTGAAAAGCGAATAGATAGAGAGACAGAGAGACAGAGAGACAGAGTGACAGAGTGACAGAGAGACAGAGAGAGATAGACAGAGAGACAGAAAGACAGAGATGAGCAGACATAAATAAGACAAGACGAGACAAAAACGTGTACTGTAGCTGCGTGGAGCACTGAAAGACATGAGGAACAACAAGGATAAAACCATACTCGAAGCACCATACTGAATGCTGCATATACGATTGTAAAACACGAAGTCGACGGACAATGCAATCAAGAAGGGACATGACAAGGGATCGTTCATAATGACATATTACCGACGTATTTGCTATGCATACGCACTCAGTACGGTCTTCGAACTTTTTAAAGAACAGCCTCCACAGACGAAGCAGGGAAACTATTCCAGTGACTGGAATATGTTATTATGTAGCTATATAGCTACTCCAATATATAGTTATATATAGTTACACATATATATATATACAGCTATATGGCTACTCCAATACCGATTTGCTGCAGTCATAATCTTGTTCTACATCCAGGGGTGTGCGATCCTATTCACTTGTGAGGGCTCCAGCCCCCCCCCCACACTTATAGCTCAGCCTCCCCAACTTGGCAGCCAGTCCCCCAACTTTGGAACCCTTGAAAATTTCAAGCAATGCTGTATAAACGTCGAGTATGACATAACGAGAGGTGATGATGTTCTCGCGGTTTTTTATGACCGTTCTTTGGCATCGGTGGTGACTGCCGTCATGGATACATTGAAATGATACAAGCAATCACACACATTTTCTCAAATCGATAATCACATCAGTCATTTCACACCCATCGCGATTTGAGATTGCTCTGATGTTATATGTTATTTCTTATTATTACTGCTTTTAATACATTTTGATCGAAGGAAATTTGAAGTAAATATCTATAGACAAATTATGAAACCATGACTGAAATTAGGCATCATGCGACGTGAAAGGGAAGTATGTCGTTTCGGTCATTAGTGGATTCTTCATATTCGATAAGTTTTTTGATGAACCATGTCCTGATCATTTTGTCCCCGGATAGGTTAAGTTCATGTAAAACTGGAAAAAGGAAAATAGTATTTAGGAAATTAAGGTTTTTTGTAAAGATAGCAACATAATGTAGCCCAATTCCGGAGAAAGTTGTTATTTCGTTGTGCTCTAGGATGATCGAGCCGCTGCTGAGCCCCGTCCAACTGACCTTACGATTCTACACCCATGACTGTATCTCTTCTTTTCTTCACATACAAACCTGACCACCTCTGGTGCTAACATGCAAGTGAAAGAACCCACTGAAATTTAGTTAATGTATGTTCCGAGTATTCGTGTGCCATTCAACCATGCCATTTTCCTATATCCTCGTCCGAACTTTTCCGACATCTTTTTTTTTTGATAATCGATAACTTGTGAATCAGTCTCTAATCTTCTGGAACTGCAGCAAATCTTATGGATCTAATAAGCAATATTGTCAGGTGCGCAACTAACTTGTTTAAAAAAAACTATTTTGGTGTTCTAGCATATATCTCTTATGGACCAGCCGCCTTGTCCATCTTAAACTGATGGCCTACAGAGCGTCGCCAGCCTCTCACGCCGGTAGGTCGGGACTGGATCGCCAACTCATAGCTGTAGACGCTCCAACTTCCGGGCCGCTGCCCACCGCATCGCAGCACCTGGTGCGCAGCTGCACGGTACTGAGCCAGCGTCTGTGTCATCATGGTCATGTGTGTCATCACCTGGTGCGCAGCTGCACGGTACTGAGCCAGCGTCTGTGTGGGTGGGGTCCCCCCGCAGCTGCACGGTACTGAGCCAGCGTCTGTGTCATCATGGTCATGTGTTGGTCATGCATGGTCATCTGTGTATGGTCATGTGTGTCATCACCTGGTGCGCAGCTGCACGGTACTGAGCCAGCGTCTGTGTCATCATGGTCTGTGCGCCGAACCGTCGTGACTTCCGCCTGGTGTGGCGGGTCACATGGTACGGCCGCCCGCCAGTCAGGTAGGAAAGCCCCCAGTGCTCAGAGAGTCGTTGAGTCGCTGAGTTGCTGAGTCGGAGAAGTTACTTTTCCTTCGGCTACAATACAGCATGCAAATTAGGATATGTAATGCCTTGCTGAAATGCTTTGCAATGCTTTGCTGAAAGTATATATTTCATGCTGTAGGTATGAATTTGGCTTGAAAGCCACGATGATACACATACGTCATTGCCACCTCGATGCGAGCTCAAACATCAACCAAGGGACACACGCCATGGTGAACCGCCCGCTGCAGAATAAAACGATGAGGGCGATACTCAGTTAGCATACAAAGTGACACGAGAATACTCGCAGAGATCATCCCGGAATTCATAAGAGGATGGCGTAAAATTGTTCAGACTGCACAAATGTTTCACAAGTGCAGGTATTGCCTCTGCTAAAAAGGTCAGGTCTTTCGTCAATGCTTCAAACAGCTCACGGCCGCGTACGCATAGGAGCGCCTATTCCGCGCAAGTGTGCGGGGCACCAATGGAGCGCTTTCCACGGACGACAAGCGCATAGGCAGCACGCCGAGCCTCCTGTGCGGACATCCTCAGCAGGGCGCAAAACCGCGAGTGACGCCGGAACCGGACCTGCGCCACGACCGCCGCCCGACGCCAGTGTGCGCCGCGGCGGCCGCCGAGCAGCGGCGACGCCCTTCCCGATCGACGGCCGCCAGGAGCTGCGCCTACGGCGTGTCGGGCGTCCGGCAGCCGTCGGTCGACGCGCGCCGGGCGGGCGGCGGGAACGGCCCGTACCTGGCCGTCTGGTGGGCGTCATCGTCGTCGTCGTCGTCGTCATCCCCGTCCCCGTCCTCGAGCTGGGCGGCGTCGGGCCCCGAGCCGACCGGCTGCGGGTTTGCCAGCTCTCGCGTCAGTGCGTCCTGGCGAGCGTCGAGGTAGTCTGAAACGCATCGAGGAAGTCTGAAACACGTCGAGGTAGTCTGAAACGCATCGAGGAAGTCTGAAACGCATCGAGGGAGTCTGAAACGCATCGAGGAAGTCTGAAACGCATCGAGGAAGTCTGAAACGCATCGAGGGAGTCTGAAACGCATCGAGGAAGTCTGAAACGCATCGAGGAAGTCTGAAACGCATCGAGGAAGTCTGAAACGCATCGAGGGAGTCTGAAACGCATCGAGGAAGTTTGAAACGCATCGAGGAAGTCTGAAACGCATCGAGGAAGTCTGAAACGCATCGAGGAAGTCTGAAACGCATCGAGGTAGTCTGAAATACATCGGGGAAGTCTGAAACGCGTCGAGGTAGTCTGAAACGCATCGAAGAAGTCTGAAACGCATCGAGTAAGTCTGAAACGCATCGAGGGAGTCTGAAACGCATCGAGGACGTCTGAAACGCATCGAGGAAGTCTGAAACGCATCGAGGAAGTCTGAAACGCATCGAGGTAGTCTGAAACGCATCGAGGAAGTCTGAAACGCATCGAGAAAGTCTGAAACGCGCCATGGCGCCATGGCGCGTCACTAAATGCGACGCGCGGGAACTTCTGAAGGAGAACCGGACGTGACGGGGGAACCGGATGCTCCCCGCAGATGACGCTTGTGCTACGTCGATATCAATACATAACTTTGCGTGAGAAGGAATGCAAGCTCCTGCGTTCCGTGACTGCCATGATATTCCTGAAACAACAGCATGTTCACTCGGAGGCAGATCCAGGACTTTTATACGCCGAGGAGCACTGTACCAAGGGCCACGTTTCCCGGGGTCGCGAGGTGGCACGCATTCTGTCCACGTGACGGCGGGGGTCACGAGGTGGCATACATTCTGTCCGAGTGACGCGGGAGTCACGAGGTGGCATACATTCTGTCCACGTGGCAGCGGGAGTCACGAGGTGGCATACATTCTGTCCACGTGACGGCGGGAGTCACGAGGTGGCATACATTCTGTCCGAGTGACGGCGGGAGTCACGAGGTGGCATACATTCTGTCCACGTGGCAGCGGGAGTCACGAGGTGGCATACATTCTGTCCACGTGACGGCGGGGGTCACGAGGTGGCACGCATTCTGTCCGAGTGACAGCGGGAGTCACGAGGTGGCATACATTCTGTCCACGTGGCAGCGGGAGTCACGAGGTGGCATACATTCTGTCCGAGTGACGGCGGGTGTCACGAGGTGGCACGCACTCTGTCCACGTGACGGCGGGAGTCACGAGGTGGCATACATTCTGTCCGAGTGACGCGGGGGTCACGAGGTGGCACGCATTCTGTCCACGTGGCAGCGGGAGTCACGAGGTGGCATACATTCTGTCCGAGTGACGGCGACAGTCACGAGGTGGCATACATGGCCGCGCTCACCGGTCTGTATCCGAAGCAGCTCCGGCTCCATGATGCCGACCAGCAGCCTGCCCAGCTTGGCGAACCCAGGAGCCTGCTCGAACACCAGCTTCATGTGGCAGATGATGAAGTCTATCGGACCTTTGGTGCAAGCCACATCGGTACCTGCCGAGTGCAGCTTTGACGTTGGCTATCGTTGGATCCTATCCATCACTGGCTGCAGAGGAGGCACCGATTTAGACGTCAGAGGCATCTGCACTCCACAGCGGACACCTAGATGACACCAACACAGCAACCAACCCCTTCACAGTGATGAAGTGCGAAGTAGATGTTGTACGGTTAGTTAGGGGGGGGGGGGGATACCGCCGGGAATATGCACACCTTCCGAGTATCTTGTTATTTTCTTCCATTCACCATGAACGCCAATAATAATTACGTTACTCTTTTACGCTCATATTTTGTTTTTGCATCCCCTGAAGTTTGTTCACACTTTTTAGCTGAAGTGATTTCCCGGGTGCGTAATGACCAACTTAAGCATCGGTTGCGAAAATAAGTTTATCAATATTTCCATTTCTTATTAAAGCTTGTCTATTTCTTAGCGTTTTCATGGCATGCTCGTGGTTGAATGTTCCACTTATCGAGTATATTTTCTGTTTTTTTTTTGTATACCTATGATGAGTGGCGGGAAGGATAGTAAGAACAACATTGAGGTGTCACTTCCCCACTATAACCACACATTTTCATCCCCGTCTGTGAAGCCAATTAAAACTGTGACAAGTCGCCCATCATCATCATGTGTTTATGTCTTTAACCAGTGTCTCTGACCAGTGTCCCTGATCAGTACCTCTGACCAGTGGCCAGTGACAGTGACTATCGCGTGGCTGACCTAGCTTGTCGATTATTCCGACGGCTGACTCGGTGTCCCAGCGGTGCTGGCAGAGGGCCAGCAGCCTGACTACCATCACCTTCTCCAGCCGGCTGGCGGGCACGTGCGTGTGCAGCACGTTCCGCACGATCGTTATCTCGGCGTCCAGCAGGTCCTGCCGGGAGATGTCAGGAGGTGTCAGGAGGTGTCAGGAGGTGTCAGGTGTCAGGATGTGTCAGGATGTGTCAGGAGGTGTCAGGAGGTGTCAGGAGGTGTCAGGAGGTGTCAGGAGGTGTCAGGAGGTGTCAGGTGTCAGGAGGTGTCAGGTGTCAGGAGGTGTCAGGTGTCAGGAGGTGTCAGGAGGTGTCAGGAGGTGTCAGGAGGTGTCAGGAGGTGTCAGGAGGTGTCAGGAGGTGTCAGGAGGTGTCAGGAGGTGTCAGTAGGTGTCAGGTGTCAGTAGGTGTCAGTAGGTGTCAGGAGGTGTCAGTAGGTGTCAGGAGGTGTCAGTAGGTGTCAGTAGGTGTCAGTAGGTGTCAGGAGGTGTCAGGAGGTGTCAGGAGGTCTCAGGAGGTGTCAGGAGGTGTCAGGAGGTGTCAGTAGGTGTCAGTAGGTGTCAGTAGGTGTCAGGAGGTGTCAGGAGGTGTCAGGAGGTGTCAGGAGGTGTCAGGAGGTGTGAGTTTCGGCGGGGACAAGTTAAAAGACGACGTCAGGTCCTGTCAGAAATATGGCAATATAGACTCTGGTTCCGTCAGATGTGTTAACTCATGTGATGTGTTTCACAATGGCTGGACATGTTGTCAGCTACTGTGGCGAGATGTCAGATGAGGAGATGCTTGCAGTTCCTGTTAAGTGGCGAGATTGCAGGTGATCGTGCTTAGTCGTTCGGTAGTTGTTAACACAGTTGGCTGGAGATGATCGTGTTTCATAATGTTTGCACTGGGCACGAGCAATGCACGATTTTGACAATTATCGTAATGCTGCAGGCTTCTCTCGTCTCTCCCTCTCTCCCTCTCTCGCTTTCTCGCTATCTGGCTATCTCGCTTTCTCGCTCTCTCGCTCTCTCGCTTTCTCGCTGTCTCGCTCTCTCGCTCTTCGCTCTCTCGCTCTTCGCCATCTCGCTCTCTCTCTCTCGCGCTCTCTCTCTCTCTCGCCTCTCTCTCTCGCTCTCTCTCTCTCTCTCGCTCTCTCTCTCGCTCTCTCTCTCTCGCTCTGTCTAGTCTTTCTCGTTATCTATCTCGTTATCTATCTCGTTATCTATCTCGTTCTCTATCTCGTTCTCTATCTCGTTCTCTATCTCGTTCTCTATCTCGTTCTCTATCTCGTTCTCTATCTCGTTCTCTATCTCGTTCTCTATCTCGTTCTCTATCTCGTTCTCTATCTCGTTCTCTATCTCGTTCTCTATCTCGTTCTCTATCTCGCTCTCTATCTCGCTCTCTATCTCGCTCTCTATCTCGCTCTCTATCTCGCTCTCTATCTCGCTCTCTATCTCGCTCTCTGTCTCGCTCTCTATCTCGCTCTCTATCTCGCTCTCTGTCTCGCTCTCTATCTCGCTCTCTGTCTCGCTCTCTATCTCGCTCTCTGTCTCGCTCTCTATCTCGCTCTCTATCTCGCTCTCTGTCTCGCTCTCTATCTCGCTCTCTATCTCGCTCTCTATCTCGCTCTCTATCTCGCCCGCTCTCGCCCCGCTCTAGCCCCGCTCTCTGAGCGGTCCTACCTGGACATAGTTGCGATAGTCGGGACACTCGTGGAACATTCCGTCGGCGATCTCGCAGCACGCCCGGATCAGGTGGTCGTCCCTGATCTTGAGCGCCGAGCCGCCCTGGCTCAGCCTCCTCCTCATCCGGGAGGTCGAACCTCACCCGGCGACGTCGAGAACTGCGAACACCTTCCGAGATTACGCGGGGGTCGGCTGTGCCGCAGGGGAAGAACAGAACAGAAAGACAAGATCCTCCCTGTGGTCTTCTGGAGACTAAGCATGGGACCTTACAGGGTTGATTCCCGCAATACTGGGGAGGCTGATGATCTCAACTGCCTTCCTCGGCCCACATTTTTGTTCTAAACACAAACGCTTGCGTAAAAATACAAAAATATGTCACTTTGCTTGATTCAGGTACATTGGCGGAAGAAGACCATCAGATTACTCGCCCTTCTCCCCTCTCCTCCTTTCTCCTCCTCCCTCCCCTCCTCCCTTCCTCCCCGCCCCTCCATCCTCTGGGTCCTGAAGCCTTGGCCTGTCCGTCCAACACGCTGTGTTTCAACACAAATCGTGACGAAGCAGGCGGAACATTTTGAACTCCAGGTGTCCTAGTGACCGGAAAGGGGCCCCTGAGCTGCACCGAAGTTGAAGGCTTCCAGGACGCCGGAGGCGGTCTCGGGTCGTTGGAAGGAATCAAGACCCGACCGACCGACAGAGGAATCAAGAGACATGTGCAATCTCTGATAGTGATGTGTCAAGTGGTGTGGTCTTTCGGCGCTGCTCACCTCATATCGCAGGGTTTAGCCACGATAAAGGTAAAATTGGCCACCCTGACTGGAAAGTCGACTTCACTCAGGGTACAGTCGTCGTCCAACAGGCTGATCAAGGTCACGCCCGGCAAACGGCTGCCTTTAATATGCTGCCGACAGTAGGTCAAAGGTCAAGGTCATGGAGACGCCTGACAAACGGCTGGTGTGGATATGCCACCGACAATAGGTCAATGTCATGGAGACGCCTGGCAAACGACTGGTGTGGATATGCCACCGACAGCACTGCCAAAGGTCAAGGTCATTTTGCCATCGCCGATATGTTAACGAGTGAGAGGGGAGGTGAGAGGTGGTAACATGGCAAGGGATCACAATCACGGGCACGATGGTCGCCGATTGCTACCGCTGCTACCAGTGCAAGGAGGACATAGCTGCTGCTACCAGCGTAAGTATATATGTACTGCTACCAGTGTAAAGAGGATATATGCACTGCTGCCAATGTAAGGAGGACAGACACTGATACCACCGTAAGGAGGACATAGCCATTGCTACTAGTGTTAGGAGGACATAGCAATTGCTACCAGTGTAAGGAGGACATAGCCATTGCTACCAATGTAAGGACAGACACTGCGACAAAGATAAAGAGAGCATTGCCACTGTTACCAATGCAGGGAGGACATAACACTATTGCCAGGGCAATGAGGACATAGACACTGCTGTCAATGCAGGGAGGACATAGACACTGCCACAAGTGTAAGGAAGACGGACACTGCGAAGGAGGACAGAGACTGCCGCAGTGTAAGGGCATATGCAAGTTTTACGTCGCCTCTTGAATCATAGCACCTGTGGACGTCACCGAAACGTCCAGATAATTGCAAGCACATGCAGGACCATGCTTGTAGTAATGGCCACACTATCGGGAAGATGGGAGATGTCTCAACGTTCTCAAAATACTTTTTGTCCCTGAAGTTTGTCAGGAAAAACGCAGGTTTTCCTTGTATCGATTAAAACACAGCTTTTCCACGATGTCTTCCGTTCTACTTAAAATTCAAAGTGTCACGTCATACATCCTTGGATAGACCCCCGTCCCTTTTAATGATTGATCTCGCAGTGGCATTTCAATTTAACATGAAACCTATTGCGTTCCACCTTCCACCTATATTTTATGTAGGCGGGAGAAAATTTCCCAAATTCATGTCACACACACCTCTGCCTCAAACAGAAATTCGTCCCCGGGCAGCACCATGGATCAAAATGAAAATATCGGTTCCCGGGTACCGAAAAAGTGATCAGGGCACCGGCACTCGGTTCCAAATGAAATACGGCAAACGTCGGTGACACACATGGTGTCCTGTTCACCTTTAGGCAAGCAAGGATTGCTTTTTTTTTGGCTGGCGGGTGGAGGGAGGAGCGGCGCCAAAAAGGTGTTCCTACGCAGGGACGTTCACTTCCTTCGGACAGCGTGCCCCGCACCCAGGGATAACTACGCCGATGGTGGCGGGAGGGGGTGATCTGCGCATTCCATAGAGACACAAGACATAAAGACATAACAGATTAGTACAACTATGAGCCACAAGGGCCCTTCTTGGTTGCACTCTGTACACTAACCAGCTGCCCACCAAATCCGTCAATCAGCCCTCCCTGTAATACTGAAAAACAAGCCCTCCATTCTTATAATGATTGTCTACGCTGTTTTTGAAGATGTTCAATGTCCTGCTACTGACAATGGTTTCTCGCGGCTGGTTCCAGTGTTCTACTACCCTGTTGGTGAAGAAAGTCTGTCTTAACCTTGTTCTGCTGTTGTTAACTTTAATTTTGAATTTATAACCTCTAATTGCATCATTTCTGTTCAATTCAAACATTTCCCCAATATATCCCCTCTCCAGACCATAGACAAATTTGAAGACCTCGATGGGATCTCCTCTCAGCCTTCTATATATAAGTGAAAACATATTCAATTTCTTCAATCTTTCCTCATATGCCAGGTTGCTTATGCCATTAACCATTTTTGTAGCCCTCTTTTGTACTCTCTCTAAAAGACAACAATCTTTTTCACAGCTAGGAGACCAAGCTTGGATGCAGTATTCCAAATGTGGCCTGAAATATGCACATTAAAGTTTCCTGATAACACGTTGCGAGGCATTGTGGGTACACGAGCACTACATGTGGGTGGACAAATTCGGTTTCTGGGTACACGCGAATACTCGAGGAAGTCTCGTCACACCCACTGGGCCAATGGCACCTCTGCACATCATTCATGTGCATACCCAAGGAAGCCTAGTCATACCCCCTGTGCCTATGGCCCCTCTACATATTGTTTTGAGGGGCAAGTCATTCTCACCCGTGCATGATCTCTTGCGCAGCATTTAGCCATTCCCACTTTAGCGTCAATTGGATGGCATTGCTCACCGTAGACGTGATTGCCATTTATTATAATTTGTCACCAATTATAATATTAAAATATATGTGCATTATTATATTATAATATGTCAGCCACGGGTGTTGCTTTGCGTGCTTTTGAGGTTGTTTGTTGTTTATTGGTTGGTTCACGACACACTTTATGCATATTCACGGCTAATGGCGCCGCCCACACTGTTTCGCCGGTGGGCTGCGGGATTGGGAAACGTCCTGAGTGGCGCTAGAGTCGAACCCGGGACCTTTGGTACCCATAGTCAGACACCTTAACCACTCGGCCATCCCCGCCCCGTGGTTTTGAGGGGACAAGTGCCATCCGAGTGTTAGGATCGTCCTCCCACCAACATTCAACTTTCAATATGGGGCCCTACGGAGTTGACTTCCATCGCCCCGATCCATCTGGGTTATCCCAGCGTCTCATGCATTGTGCTCTTCAATAATGTTCAGATATCAGCGTCACTGCTGTCTAGTGTCCATCGGACATAAAAACCCAGAGTTGCACATGCATACGAGCTCTTCGGATTTCAGCCAGCTAACTTCAAAATCCTGGATGTTTTTTTTCTTCGGTTACGGTTCGTTGGAAGGAGTATAAATGCTCAAAAGATGAAACATGCCATTGGAAGGCCGAGCACGGGCTGATTACGAACATTCAAGTTCTTTCAAAATACATGGCCCCCTTTTCCCGAGAAACGTACATCCTTCCATTTTCCGAGCGCACCACCTGGGCTACCATTCTGTTTGCTACAGATCCTGCAGCGTCAGGATGCCCTATGATCGTTGGAATGGGATGAGACGGTCCACGATTGCTGGTCAGGTGTCCAGGAATACAGGCACTGCACTATAGGCACGATCCAACGACCACGAACCAGACCACTACTCCACCGGCGTGCCAACAACTGCTCAATGCCTCTAAAACTACTCAGGTGCCCCTGCAACAGCTGGCAACTCCACAGAATCTGTGGGCCCCTCGGAAACACTGGGGTGTCTCTGTATGAAGCAGGGGTGCCCCAATCATGACTGGATGCATGATGTATGGGTGCTCCTCTCTGCACACCGCAGGGGTGCCAGGAACGGCTGGGGTGCCCGCAAGATGTCTGAGGGTGAAGCAGTGCCCCTTACCTCCCCTACCCCCTGAGTGCGGCATTGCTTATCGCCGAGTGAATAAGCTCAACCCTGGCCATTTTTCGTCATTGTTCGTATGCTTGAGACGGACGTTAGCACCTATATAACACGTACTAATTTACTAACCATTGCTTCTTGACCTATTCTAGGCTCATCCATGTCTGCCATCCTAACTAATGCATCTGATCATGATGCACACTCTGCACACCCTATCTTATCTTCCTCAAACTGGCGTGCATGACGTAGCCTCACCGATCTATTCCACCACTGGAAACGTAACAACATATATAAACCCAATGACGAAAAAATTGCAGTTTTATGTTCTAACCTTTCGCATATTTCCATGCGGCTGGAATACGCTTTCCACCCGTCCCTGTCCCTTCCTGACCCCACATCAGATTCACTGTGCTCTTTCGTACTCAGTTTGACGCGAGCGCCGACTGACCTCGAACGGCACGCGGAGGAACTGCACCCCCCTTTGCAGAGGGTCGTCGACGCTGGGCTGCGTGCACCACATCTCTTCCAGCCGGTCGTCCAGGCTGGACGTCAGCCGGTCCACCAGCGGCAGCAGATTTGGCAGCTCGCAAGCCGTCGTGACGTCAGCGGCCGGCAACCGGCGGCGCTTGCCGGCCGCCGACGAACTTGCTTGCTTGCTGCCGACGGCTTTCTTGCTGCCGCCATTCGGCGTTTGGCGGGCTGGCGGCGGCGGGGGAGGCGGGGGCGGCGGAGGCGGCGGGGGAGGCGGAGGCGACGGGGAGGCGGAGGCGACGGGGGAGGCGGAGGCGGCGGAGGCGACGGGGGCGGCGGGGCACGCGCGGCGGCGGACGCGGCGGCGGACGCGGCGGCGGACGCGGCGGCGGCGGCGGCGGCGGCGGAGGCGGCAGCAGCAGCAGCGGCAGCGGCGGCGGAAGTGGCAGTGGCGGTGGCAGTGGCGGTGGCAGTGGCGGTGGCAGTGGCGGTAGGCCTTCTTGGCTGGCGGGACGGCACCTAGAGACAGTGGTCAACGTTGTCAAAAGTGCCTCCCATCGTCACCAATTGGAGCACAACACACACGTGTTTTAAAACCCCCATTAACGGGGGCGTTTATATCTGGCTATGCCGATAATCATCATCTCCTGTTGCCCTGAACAACAGCATACAGTATACGACACCGATATGAACGTCTGACAGTTGTAGGGTGACTGCAATGCTACATGGACGTAGGAACGCTATGGAGTGCAGGGAAGGTACGGTCCATGGAATAGAGTGAGCAGATATAAGAATGGTAGATAGCCGGAAACAGTCATTTCGGTTCCACAATTTAGATTCATTACAAAGCAATTGTTTCCTACGACGCCGTAGAACTCATACGAATTTGATCAGTAAACACCAGTGGTGATAGTTCAGGTCAATTGCTCCATTCATATCCACTAGGCATCTGATCAACATTTGGTCTTGAAGATGCGTGGAGCAAATTGCTGCTACGATAGTTTACAGCAACAATTTGTCCACGTGACTTCAAGTACAAATCCTGGCCAAAGTTAGTTATTGTAGTTTGGGGGCGCATCGACCGCGAAGGTCATATAGCGCCGAAAATCCTGGCAAAACGCGCTCGAAGTGATTGCATTGCATCAACTTATCTGCTCCTGCAGAAGCAGGTACATGGAATAAATTGGTCGCGCTTACGAGTCCTAGTTTACTTCCGAGTACCCCATGCCCAGAGGTAAGACAGAGCGAACCTCAAAGCGCCACTCCAGAGCCACAAAAGTCTTTTGACAGCTGGTGGCCATGATGAGAAGACATAGAAGGTGGAAAAAAAAGATTAAGAGCGAAATTTAGAAAAAACAGCCCCCCCCACCCCCTCACAAACGCCCCGAGACTTCAACGGTGCCCTCTGCGGGGAAATACAGGCATAAAGACATAAAGACATAAAAGATTAGTGCAATTATGAGCCACAAGGTCCCTTCTTGATTGTACTCTGTACACTGAACCAGTTGCCCAACAAATCTGTCAATCAGCCCTCCCTGTAATACTGAAAAGCAAGCCCTCTATTCTTATGATTGTCTATGCTGTTTTTAAAGATGTTCAATGTGCTGCTACTGACAATGTTTTCTGGCAGCTGGTTCCAGTGTTCTACTACCCTGTTGGTGAAGAAAGTCTGCCTTAACCTTGTTCTGCTGTGGTTAACTTTAATTTTGAATTTATGACCTCTAATTGCATCATTTCTGTTAAATTAAAACATTTCCCCAAGATTTCCCTCTCCAGACCATGGACAAATTTAAAGACCTCGATGAGATCTCCTCTCAGCCTTCTATATCTAAGTGAAAACATATTCAATTTCTTCAATCTTTCCTCATATGCCAGGTTGCTTATGCGATTAACCATTTTTGTAGCCCTCTTTTGTACTCTCTCTAAAAGCCAGCAATCTTTTTCATAGCTAGTAGACCAAGCTTCCATGCAGTATTCCAAATGTGGCCTGACATATGCACAGTAAAGCTTCCTGATGACTTCCTCACTTCTGTATGATACATTCCTATTTATTGTCCCGAGCATTCTCAGTGCCTTCTTCCTGGCTTCCTTGATCTGTTCTGATGCTCCCAATTTTGTGTTTAGAGTAACACCTAAATCCTTCCCCTGTTGAGTCACTGATAGCACTTGGCCACCCATCAAGTATGGAGCCTTCATATGCTGCTTACTGACATGCATGATTTTGCACTTATCAAAATTAAATTTCATTTGCCATTCTTCGGACCACTCCACAAGTTCGTCTAAGTATTTTTGCAGCGAGATATGCTCATCTTGACCTGTTATTGCCCTAAAGACCTTCAAATCATCCGCAAATGTCAAAACTTTACTGCTTAGACCACTTTCAACGTTATTTACAAATATAATGAACAGTAGTGGCTCCAGTACTGACCCATGGGGACTCCATTAATAACATTTTGCCATGATGACTTTGCACCATTTAGCATCACTCTTTGCTGTATATCTGAAAGCCACAACTCTATCCATTTTAAGATGCTACCTGCAATAATATGGGACTGAGGCTGTTTATGTTGATCATTAACCGTGTATGGGGTACCTTGTCAAAGGCCTTACTAAAGTCAAGATATGCTACATCAATCTGATTTCCCTAATCAAATTGTTCTGTGGCAAAGTTAAAAAAGTCCAAGAGATTTGTGAGACACGATCGTCTCCGCGTCCACGCCCTCCAACCTTCGCGACGTCCTTGCGTTCCGACTTGCACCGCACACAGATGTGCACCACTTACCGCATGCGATACGCGCGCGTCCTCCTGTGTCAGAGGACCCTTCTTCGCCAGCAGCTGTCGCAGCAGCATGCCGACCGGCGGCGGTCGGCACCGCCCGGCCCAAACGTCAACACTGCCCGGCCCAAGCGTCAACACCGCCCGGCCCAAGCGTCAACACCGCCCGGCCAAACGTCAACACCGCCCGGCCCAAGCGTCAACACTGCCCGGCCCAAGCGTCAACACCGCCCGGCCCAAGCGTCAACACCGCCCGGCCCAAGCGTCAACACCACCTGGACACCTGTTGGGCTTCCGGGAGCGCCCGCCGATTGAACGCCGCGCGCCGAGTCCGGCCGCCGCCGAGCGCCAGGCAGCTGACCAATCAGCTGATGGACAGCCTCGGGGCACTCGACCCGGCGCTGCGGGGTGGCGCCCGTGTCGGCCGCTCAGTCGGACAGGTCGCGTCAGCTGGCGGTGCGGCGCCGCCGTGGAGGGTCGAGCTCAGACCGCGCCAGGCAAGTGAGATCTGGTCAGCCAGTGGTGAGGTCCGAGACTGCAGCCGGCAGGTGAGGTCTGGCCAGCCAGTGGTGAGGTCCGAGACTGCAGCCGGCAGGTGAGATCTGGTCAGCCAGTGGTGAGATCCGAGACTGCAGCCGGCAGGTGAGGTCTGGCCAGCCAGTGGTGAGGTCCGGTGAGATCCGAGACTGCAGCCGGCAGGTGAGGTCTGGTCAGCCAGTGGTGAGGTCCGATGAGATCCCAGACTGCAGCCGGCAGGTGAGGTCTGGTCAGCCAGTGGTGAGGTCCGGTGAGATCCCAGACTGCAGCCGGCAGGTGAGATCTGGTCAGCCAGTGGTGAGGTCCGGTGAGATCCCAGACTGCAGCCGGCAGGTGAGGTCTGGTCAGCCAGTGGTGAGGTCCGGTGAGATCCCAGACTGCAGCCGGCAGGTGAGATCCGGTCAGCCAGTGGTGAGGTCCGGTGAGATCCCAGACTGCAGCCGCCAGGTGAGATCTGGGAGGTATGGTGAGCCGATGTTGAGGTCTGCTATATCTGGTGCGCCAACGGCAGAGATATAGGGATCTGGAGAAACGACAGCAGGTTATATCTGGGAATAATGACTGCTGCATCGTTCACGATATCTCATCCTGATGAAGCTTGGATTGGTTGAGATCTGCAGTACGGGCTTTTAACACCTATACGAAGGTATTAACTGATACACTGATCATATCATCACTGATTAACTGGTACACTGAACATCATTATGTTTGACTGGTTCTTGTCTTCCCAGCGGGGCGCAGCTGAGATTGCCCCCATCTTAGCAACCAAAACATGCTAAATCAAAGAAGAAATTGTAAGATTTTCACCACACGAACCAGAACAGTTTTCTTCGAGAAGCGCCCCAAAGGCGGTCTACTTCATGACATCGTTTTCATTCGGGCTTCCCCTTACACGAATTCCTGGCTGCGCTCATAATTGTCCGTCAATACATTACCGGAAAGCTTTGATGCGCTTGACTAGTATAGGCATTAGCATGGTTGAAAAGTGTGAGGGTGAACCCCAATGATTGCTGTCATGTTTCCCACATGATTTTAGCCAACATTTCCCTCCCGGCCTTTGTGGCACGCGTTTAAACTCATGATCTTACTTTCGAAAATTGCATGGTGTACAAAATGATGGAATTGGACAATACACCTCCCACTCTCTAAGAGGTGGTTGAACCCAAATAATCACTCCGGTGCTTTGAACATTGCGCTTGAGCCCGACAATTTCGATAAACCCAACAATCACATTCGGGTCCATACATAATTGTCTGTACCCAAAAACATTCGGGTCGTGGGCTCCAAATAAATTCGAAGACCCGCAACGTAGCGCGGAGGAAAAACGATCGTATCAGGGGCCAAAACATTGCATTTGGACCCCCAAAGTTCATGTCGCGAGGAGCAAAACTGGCTCTACGTCGCGTCAAATAATCACGACGTAGCTCAAAGTGCACAGTGTGCCGCGATGCAAAACAGGGGGTTAAAATATGCACCGGACCCATAAGCAAATGCACCCGGAACCCTAGAAATACACCGGAGGTTCTCGAAGCGCAAGGTGTCTAACCACACTGGGACCGTGAAGCCAGCGAGGAGGCTCATAAACCAGGTCGGGCCCGCAAAAGGCGGCGTGATATTTGTGCTATGCCGAAAGAAAGAAAACTGGGACATTTCCTCCCCCGAGAGTGGTGGAGCCCGAAGAATCGGAGGTTCTGAAATTGCGCCAGATCTTAAAAAAATCGTGCTGAGGCCCCAAAAAATGCCATCCAGGGGCCGAAAATTCCTACCGGAACTAAAAAAGCCACGCCCCACATAATCAAGCAGGGTCACGGACATATAAATCAATGTCCATGATGTCGCCCTAGATTCCTCAAGTCGCTCCAATAGCCCCAGAAAATCACCTACTGCCCCCGAAATACTTGTGAACCACAATAATCTGCCCATTGCTTGATGCTAACCGTTGCCTGCACAATATATCCCCTGCTCGCAGGCTTTTCTGGCACAACATAAAAAAATACTTGACTCTTTAGGTGATCACCGTCTGCCATATCATATGGGGAAACCTTAGATACTTTTTGGTATGGCAACTTTAAAAATACTACGTCGGTCATTGTGCAGTCCTGTTATAAAGAGATTGCATGTCAGTCCATTGGTGACCGAAATTACTGCAATCGCAAATGCTCGGCGATTAACTTGATACATCGCCGCCAAAATGTCCAATACTGGGCGTAGTAGCGTGCTGTATAACTCAACCAACGTGCGTGCATACGCCATCGACCTGCCTGAGGTCAGTCGATGTCACCAACTCGACGTGACCTCGTATATCCTTTTTGGCTTTTATGTCGCTCTGTGGTTAGTGCCGACATAGACGCCGAATTTGACATTCATTCTTTCATCTCTAGGAACATAAAAAGCGCTTTCGGACACTGTTTCAGAGGCGTCCGAAGCAAGGAGAACACTGAACTACACCGACTCTTCACCTATGAGGTGAGATGTAAACATTTTCCGCAGCGTCATTACCCAAGGATGTTGATGCATACTATACTAAAGATTATTACTATACTAAAGATTATTTTCATGTTTTTGCTGCAATGACACGTTAAGCACTGTAGCCTCTGCCATTCCTTTTTTACTGCTTCGTCGTGTCACCGACCTATTGCTCCCACCGTATTATGGCCCCGCTACGTGCCTCTCTGTCCTCTGGCGTTCACTGCCATTTGCCGTTACCTGTTGTACCCCTGTCTTATCATGCCTTCCACCTCGTCGTCCCCTGTCACTGTACCCATGTCCGCTCGCGTTGGGTGCCTTGTCCATGCACGTCTGACCGACACGATACTCACTGGTCATGCTTTAACGTGCGTATACCTAGCAGGAGGTAGATATTCAAATTCAGCAGAATTCGACGATCGCTTCAACCAAATCTCGCGCCTCGACAAATAGACATCTATGTGGTTAATTTGGTACATGTTCAGTGTTCAATAAGTTGATACACACTTTGGTCATATCAGACTTTCACATGTTACCCTCAATACTTAAGCTACGATAGAGAATGACAGCTCGTCCCATTTGATCTTCTTTCAAGCCACTTTTGAACTCTGGAAATATCAACAGGGACAGAACGGCGTTTCCTACCTCGTTCATTGCGCACACAATCGTTGTCAAGCGCCCTCGCTCTGCAGGGGTGCTGTTAACTTGATTTCGCGTGGTCTTTTTTCACTCTCAACTCTTTTAGGAGGCTGAACAGTCGTAGCTGCGCTCTCGTCCATGTTGTAGATGTCCCCTGGTGAGAAGTGGTGCCCGTCGGCCACCGTTGCGAGATTATCAGTCGACTTGACAGCGAGAGTAGAGCATCGAGAGCGCTAGCCCGGTCTTGTACGTGCCTTCAATGATTTCTTCCGGCTCTCTTACGAAATTTCGCAACTCCGCCGCGACGTATTTGGGCCTCGGCGCGACTTTTCGGACCCAAGCGCGTAATTCCGCGGACCCGACACCAGCTACTGGGCTCGACATGATTTTTGGAGGGATTTGCTACAGCGTTTTAGCAGCGCCCTGCTGCTATCCCGGGGACAGGGGGCGGAGCGACGGGGAACGCCAGCCGCCTGCCGCGTGCGCTGTGCGACGTAACATAAAATATAAGGTGTCGTGGTTTCATCCTCCATACGGTGCATTCTTAAAACCTATGGGATTTTGCCCATTAAGTGAAAATGTAAAATGTGTGTTGTTCCATTACCAGGCAATCAGTTCTTGTTTCGGGCACCACGTTATCAGTTGTTATGAGTAAAGGTGGCAGGTGCTTCCATATAACTCTGTGATACTGGGTGTCTTCGTGCATTTGCATATTCCATTTAATTCGCTCGGCTTCATATTCTGCAACCTTACGATCACCTCCGTATGATGCACAGTTTGCAATGCCGCGCTCTATGTTTTGCACATGTGTAGCACCTAATGAACTTGATGTATATATATTTTACATATATAGAATCGTGTACGATCTCCAATTTGACTTCAGGTGACCTGACCTGACCCGGTGCCAACACTGTTCCAGCTCGGCTGCCGACTGCGCTTGCACGATGCAAGCGCTAGCCTGCTGTGAGAGTGCAGAGTGCTTGCAAAATCTGTAAGTTTCCGCGTCATAGTTTATGGCCGATTTTGCGCCGTGGTAGTCTATAGCCGAGTTTGTGTCGTGGTAGTTTATGGCCGTGTTAGCGCCGTGATATTGTATGGAAAAATTTGCTCCGTGGTAGTCTATGGCCGAGTTCATATATTAAACGATGTTTTCCACGCCTATCCAAAGATACAATTGTTTCCTACGGAGACTTGGTGAATATAATCCTGGAGTGTTTTTCTTGCTTCTGAGACTAGCAAACGATGGTAAATATTCAGTGTCTGAGCACTCGATTCCATACAGTGCAGTGGGGCGTGGGCAGCTCAGTGGTTAAGTTGAGCGTCTGGCAAGCCAGAGGTACGGGGTTCGATTCCCCCCGATGCCCGCCCTTCCTGACAGGGTGAGAGGCAGGCGACGCTGTATGGCCTCGGCTGCTGAGGGCGTCGTAAAGCCACAATCCAATCCAATCCAATGCATACAGTGCAGTTAAACCCATGCTTGTCCTGTAGTCAATGATCAGCCAAATGTTCACGCGGGAGCCACAAGCTGTTTCATCGTGCGACTTGAGCATCAGCAGTTTGGTTGCTGACAATTCAGCTTTGGAATGTTCTGAAGCCCATTGGCCGTCTACTGTCCTTGACCATCAGCATCCTCGGCCAGCCTGGATGCGTCTTGGCCGACTCATAAATAAATGCCGAGTGACTTGAGGAGGCCGGACTGACGACAGGGTGTTCTACATCGAAGAGTACACCTTGTGACCGGATCCCACGCGACGTTGTTGTCGCTGCAGGGTGTTCTGCTACTACGGCATCCAGCCCTTCCTCAACAACGCGCAAGTGCAGCTGAGCGAGGAGGCGCCGCGGTCGACCGGCGCCGCCGACACGCGACGGCGCTGCCACGGCCGCAAGCGGTGGCAGCGCTCCCCCGCGTCCGGCTCGTCACGCTGGCCCGGCACGGCCCGCTCCGGCAGCCAGTCGGCGGAGCAGGCGCGGCCGCTGCTGCCGACGCCGACGCCGCCGCCGCCGCCTCGGCGACCGCCGCCCGCCGAGAGGCACCTGGCAGCGCTGCTGAGTCGGCTGGAGGTGGCGCCGGCGTCGACGCCGGCGCCCGCTCCCGCCCCGGCTGCCGCCGCTTCTGCTGCTGCAGCGTCGTCGCCGTCGCCGCCGCCGCCGCCACCACCGCCACCGCCGCCACCCCCGCCCACGCCCCCTCCACCCCCCGCGCCCACGGCGTCTCTGCCGGCGTTCGTGCGCGTGCCGCCGCCGAGCGACGGCCCGTTCCGCGGCTCCCGCTCGCACGGCTCCCTGGAGGCCGAGCTGGACAACTTCAGGTTCCCGCCGCCGGCCGGGCGGCGGCGCCACCAGTCTGGCGGCGCGGCGCCGCCGGCCCGGCCGGCCGGCGTGGACGGCCCGTGCTGCTGCCCGGACTGCCCGGCCGGCCACGCCGACAGCTTCGACCCGGCGCTCGACCTGAGCCCGGCCGCCGGCGATGAGCGCAGCCAGGAGCAGGCGCGCGCCGAGCGGCTCTTCAAGAGGTTCGACATGTTCCGGTGAGTCTGTTTGTTTGTTTATCGGGTGGTTCACGACACATTCTATGCACATTCACGGCTAATGGCGCCGCCCACTGTTTCGCCGGCGGGCCGCGGGATTGGGAATTGTCCCGAGCGGCACTAGTGTCGAACCCGGGACCTTTGGTACCCAGAGCCCAACACCTTAACCACTCTGCCATCCCTGGTCCGGTGAGTCGGACCCGCTCGGAGGCGTCACCAGAGACGCTCCTCGCCCTCCCAGTACCAGTTGGTGCAGCACTAGACAGCGCCAGGTGGTCGCATGGATAATAATCGACACGTTTTTATATTGTCAAGCGAGGCCGTCTACATGCGTAGTTTCCAATTGATAGCCCATGGGTTATGATCCGGTAGACAATGGGTTCTGGTCAGATAGCCCGTGGGTCACGACCCGGTAGCCAGTGCATCAAGGTACGGTAGCCAATAGGCCAATGCCAATGGGCCAATGCCAATGGGCCAAGGTACGGTAGCCAATGCCAATGGGCCTTGATATAGTGGTAGATTTGTGTTTTAAGGCGCGTCGACTTCGTTGGCCATTTTGCGCCCATGGATCATGATATGGAAGCTAATGGGCTTTGATCCGGTAGCTAATGAGTCGTGATCTGGTAACCAATTGGTCATGATCGTGTAGCTTATGGGTCGTGATCTGGTAGTCAATGGGCAATGGTCTGATTACCAATGGGTCAAAACCGGTAGTTGGATCATGATCTGCATCCCTCCCCCTCTTGGTGGCTCAGCACCTTATGTACTACGGGATGATGTTAGGTTTATGAACTACTGCTAAGGTTCAGATAAACTTAGCGTGCACGTACCTGAATAATTGTATTGTGGAATCGGCGAAATGTCTCGCAAATGGCCTCCGATGGTTGCGGATAACATCAACTCTTAACCATTCTCTTGAAGTGTGTCCAGGCCTTCACCTGGTCGCGTGTGGTCTAATATATTGCTATGACATTGATTTAAACGTGAATATGTCTCCACTCGACATTTGTTGTATCCTCACCGCATTTAATTACATAGTAAAGAGCCATGGAGCATTTGTGCCAATGCTTTTGGTCAGGGTTTCAAGTGTCCATAAGGCGTTCATCTGGGGTGCCACTGGGTATCTTAAAGCTTCCACTACGAATTTTAATATAATATATATTTAGGCATCTTTCTACTCATCCGTCGTCACTTCGATCTCCACACTCGCTGTACGCTCTACTCGTTGGCACATCCCACGAGGCTGTCGATTCCACTTTTGATGCAGTTCATGGTATATATGCTTCAACGTGCGATCCTATACTGTAGTAGAATGGTGACCGGCACCGCTATGGAAGACTTCATTTTCACTTACAGTTGCTCCGGTGCACCTGACTCGTGCTTCGGCTTGGCATCCGTCTCTGGTTTGCATCACAGAACAACCTTGCTATGCTTATTATTTGGCCTCGTGGCGACCACTTCACCAACAAGGTGAATATTGCACAACAATGAAACTCTCGCTTCAATAAATTTGTCCATCCCAGTAGGCATTTATTAGAAATCATGGGTGGACAACGAAGAGCCTCTGAGATGACTAGGAGCATGTGCCCTCCATCATACGAAAAGGCGGCTCCCCTAGGACAGCTAGAGGGGCATCCCAACACCATGGGGGGGGGACAAGTAGCCTAGGGGTAAGTTGCTCGTCTCACCATCGAAAGGTTGTGAGTTCGAGTCTCATCTGTCGCTACTCTTCGCCCGCGGCCAATCTGCGTGAGATTGGCGACGCTACATGACTCAACGGTCGATGTGTCGAAAAACCAATAACCAACCAACCCATCACCATGGGGTTTTCCGGAATTGAGTAAAAGATGCCCATTTGAGAGAAAAAGACCCGTGTAGCGTGCTCAAATGCACCATCCATCCGTTCGTCCCTCGCTGAACATATTTCTACTCCGAAGGCGATTTTCCCTAAGAAGTGTGCCTCTTCTCTGGCGAACTCCTGAAGCTGCCCGCCTTCGAAGTCGCACCACTGCGTACCGCTGCCGGCAGGGACTGGGACTACGCGCCCTTCCGCGTGGAGCCGCAGCGGCGACCGCAGCGACGCCGGGCGGACAGCATCGAAAGCTCGGACGACGACGACGACCGCCAGGTGACTGTGACCATCTGCCACCGCGTGGGCGGCGTGTTCCACTACATCCCCAGCCAGCGTCTGCTCAAGTCGGCCACCGCCGCCGACGTCGCGCAGCACGACGACTGGCTCGACTGATGTGTGACGTCACCGACAGCCCTCGGCGGTGACGTCACCGCTGAGGGCTGTCGGTGACGTCACTGCCAGCCCGCGATCGCCGGGGCCAGGCCGGGCGGATGGGAGTCGCCAGCCGGCGACCAGCTGCGCATGGCGTCCACACGCTGGTGGGGGTGAGAGAAAGGGGCGGGGCAGCCTGTGCGGCATGGCCTCATTTAAGCAGAAGATTTAAGCAGACTGCTGAAGCTCGGAGTGAACACACGGAGTCCGCAGTTGCACGCAGGGTCTGCTCCGATGTCTTGGTGGGGTCTGCACGACTCGCATGTGCCGGATCACTGCCTTTGTAAATGGAAGGCAGAGTGGTACCTTCGGAAGTTCATCATCCGTCCGCGCTGTGATGTGCACGATAGGCTGTTTTATATACGAGGCTGCAATAGGGGTGACGTTTTGTTTTCGTCACCGTCACCGTCACCGTCACCGTCATGTCATGTTTGTGTGTCGCATTGCTTCCATCTCCGTTCGCTAGGTCAGAGTGTTGACAAGGCTGTCAGCAGTACGGATGTGGCAGTACGCAGTGTGCCCTCTCGCGTTCCTCCCAGCCACGGCTGTGTCGATTCTCCATTGATGTGACGACTTGTTGCTGGTTGAAGACTGTGCATTTCAGGATAGTGACGTTCCAGGACAATTTTTACAGCACTGTTTTACGCGTCAGCTCAGCAATGATTGTTTCGACGAATGCAAGTACAAATTTATGCGGCGTAATCTTCTGCATGGTCCCTTTTAACCGTATTGATTGTTTGATTGTTGACGAATCGATTTGAATGGTGGGAGCTGGCACGCCTGATGGACATGGCGAGCAGTGCTATGAGGAGCAATACACAACATCGGTAGTCATAAGGCAGACCTTGGTCATGCGTATTGTGTCGAATTTTCCCAATGCGTGTTAAGTTTCGCGTTGCACGGTCTGCAACGCAATGGGAACGCACACCGGAGGGTGCCAGGGTTCGCACCACCTTCATTTCGGATTACGACTTGAGAAGATATCGCAGCAGTTTCAGTTGCGTAAGAATACGGCTGTTGTGTCCATCCGTGGTTACCAAGACCACCTGTTCAGGTGGCGCTCTTCAGGTGTCTTCACGGGCGAGTGACCGCCAGTTTTCTACGGGTGCTGAGTGGGTCACGCGCAGCCCCATGCTGATAATTTTCTTAGCTCTACTTTCTTAACTAGAAGAGGAATATATATATAAATATATAAGTATATATACATATATATACATATATATATAAATATATACATATATATATATATATATATATATATATATATATAATGTGTATAGAGCTAGTGATAGCTGGAGATGGGGATGGGGATAGGGATAGGGATAGGGATAGAGATGGAGAGATGGAGTAATGGAGATGGATGTAAACACTCGAGACATACAGTGAATGGGTGTACTGCTACTTAAAGACACACAGACATAAAAGATTAGTGCAACTATGAGCCACAAGGGCCCTTCTTGGTTGCACTCTGTTTACTAAACCAGTTGCCCACCAAATCTGTCGATCAGCCCTCCGCTGTTGTTTTCCGGCAGCTGGCTCTAGTGTTCTACTACCCTGTTGGTGAAGGTCTGCCTTAACCTTGTTCTGATGTGGTTAACTTTAATTTTGAATTTATGACCCATCATGCCGGGATGCAACCACGCACGCAATGGATGCTGTTTATCCAGCGCGGTCTCTCAAGTCGAACTTCGGATTGAGACCCGCGTCGGCCCCTGATATGACAACCAACGACAGACTGTGCCGGTGTCGGCCGGCTCCGGTGTTGGTCTGTAATGGGTATATTTGTTGAATTGTGGAGGTTGTGAGCTGTGGAGGTTATGAGCTGTGGAAGGTACGATACATCTCCACCGCCAGCGACCAGCGACACTGCACTGGTGTCCGCCGCCGGTTCTGCTGTTGCCACCGAATGATCCATCCCGGTCCCTGCTGGCGAGGTGCCTAGCCCGGCTTGCGATCCGGATCGTGCCGTGCGCTACGTCGGGATTGCTACTCAGTTTAGCGGCTGCTGACGGCTGCTGGAGGCTGCTGGCGGCTGCCTCCAGCTGCTGACTGCTGCTGCCGGCTGCTGCAGCAACGCCAGAAGTCTGAGGCGGCTGCCATTGGTGCTGTGCGGTTGAACCAGCCCGGCTGCTGCCTTGCCATACCTCTACACCAACGGTGTACGCGCCCGTCTCGCGACCAGGTGCAGGCGGTGTCTAGAGGTAAGGTGCGCCAGGCTCCAAACCAAAAGGCGGTGGGCTCAAATCCGCCTGTCGCCATTCCTCGCCGGCCGCAAATCACGTTAGGTATTGGCAACACAATATCGCAGGCGCGGCGGAACGTGTCGCTGCAAGGGGGTGGGAGAGTGCACTTTGGTAAGTTAGGCAATGTTTTGCTTATGACGAGCATGAATTAGCGAACCGTGGGAGGCCCCCGCCCCCTAGCAATGCAAAATACACGGACAAAAGAACACATTTTAATATTCCTACCGCCTAGAATCTTCAGCGCGCATCGCGCGTGGAAAATGGCTTGTTTAACTTTGGGAGAAGGGGCTTACTTTAAAGGCCTGGTCGCTTAAGGAAACCATGGCTTCGCTGATGCTGACAAGACAAGCCGATGTAGACTGGAAGCAGCTGTTCCATAGCGTATAATGTTTGGTGTTGACGGTGTATTCAGCGTCCATTTCTACACTCCATGGGCCACGATAATTTGGAACATTAGTGTAGCGAAGGGAGAGGGGGATAGGCGAATGGGGTATACGCCCTCCACTCTGGAGAGTCGAAAGGAGCCCTTTACGCGACCGCCTGAACGAGTCCGGGAAGGCTCTTCAATGCTTCGGTGCCGGGCACCCCTGGGCCAACATGAGGGGCCCCTGGACTGAAGAAAGGGGCTATGGGCTGACTGAGGTGGTCAATGGCCGACGAAGTGCCCCGAGTCAATGAGAATGCCCTCTGAAGGATGTTGAGGGCACTTGGCTGGGTTAACGTGAATGGCTCCTATATCAACTTATTGGGCACCGGATCTGTGGAAGTGCTTCCGGACTGACAAAGACGGGCGGATCCATTGAAGGGCCCCTAGGAGGGCCCCTAGGCTTATGGCGAGGGCCAAACAGAGGAAAGGACATCTGACATGCTGGACAGGGCCCGAGCGTTTGAAAAGAAGCTTCCTGTCTAATGGAAATGAGCCTGGATCATCAAAGAGAAGGAAGACGACGGAAGGGGTCCGTAGTTGCCGGAAGCAACCTCGGGCAGCCAGAAGGAGCCTTTGGGCCGACAGACGTGGCCCAAGCTGTACGAGGCCCATGACCTGTGGGAGGGGCCCAAACTGTTGAGAGTCTCCGGCCTGACAGGGGAGGCCCTGGATCGGTAAGGATGGTCCTTGCCTGGCGGAGAGATCCGCTGGCTGCTGAGGACCCTGACACTCGGAAAGGGCCCAAATCCGGTATGAAGGGCTCCTTGGCCGATCGGGCACGGAACGACACAGAAGGCCCCTTGCGTGATACAGAAGGCCAAAACTATTGACTTCTGAAAGAGATGACTCCGAATTGTTGGAGAGCGTCCTGAGCGGTGGTTGGTTGGTTGGTTATTTGGGCTTTCGGGCGCCCTGAGCGGTGGAGGACGGTCCTTGAGCCGACGCAGGTGGAACGCTTGGCCGGACTTGCAGGGCCACTCATGGGTCGGCTTTGCCTCACGCTGATCGAGAGGGTCTCTGAGGTGACGGTGGGCCTCGGGTCGATAAAGTTGCCCCGAGCTATGAAGACAGTCCGGACCGAAGCGAATTGTTCCCTTGTGCCACATAAAGGGCCTTTAACCCTCCACGTCTTTCTGGTCTGATCCTCACACCCCGTCTCGAGGGGTGTGGGTGAGGGTGTGGTGGTGGTTGATACAACCCCCTATAATATCCAAACTAAGCGTCCCAAGAAAGCAAAAGGGTGTCACAGGAAAGCGCTCGAAGATTAGGACCAGACGCCACCCCAAAATGTTGTTCCCCAAAAGTGACGTCACAAGTGAGCATAGTTTTTCGCTACTTCATCATGTTTTTGGCTCTGGTGAGTTCATTTTGAGGATGTTTAAAAAATATATATTTGGATTCCTAAAAGGAAGGCGAAATCAACCATGGCAATACAATTTTTACTCACCCAATTTTGTTTTAAAGAAATTTAGAAATTTAGAGTTTTAAGTATTCTTTATTTGTTCGTTTTTTCGAATAGTTGGAGAGGACTGAAAAACGTTGTTCGAAGTCATCGTTCTTTCATAAAAAGCTTACCTTAGCCAGAATTTTCGATTTCAGCTCCAATGGATAAACATGGAAAACTACTGAGTTTTGGAGAACATCTCTGAGGCGAATTTTCACCCTATCCCCCATTACGGTCCGTTACTGTTCCTACCAATTGGGAAATTATAATGCTCTGGGAGTATATCAAATCCATCGAGTGGACAATTTCCTCTTCTGCAGTAGCAATGCTTATGTTGAAAAGGGCCTCCAAACAACATTGGAGTGCCGAGACAGAATTTCGCAGAATTTCGCATTCAAAAAGGGGTACCTGTACCCCACTTTTGGATGAAATAGGGAAAGTGGCGAGTGCCTTGGCGAAAATGGCACTGCCATATTCAGTCAACTTAATGACGTCATTTATGCTTTCACCTGGCGTATTGACAGGGCAATACAGAAGTATTTATCGACAAAGAAAGTAGTTGTTATTTTCGTGATTCAATTGTCGGCATTGCATGAAAATTGATAGGAGGTAGCTAAATTCAACGAAATATTTATATTATTATCTTGTGAGCGTCATTCCTAGAAAGCTTCCTGAGGAGTCTGCTGCATTCGCTGCATTTTGAAACAAAGCAAATAACTGGCATCAGATTCCCTTCAAAATTGACCCACGGGTAGTATTCGGATAGGGTGAAAATTCCCCTCAGAGATGTTCTCCAAAACGGGTAGTATTCGATGCACTGATCATGATGAGCATAAAAGCTAAGAGGGGCGTTCATAAACAGCTTGATTATTCTAGTCAAAATTGATCACTTTGCAAATATTCAGCAATTAGAAATAGGCATGAAGCGAATATGAACATATACGTGAAGCTATAATAATATTTGTTTCGTGTGTATTTATAATTGCTGAATAATTGCACAGGGAAAAGTTTTGACCAGAAGAATTCAGCTGTTTATGCACAAGCCCCTTAGCTATTATACTCATGATCATCAGTGCATCGAGTACTATCCGTAGGTTAATTTTGAATGGAATCTGAAGAGTCCGACCTCATAGACTCTGACTTTTGACCTTGAATATCTCAGCTATTTATGAACTCCCCTTATAAAACCCTAACAGCTATCATGCTCATAATGGTCAGTTCGTCGAGTTCTATCAGTGCACACATTTTGAAGGAATTCGGAAGAGTCCGCCCTTCCGGAAAATATGAATCTGAACATCAATGTGAATCTGTTGTTAGTTTGACGGACGTCCGTTTTGCACGCGGTGTTGGCGCGTTGTCTACAATTCCGGTGATTGGGATTGAGATGACTCCTGCGAAAAGGTGGTTAGTTTGAGTGGGAACTGTAAGGCGGTTAACTGTAATCCAATAAGCAAGTTTTTGTTGTTATTGTGGGTGTCGTTCTGTGTTTCTGTGTCTTGTGGTCTGTGTTCTGTGAGTGCAAACACGTTTTCAGAGATCAAATATCTGAGGATCTTGGACAAACTTGAGCAAATATCCTCACTGGGAATGACAACGTGTTGTCTGAAAATTCTAAGCGTGCTTGATTGTTCTCAAAGGAAAGCTAAATAATTATGTGAGACACTGGAATACAGCTGTACACAGTGGAGCTAAATTTGCATTAATGCTTCACATTCTGCATGTGGTTACATCTGGTTTCTCTACTGACAGTTGCCAAGTTTTGTTTATATTCAAGAGTTAAAAAATTATATGAATAGGTATATAAATCATAGACAAAACATCAAATAATCTGACCTAACCAAACCTAAACTAAGATGATGCAGTATATTATTATTGGAGCATTTAATCTAGTGACAAAGTGTTGAACTTCTTTTTTATCATGATGTGATACCACAGGCATTGAAAATTTTACATGATGGGCTATATTTGTAGAATGAAGATTATGATAGTGTATTTCTTTGCAAGATTACAAATAATTATCACAAACAAAATGAGTGGCCACATCATTATTTTTTTCACACTAATATTCATTATATTAAAAATCCAAAGAATCAAATTTTACCTTGATCCCCAATAATACAGAATAAAGTATGGAAATGTTTAGGTAGGTTAGTGCCCTACACAATGACAAACGGTAGTTTGTTTTCAGGATGTAGAGTGAGTAACATGCAAAGTGATATCAATCACATGACAGCCATTTTGATTTTTTACAACATTCCAGTTGACCAAGTTTGGCTCAATTAACCTGTCATGAACTTGACCTAATGACTGGTGACCTAGCATGACCTTCAAACTATATAGTGTAACAATATACATCAAGTAAGTTGCTAGTATTGCCAAGAACCCTTCCATTTTTCCAATATACTGTAAGCACATCAGTGCAGATTTTTGTTGTCTGGCAGTACAATTTTTCTGCTTTTACAGCTCCTAACTTGATTAAAAAAAACTGATTTCCAGTTCTCTTGCTTTAGACAACAAGCCTGCCTAAGGAGGTGCACCAAACATGTCAAATGACAAAGCTTGGGTATGTACAAAACAGGGAGGGTGGGCAGATTGTCCTCCCACCCAGGGCACATGTTGAAAAAAAAGGTTTTTCATTAGGTTAAATGCTGAAATGAGCATAGTATGATGCCAAACATTGCCAGTAGATTAGTGTCATTTAAAATGCTTTTGATGGACTTGCTCATATTCAAGCTGATGGTGTCTGTACTTATGGTTGTACCTTTGTTCATTTCTTACACTGTTTATCACTTTCATTAATTTCACTGCCCCATTTGTTTTGAGACACACAATTTAAAAAGAGCTATATTTTGGATAGAGAATAATTACTATGATATAAAATTGTTCTGTCCCCACCTCCTCTGCTCAGTCACCAAACCCTTGGGCAGGCTGCAGATGTCTCCAGGCTTGGCAACTGGTTCAGTGTTCAGAGTGCATCCAAGAGTGGCCCTTGTGGCTCATAGTTGCACTGATCCTTTTATGTATTTGTCTTTACCTAAAATTGTACTGTAAAATGTTTATGTGCCACCATTCCTTATGGAGAGCATGCACAGGCAACTTTTAAATTGAATACTATTAGAAAAGAGATGTGAAGATGGTAATCTTCAAGTATTACAGCTCACACATTCTTTATCAGCAATGCATCTGAGTCACCATCAGCTGACTGCCAGTCAGCTGTTGGTGACTGCACTCAAAATTACACAGACACACCTTCATCTGAGTGCACTGAAGGACCCCGGGACGTCATCAGGAATGTTTTTAAGTTGTCCATGTTGTGCTCATCCATGGGTGTCGGCAACAAATTTATGTCCATGAAGCATTTGTGGGGGTATATATTTCAGGGCTACACAGAACATTTTCTTTTGATGGTTGGTGGTTCAAATGGCACCTTAGAAGAAGCACAATTAATTGTATGTTGAAACTTATTGAAGAAGGATGTCAATGGAGCACTCAGAAAGTGGTATATCCCACCCAATTTCACATATACTTTATCACTGCACCAAGTACAGTTAATTATATGCAATTTACTATATTTGTAGAGTGAAGGGTATGATTGTGTATTTCTTTGCCAACAGAAAAGTAATCATTTGCAGATAAAAGGACTTGGTCCCACCATTGTATCATATATACCATACCATCATATATATATATATATATATATATATATATATATATATATATATATATATATATATATATATATATATATATATATATATATATATATATATATATATATATATATATATATATATATATATATATATATATATATATATATATATATATATATATATATATATATATATGTATATATATATATATATATATATATATATATATATGTTATATATATGTCATATATGTATAAAAAAAATATGTGTGTAATGTATTATCCTTTTTGCTGTCAGGCAGCAAACTTAGGTCTAAATCCGTCGCTCACATCTGAGAATACAAGCAAGCACACAATCATGGTGGAGAAGAGTCGACCTGCCAAGAGACGCAGGACGAGCGCCGAATCGGCGAAGACAACCCAGATGAACGCCACAGATGCGGATCCAGCAGCGGACGCTTCAGTGGCCTCGCGGAAGCTTCTGTCGAAGCGGCACGAGGTGCAACGCGACCGGCAGCGCCAGGTTGCTGAGGCCAACCGGCGACTGAAGCAAGAGAAGCGGCAGCAGCGTGTCAAGAAGCAGAAGCCAGCGCGACCGGCCGCGGTCAAGAAGGCCACTCCCGAGTATGCCGTGGCGTACGCACGCCAGTGGAAGGAGGACCATGCGAGCTGGAAATTCCAGACTCTGGTGCAGTCGTGGCTGCTGCACCATCTGCTGGATGACGAAAAAGTGAGTAGGTACAGGCTACAATGAAGGTGAAGGTAAGTTCAGGGACAACAACAATACAGGCAAAACAATGCAGGCAAAACAATATAGGCAAAACCATATAGGTACATGTACCACATATGGTCTGTGTGCAGTGCATGCCATGTTGGTTCAGCGTTTTGGTATAATGTTTGGAGTATTTCTTCCTGCTTACCTGATAGTATATAACATAAACCCCCAATAGAAGTAAGATCTATGAAACCCCCCAATAGAAGTATCATCTATGAAAATAGCAGCATGCGACACTCCAGCAAACAAATGCTGCAGTTCTCGCTGAAAGATGATTGTATCATATACTCCAATGCGTGAAGCAAAGAGGAATATAGTTCCGTTAGCTTGAAATTTATATTTCGGATGGTAACGCGTTTGGAATAAAGTCTGTACTAGTTCCTGTTAAAATGTAGCATTCCTTCTCTTCATATCTTTGCTATCTAGATACAAAACTGCCGCGTTAAAAAGAAAACTGCAATACGCAACCGACTGGATGCACTGCGCCTACGTGTCCCCTTTAGCGCTTCTCTTTGATCCGCCAGTGATCCACCGACCCGGTTGTGGCGCTCCGAGTGCGACCCAGCACGATCTCTGACCCATGAGCACATAGCAGCACATTGAATATCTTTAAAAACAGCGTAGACAATCATAAGAATAGAGGGCTTGCTTTTCAGTATTACAGGGAGGGCTGATTGACAGATTTGGTGGGCAACTGGTTCAGTGTACAGAGTGCAACCAAGAAGGGCCCTTGTGGCTCATAGTTGCACTAATCTGTTATGTCTTTATGTCTTATGACTTCCGTCGGCACAGGTCAGCAAGGACGACTTCCCGGTGGTGCTGGAGTACCTGGCGTCCGTGCGCGGCGCCGCGCGTCACCGACTGGCCGAAGAGATGCGCGCTGTGGTGGAGGCCCGCGACCGCTGGCCGTCCCTGAGGGCCGAGGGACAGACGCGGGAGCAGGTCAGGGACGCCGTCGGCAGGGACAAGCCGTCCAAGCGGGCGTACCGGCGCGCGCGCAGTCTCCTCCAGAGTCTCGGGGACGAGGAGTGACGTGGAGTGGCGCGGTGTTGCGTTGTGGTACGTCTGGCTATTGGTGCGTGACGTGGTGGGTGCGCGCAGTCTCCTCCAAAGTCTCGGGACGGGAGTGGCGCGGTGTTGCGTTGTGGTACGTCTGGCTATTGGTGCGTGACGTGGTGGGTGCGCGCAGTCTCCTCCAAAGTCTCGGCGACGAGGAGTGACGCGGAGTGGCGCGGTGTTGCGTTGTGGTACGTCTGGCTGTTGGTGTGTGACGTGGTAGGTGCGCGCAGTCTCCTCCAAAGTCTCTGCGACGAGGAGTGGCCGGTGTTGCGTTGTGGTACGTCTGGCTGTCGGTGTGGGACGTGGTGGGTGCGCGCAGTCTCCTCCGAAGTCTCGGCGACGAGGAGTGGCGCGGAGTGGCGCCGTGGCTGTGGGAAGCTTCACGGGTGGATGCGTTGTGGTGCGGTCCGGCTGTTGGTGTGTGACGTGATGGGCTCACAGAGTTGCCGTGGACTAGGCTGTCTGAAGCCAGACGGGACTAAGCGGGGCGCAGGGAAAGTGGGAATGGTGCCGGAACAGCGAAAAGTGAATCACACGAACGAGGCATGTGACGCAAGGGAACTATTCCGCCGTGCAACAGGAAATGGTCTGTGTACATTGTGCATGCTGGCAACTTTTTCAGATTTGTTTTGTCGTTTGAGTCGGATAACTGAGGAAATATATCATTCGATCCGATGTCTCGATGTGGATTCTATAGTGTCACCCTTGTTTGCACACGTATGTATTTGTTTTAACACAGGTGGTCTCCTTCGTTGGTGTTTACCTGCGACTAGCACTGCTCTTTCAAGGGAAAAAATATAGGCACCAATCGGTGCGAGACAGTGTTCTCAATTTCGTACCGTTTGGTGCAAGTTCCTACCTAACACGGTTTTGTCTTGCATTGCATTCGATACTACCGAATGGGTGGGTGGGGGGGGGGGGCGCATTGGAAGAAGTTTCGTTTCCAACCCCGAAGAGGTTCTGGGGTCCCAAGAATCGCTCGTGCTTCGGAAAAAAAATGCGCCAATTTTTTATTCTGAAAATCTCACCAGGCCCCTCAAAATCGCACAGGGGCCCATACAATCGTATTAGAAGCCCTACAATGTCCCGCATGGATCCATGAAAACGACGCTGGGAGCCCCGGCATCGCACCGAGGCAACTGAAAATCACGTCGGAGACTCAAATATTTTTAGGACATATAAATATGGCAATGGGCTCCAAAAAGTGGGACTGTGGCCACTGAAAACATCGCTGGGGCCCGGTGACGAATAGTCTAGAGGTAAGTTACTCGTCTCGCAATCGAAAGGTTGTGGGTTCAGGTCTCACCTGTCGCTACTCTTAGCCCGCGACCAAGAGGCGTGAGATATTAGCGACGCTACGTGACTCAACGGTCGATGTGTCATAAAATCAATAACTAACCATCGTTGGGGCCCAAAAAAATCGACGTTGCCCCCCCAAATCATACTGGGTCTAAAACGATCATATTGGGGCCCTTCAAAGTTGCGCAGGGGTTCTGGAAATGATGCTGGTTGCCACAAAAATCACACCAGGGCCCATGACAATCACATTTGCTGCCCCCAAGATCGTTCCGGGCCCTTAGATTGGTTATAACTATTACCAGGAGCCAACCACTTAGCGTTGCCGAAGCTGTTTTTGTCGATATTGATCAGAGCGATAACCTGCTCGCAAAGTTGGACATGTGAAGGTCGCTGCCAACGCGAACAGCTTTTGTCATCGCATTTACTTCTGAAGTCGGGATTGTATGTTCTGACTTCGCAGGTATCCGACCAATCATCCCAGGCATGAATGTTGAACCACATTTTCGTTGTTTGTGGATAAACACGTCTTCACTTGACCAAGAACTGTTCGGTTTTGGAAACGCTTGTATGCTTTGCTTGTATAATTGTACACCTTCGCTGCTTATGTAATATAAGTTTGGCCTTCGACATTTTGGGTGCACCAATGGCTCATGGGCGTAGTCCTGTCGGATACGAGACGTAAAATAGTCGTGGATAAGGCCCACTCGGGTCCTGCAATCTTGGCACCAATAGTGGCACCCTGAGAGACGAGAAAATTCCTCCAAAGTCCGTAAGGAGCGCATAGAAGTTCATAAACTACATACGTGCTACCTGGTAAGCTTTTGTGGAAGCTGCAAAAAATAGTGGGGAAAGTCTGAAAGTTTTGGAATAAGGGAGGTACACCTTGGGACAATACTCTTTCGTCAGCGTGACAACCACACCAACTTTGAAAACGATTCTCCGCCGACGCACACAACAAACCGAGACTCGCTATGTTGTCCTCGGGACACTCTTCCTATTCATTCCCAGGCATGCCAGACTAACGAGATCAGACATGAGACATGTGTGCAAGCCGGTCAATAGAAATAATATATTTGTGGGTGCGTGTAGACTATTTGGTGGTATTTGACATCTCTGCGTGTTCATTCTGTGCGTAGGTTTCACAACCTGATGCATGCACAAAACCGGAATAACCATAGTGTAGGACATGCTCTCTGAAGAAAAAAGAACATTCCGCCTTGCACTGCAATTGCTTCACCAATGTGTAATTTCTCTGATCTGCTGTATGACTGATTATACCATTCGTCAAGCCAGGAAGCGGTCAGATTGGAAGGTTGTGCAGGCGGTCCGGGCGGCTGTTGGGGCGGGTCTCAGGGCGGTGTCGGGGTGGATCTCAGGGCGGCTGCCGGGGCGGGTCTCTGGGCGGCTGCCGGGGCGGGTCTCCGGGCGGTGTCGGGGCGGGTCTCTGGGCGGTGTCGGGGCGGGTCTCTGGGCGGCTGCCGGGTGTAGTCTGGTTGGCGACATGTGGTGTGGTGCGGGGGCGGGTCTCAGGGCGGCTGCCGGGGCGGGTCTCTGGGCGGCTGCCGGGGCGGGTCTCAGGGCGGTGTCGGGGCGGGTCTCTGGGCGGCTGCCGGGGCGGTTCTCAGGGCGGTGTCGGGGCGGGTCTCTGGGCGGCTGCCGGGTGTCGTCTGGTTGGTGACATGTGGTGCGGTGTCGGGGCGGATCTCTGGGCGGCTGCCGGGGCGGGTCTCAGGGCGGTGTCGGGGCGGGTCTCTGGGCGGCTGCCGGGGCGGTTCTCAAGGCGGTGTCGGGGCGGGTCTCTGGGCGGCTGCCGGGGCGGGTCTCTGGGCGACTGCCCCTGACGGGTCTCAGGGCGGTGTCGGGTGTCGTCTGGTTAATGACATGTGGTGCGGTGTCGGGGCGGATCTCTGGGCGGTGTCGGGTGTCGTCTGGTTAGTGACATGTGGTGCGGTGTCGGGGCGGATCTCTGGGCGGTGTCGGGTGTCGTCTGGTTAGTGACATGTGGTGCGGTGTCGGGGCGGATCTCTGGGCGGATCTCTGGGCGGTGTTGGGTGTCGTCTGGTTGGTGACATGTGGTGCGGTGTCGGGGCGGATCTCTGGGCGGCTGCCCCTGGCGGGTCTCCGGGCGGTGTCGGGGCGGGTCTCAGGGCGGTGTCGGGGCGGGTCTCCGGGCGGTGTCGGGGCGGGTCTCCGGGCGGTGTCGGGGCGGGTCTCAGGGCGGTGTCGGGGCGGGTCTCCGGGCGGTGTCGGGGCGGGTCTCAGGGCGGTGTCGGGGCGGGTCTCCGGGCGGTGTCGGGGCGGGTCTCAGGGCGGTGTCGGGGTGGGTCTCAGGGCGGTGTCGGGGCGGGTCTCAGGGTGGATGTCGGGTGTCGTCTGGTTGGTTGTCGGCTCCCGTGCGGCTGGCGGCTCTGTCGGTGGGCTCACTAGATGGATGCTCTCGGGCTCACCTCTTCAACTGTTCTTCAGCGTCGTCTCCAGCCTTGCTGCGGCCCGTCGCCACCAACACGCACATTTATACAGGCGAGGACAGGCCTCTTTCCACATCACATACGCCCGTGAGTGCGTTCGGCTGGTCATGTAGCGAGAGGGGGTTGTGGGCTTCGCGTGTGATGTGAAACTTAATGCATAGGATACATAGGTACAAGGTATTGACACTGCCACCGCCGCTGGCGGCCGTCGATTTACTGGACCAAGCCGTGTACCACAGTGTCCTTCAGAATTATGTCTTGGAACCAACTGCATTAAGATTTAGACTACTTCTCGTGCTTTAGCGTTGATATTACTACCAGTAACGCGTTCGCAAGGTTCACCACATTTCATTCGCATAGGTTACCATTATGCACCGAACCATAAAGCGAGTCTGGTAAATATCAGCATAGCTCAGGTCAGACAAGATAAAGCATAACCAGGCATTTATTCAGCGCCACCAATTGATTTAACACCGTTCACAGCCACCGCCATTCACACTGCCATTCACTCCTACGCTGAAATAGATAAAACGGAAAGACAATGCGTACACCTGCTCTTCGGGGCCACCATCTTCTCTATTTACACACCGTCGTATATGGATGATGGCGTACACCACACCACCCATATCCCTCATAACATGGGAAGTCCCCGGAGCTGGTGAGGTTGGCTGAGCTGGGACGTTGGTGATCACGGGTGAGGCTGCACGATGCCAAGCAACACTCACGTGGCGGTGGTGGGTGGCGGGTGACCTGGGCTCGGTTCTTCTCGCTCCCTTATCCAATAGTGCCGCCATCGTGCCCCACCGCTGGACGTCCACGAGAGTGAGCCGGTCCAGTGTCCACCGCCGCGTGTCAGAGAGTGTACTGCCTTCACGGTGGTGCGCGCCCGTGGGTCCCCGTCGTCGTACGTCGCTTTCGGTGGGGCGGGGACGGCCGAGTGGTTAAGGTGTCGGGCTATGGGTACCAAAGGTCCCGGGTTCAACTCTAGCGCCACTCAGGACATTTCCCAATCCCGCGGTCCACCGGCGAAACAGTGTGGGCGGCGCCATTAGCCGTGAATGTGCATAAAGTGTGTCGTGAACCAACCAATAAACAAACATCGCTTTCAGCTTGATACCCAACACGATCTATTTCATCCGTTTAGTCTTCAGCGCGAACGATTCGGGGCTGTCTGAAACCCCAGCCGGCGTTCCCGCTTCTGCCACGAGTCGGTCAGCCCGCCTAAACTGTCTTCCCCTCCGGTCGGGCAGCTTGGCCTGACGCCGATGCTGAGCCGCTCCTTTTTAGTTGGGCGTTCGCGACATGGCCTGCCGCCTGCCGGTGGCTGTTGTGATTATTTTGGCCCAGAAAGAGTCCAGTTGCAAGGTCCTGTTCGAGGCCTGCTTTTCTTATTGTTGTATCTTGTTTGCGTCAGCTGCAGCTACAGCTTTGACACGCTGGGACGGGAGAGGCCCAGCCACTTGTCGCGCAGAGCTAGTTTCTGGTCGACCGTCCGAACATCTCTGATAAAGCGTAAAACATCTCGCATTCGCAACTGTTCAGTTCTGACAGCTGTCCATGACGAAATCGTACCGTCTACACCTTCGAGAAATCACAAACGAAGCAGGAGTGGTCTAGGACTCCCAAATGGAACGGACTGTGTTGTTCTTCGTTTATCCTCTGGAATATCCCTGTGTTTCGGTTCGATGTTCATATGGCAAGTCTCACAGTAGACAGTGGGACATCGACCGCGACATGAGCAAGAACATTGCAGGGACTCGCGACGAGCTGCCACGCCTGTGTTCGGTCCGCTGGAAAGAGGATCGAAGCGTGGTCAGTGTGCACGTTGGTCGTCATGTTTATTGCGGTGTGGCCATGATTTAGGACTCATTCTGGTCCTGGTTTTCAGTGCAAACATCGCACAAAAGCGCGCCGCTAATGCGCGTCATATCGGTTATTGTCGGTCGTGATCGAACACTCGCCAGCCACCATTGCCGTGTTTCCGTGCCTAATGTCAGGCCGCTCACCATGTCGACATCTGTGTGGACGTTGCACGTGGCCTGCCAGTGCGCCACTGCGCCATCGTCCTGCATGCCACCGTGTTTACGACAATCGATGGTACTTCACTGCACTTGGGAACGGCCTGAAAACGACTTCGGAAAACGGAAACGTGAGATTTGAAAGCGGAAAATGTGAGACGTCCCCGTCCGGTCCGACGCCACCTGCCACGTCCAGGTCACGGGTCGCACGGGCACGCCCTGGGCGTGGCCGCAGGTCGCTGGCCGATCCAGCCCTCAATTGGCCGGAGCGGGGAAAGGCCATGGATGGCTCAATCGTTTCGCCGGAATCTTGGGAAGTTATGGATCTCGTGTGTAGCGTACTTTAGGAAAAGTGTCCTGCCGAGACGCGGACAGGATGGTGGGGTCTACCCAGCGCTCACGCTGTCCACATATACACACACATATATATATTTTTAAAATAAATATGACATGCGTATACATGTATATATATAGATATATGTACATATATTACATTTATAGATGTATATGAATTATATTTATATATATATATATATATATATATATATATATATAATGTATGCATATACATTGCATCAGCAGATTTGAAGAAAAAAATCGGAATCAGAGAAGGAAGGCAAAATCGACCAGTGCCATGAAACGTTTGTCCACCCAAAAATCAAACTTAATATTTCTTAAATTTGATAAGTTTGAGTTTTCAATTTTTTCGTTCTTATTTTTCTTTATCTTCTGGGTAGAGCGGACTGAAAAACGTTGTTCGAACCCAAGTTACTCTCATAAAAATACTTACATTACCTAGAATGTTCTATGTTAGCTCAAATGTGGAAATATGCAAAACTAATAAGCAATAAAAAATGGAACAAATACAAATTTATCTGGTGCGTTTTGTTTCGTCCCTAAAGATAAGCAAACGCTGAAAGTTTCACTACAATGTTTTTATCTGCTAAAGCGTGACGGAATGGTTGAACTTTTTGAAAGTGACCTCACCTGATCTTGACTAACTCGTTGACCCTAGACAATCTGAGCTCAAAATTGACACAAAATACCAACTTGATGCGGGAAAAGGTATGCCAAATTTCGGTGCGATGCCGGACGCCGTTCTTTCACCATCCGCGAAATAACGCTGGGGTGGCGGGGCGGTTAAAAACCCCTCCCCGAGACTACGCGGGTTGACCGGGGGGACAATTTTCCTGCTGCTTATCTCATGAAAGGTTGCATGGATTTATAAAAAAAAACGACAATCGGGTCCGTCCTGCGGTACAATCTAAAAACAATTAAATCATGCTCTAAGTGCGCATTACGATCATATGTCAATGTAAGCGTTTTGGAAGGTGAAGTATTCTTCTTCTTTACGTCTGAGCGTGGCTTCAGCTGAATCATCGGCATTAGCGAGGGAGCCCGAATGACCGGCTAAGGCGCCGGGAGCGTCTGCACTGAAAATGAAAAGTTCAAGTTAACCCGAGCCATACCGGGGGGGGGGTCGTTCATGACGACCCCCCTAAGGTTTTCCACGGACTGTGAAGAATGGCGCCCAGTAGCGCGTCGAAATTTTGCATACCTCATCAATTTGGCATGTTGTCATTCTTCGCTCTCTGAGCAATGCATGGCAATACAGGTGCTTATTCCATGGTGCGAAATGAAGTACACACTAATTAAACATGCTGCGTATGGAGATACCCAAGATGAAGCGGGCCGCACGAAGTCGCAAGTCAACGCAGGTCAAGACCAAGCGCAGTTTAAATGAGACCTGAAATATCGCCATTGCTCTCCGACTTCAACGATCTCATCGTGAAGTTGTAGTGCGTAGCCGTAATCGAGAGCATCAGACACGTGAACGAGCGCCGTTTTTTCGTAATCCATGAAAGGTCAAGGTGAAATGGATGACATTGGTGGTGAATAATCGGATCCGCGTGCATATCATGGTTTGTAATGAGGAGCTAGACCAACCAATTGGTACGTGTGATTCATGTGTGTTACAGGCATCTGCTATCCGTGTATATTTCTAGGTTTCACCTGAGAAGGTGACGGAGAGGGGCAGGAAGGCTAACCTGCGCCGTCTTTTCGGTCGGCTCCTCACTGTCCCCCGGGGAGGAGGGGGGGGGGTGTCACCCATCTAATTTCCAAACTAAGCATTATACAAAAAACGAAAGTGGTGGCACCGGAAATCGTTTGACGAGTAGGGTTTGAAACCATCTTCAAAATTGTACCCTCCCTCCCACACCCAAACAAAGGTGACGTCATTAGGGTGTTTCTGTGATCACGAATGACATTATGCTTTCGGCTTTGGATAGTTCATCTTGTGAAACATTTTGGAAACAAAATAGTTCGAATTAACAAATGGAGGCGGTATCTATCACGGTCCAATTCTTATTGGCGCACCGAAAGAAATCTTTCTTTTCCCAATACATTAATGCTTAAATTTCCATCAATTTTTATTTTCCAAATGTGTAGAGCGGATCGAGAAGCGTTGTTTGAATTCACCGTACTCTCATAAAAAGTGCTTACCATTTTTATCACCTGCTAGCTATTTTTAAACTATAAAAACATAAACTAGCTCATTGACTAATTACTTTCTATAGTAATTGAACTATTAGTTACTAGTTACTTAGCTGTTAGCATGTGGTATATGCTGGTGTATGGCGTTAGCATGGTGTTAGAATTAGTATTAGCTTTTAACATGCTGTATGCTAGTATGGCTGACATATTGTACCATACTAACCAATAATATGGTACTATGTTATTTAGCCATGAGCTTAGCTATTAGTAGTTAATTACTAGTAATACAAATATTGGTATTACTTATATACAAGTCCGAACTAGTTAACTTTTTAAACTGAAACATGCCATTTTACCGTTTTTAGCCAGAGTCTTCGACTATAGCCCTAATATGGAAGCATCACAACTAATACATGACCAAACAAATCAAAATGATTCCCATACGTTTTGCTGCACCTCTAAATATCAGCAAACGCCGAATGTTTCATTCAAATATCCTTATGCAGCGTGACGACTGGTTGAACTTGTTTTTCCCCATACTTGGAAAACCTTAGAAGGGGTGCAAAATGACACCCCGAGACGGAGCGGGTTAACCCGCGCCGTCTCCGGTCAAATCCTCACACCCCGTCTCGGGGGGGGGGAGGCGGATAGTAACCCCCCTCTAAAATCCAAACTAAGTGTCGCACGAAAACGAAAGAGGTGTCATCGGAAAGCGCTCGACGAGTAAGGTCCACCCCCAAAACAATTTTCTCCGAAAAGTGACGTCACCAGGGGGTTAGATTTTCACGACTTTTCACGACTTACATTATGTTTTTGGCTCTGGGGAGTTCATTTTGGGGATATATAAAAACAAAATTCATTTGGAATGAGAAAGGAACAGCGAAATCGACCAGGGCCATACAACGTTTTTGCCCCTCAAATTTTTTTTTTTAAGGCTTCAAAATTTTCAGTATTCAATTTTTCTTTAATTTTCATTTTCCAATGGGTAGAGCAGGCGGCAAAACCTTGTTGGAAGTCAACTTGCTCTAATGAAAAATGCTTACTTTAGCCAGAATCTTCTATTTGAACTGCAATTTGGCAAATACGCAATATTTATATGTAGTGAAAAAGAAAAGAAAAATTCAACTCGTACGTTTTGTTGCATCCCTAAAGATAAGCAAACGCTGAAAGTTTCATAAAAATATCTGCATCCGTTGAAGCGTGACTACTGGTTGAACTTTTTTGGAGGTGACCTCACTTGACCTTGACTAACTCGTTGGCTCTAGATGACCTGACTTTAAACTTTTGAAACAGCATGTCAAATTGATGTGGGAAAAGGTATGCCAAATTTGGGCGCGCTGCTGCGCGCCGTTCGTCCACTATCCGCGAAAAACACCTGGGGGGGGGGGAGGCGGTTGAAGACCCCCGAAACGGGACGGGTTAAGGTTGCATCAGGTGAGCCTGATCGGAAATGCATAGCTGGGAAACGCGTCGACGGATTTGAAGGAACCAAACTGCATTCAACAGCTATGTGACGTGCATCATATCAAAACTACACGGGTAGTAATTGCAATATATTCTTTCTGGATATGCGCGTGGGTACATATATTACGCACCATGTAAGTACCGAGTATACAATGCACACAAACAGCAAACGACAAATATGCGTGACACGGCTCAGATGGACTGCCTTGTTGGACAACTGCATCCGATCTGAGTCGTTCGCATAAACCGCGCACATGCGATCAGCGATACCATGCCGCTCACAGACCTATCTGCCACACCGGCAGCTTGTCTTGCTCTTTGGCAGCCGACTGTTGCGGTGCATGCAGTCGGGCTGACCAGTACGCAGGCCGCGAATCGACCTCTCGAGTCACCACTGCCACTGCTGACGCTGCTGACACCACCACCACTGATACGACCACCACTGACACCACCACCACTGACACCACCACCACTGACACGACCATTACTTACACCACCACCACTGACACCACCACCACTGACACGACCACCACTGACACGACCACCACCGACACGACCACTACTTACACCACCACCACTGACACCACCACCACCGACACGACCACTACTTACACCACCACCACTGACACCACCACCACTGATACCACCACCACCACCACCACCACCACTGATACCACCACCACCACCACCACCACCACTGATACCACCACCACCACCACCACCACCACCACCACCACCACCACCACCACCACTGACACCAGCGCCGCACCGCAAAGCAGTGGTGCCACGGCCACCATCGAGCCGCGGCCACGCAGTCGCTGAGACGTGACCGATCAGCGTCACACCGCGCCCGGAGGGGGAAACCTTCAGGGGGACAGTTCTCCCCATCTCCCCTTGGGTGATGTTGGGTTGAAACATGCAATACAAAGTCGGCCAGGTCATCGTCAGGAGGCATCACTCCTGACGATGGCCCCTGGCCGAAATGTTGAGTAATATAGCATCATCACTAACGTTACTTTTGATGTAAACTCAGCACCTCCTGGTATATCGAGGGTCGTACATTTCGTCTCACGCAATGCGAAGTCATAAATATGAAACATAAACATAACGTCCATTGTAACGAAGTCGGCTGCGGACTCTTCTTCGGGATGCGTTTGGCAGGCTACTCGCGGCTGCTTCGCGTATCCTGGGATCCGGGCTCGCAGAGGATCCCGGACATGCGGCCGGCGCCTGCCAGCGCCGACATCGGCACTTGGCGCCTCGAGTCTCGACTGTGACTGGGGATGTTGTGCTGCGTCGGGTTCGGCGCCGGCTCGACGAGGGCCGGACGGCAGATGTTGCGTCATCGCGCCACGACACGGCGGGAGGTCATTGCGCCGCGATGACACACCGGTGACGTTGTGACACCCGTGTCGGTGCGGCCGGGTGGTGGACGACTGGGCCTGGTTAGGCAGTCGTCGCGGAGGAGCCCGTCAGCCGGAGCAGCAAGACAGAGTTGTGTTGTGAGTTGTGTTGTGTTGTCGAGGCTGGTAAGATGCAGCACTGGGCTAAGGTGTTGTCATAGTTCAAAGGAAATGTCATAGTTTCAAACACACACACACACAAAACAGCATCGCCGACCAAATGGAACCTCCATTTTCATCTCAGAATTGGATGCCATTCTCATTGCCCTTCACTGTTCGATTAGTCACCCCATGAGCAGTGTAGTCTTTTCCAATTCCAAATATCTGTTCTTCAATCACTTTCTTCACTCTTTTTCACACCATTGCCACATTTCCATCCACGATACCCTTGAAACACTATCTGATGGGTGTGAAGGTCCGTTTCCTTTGGGTGCCTAGCCAATGCGACATCCCAGGATACGAAGAAGCAGACAAATCAGCCAAAGCATCACTACACCTCCAAAACATCACAAAAATTCAACCACATTTTGAAAGGATTCAATCGGCAATACAACAGAACAATGGACACTTTTGGAAACAAAACGGGGCACAAAACAAAAATAACACACAATTATGTTTCATGAAAACTGTCATAGATATCTGGATTACATCATATAAATAACAGACACGAAGAAGTCCTCTCATGTTTACGCATCGGCCATACTTTTTTTATACATCGATATATATATATACACTGCTTGGCATCAACCTTCATGCCGATCATTCAACACCCGTCTTACAGTTCCACATATTCTCCTTCATTATCAGAAGAACCACGGCCCTCGAAAAACACTGACATATTTTTTCCCATACACACAAAATTCCCTTTACTCCACCTACACTATTGGGCGATGATCATCCATTTCTCATCAAATTACTTTTCATTTTTATACGCAATGCAAACGTGTTCCAACATTTATTAACTGAATTATGTCACATAACACGATGTACATTTTCTCATTAATGACACGACATGGCCTGAGGAGGCCGAAGTGCCGAACACAATATAACTCACACAGATGATTCCAGCAGCAGATTTCGCAACTACTGCAGCAGACGAACCTCACAGGCGTTCATCAGCTTAGCCCCACTGCTCCAGTCGTGGTACCGTTGGCCCCGCAACACGGCTAAGGCCCAATCGCTGTTGTCATCTGGCTGATTCCAGTCCCATGCATCCGACGGCACCTGCACCGGCAGGCCTGTCAGGTCGGTGGTGTTGTAGTTGGGTCCCGGTCCGAGAATCTGCACACCCAAGTAGGCGGCATATTTTGAGTCGAGGTTGGGAGGGTTGAAGCCGAGCGTGACGGCGGCATTGCTGATCAGGATCTGGACGCAGCACCGTTCGATGGCCGTCAGGGGGATAGCCATCCGGCCCCCGTCAGCAGCGCACTGTCCCTTGATGGCGTCTCGCGTCATGGGCGGATACACGCGGTAGCCACTGCGACCGCATGAGCCGTAGCCAGCCTGAGTCCGGAGGCGGCTGTACGTGCCACCCTCGTCCCAGGGTAGTGCCGAGAAGAGGATGCAAGTCAGCGACGAGCGGCGGAAGCCGACACAGGCGTCACCTGCCCTCACACAGAGCAGACCGCAATGGAGTATGGTGTCGGAGGGGTGTCGTGACATCTCATGGATGTTCCCGGGACACAAGTCTCTCAGGGTGGTGCTTCCGTCCCAATAGGACAGATGGAACAGAGTATCGTCGGCACATGACACCCAGCGGAGAAGGCAAATCACCCATATAGCCGATGTGCCAGGCTTTCTCATCTTCTTCGCTCTGCCTTTCCCTACACTGGCTGCTTCTTCGCTAATCTGCTTCCTTCCCCTGCTACCACCGTTTATCTCCTGCTCAGACTGGTGTCTTCCTGGTGGCTTTCTGCTCCGACTTGTGGTTCTCAACTTATTTTCCCTCTGTATGCAACTGAATTTCTCTCACCTTTAAATCCCGGCGCCTGTCACCTCTGAGCGTCACCTCCTGCCGACTTCGAGTGCCACCGCCGACTACCACCTCCGACGGTGACCTGCTGCCGCCACGGCCAAGCGCGTCGTCTACAGTTGTTGCCTGTGCTGCGCGCACACAGACAATAACGTGCACGCTGCATGCTCTTCGCTCCGACGTCCAGCGATCGATGCCGGCTGGACCTGCAGCACTTCGCCAAATGTTCTGCGACAGGGTTTTTCGTCGGGCGAGACGACTTCAGGGTTGGTAGGAACGGCGAATGCGGAGCAAGGTGCGATCGGAGATACCAGGCGAGGGCTTCCAGCGGCAGCACCCAGAGTGCGACATATGCGAGTAGCACGCGAGTTGTTCGCCGCGTTAGCCGTGTCCAAGAAGGAAACCAGGGGGCTAAGGAGGCTATGTCCCCTCGTCGTGCTACAGGGGTCCTACTTCGGCGCTCGAAACGAGCCCAAAGTTTGATTTATTGTGTCACTTGAGACCAGTGACGCCTGGGGCCCCAAGGCTAACGGCGATATTCTGATAATTGTTCCGGGACCCCGATAAATCTTGCCGGGACCCCACAGCAATTTCATCGGGGCCCGAAAAATCATAGTCTGGGCCCAACAAAGATGGCCGGACCTGGCAACTCGCGCCGGCAAAATACAGCCTGAAATTCTCAGCATACCCCCAAACTGGAAAGTGTAGCGAAGCTCAAAGTAGAACGAAGCCGCGAAATCTCGCGTCGAGGCCCCCTAAAAATCACACCAGCGCATCTTCAAGTTCACGCCGTGGCCATAAAAACCGCACTGGGTCCCTCCAAGATATGTCGAACTGGTAGACGACTTCTAGGTACATGACGGTGCCTGTTTCCATATGCTGCACAGTGTTCCATTGTCTTGGTACGTTGCATGTACCAATTTGCACCAAATTGCATGGTTGATATCTGGGCTAACATTCACAAACTGCTGTTGCTGTAGTGCTTGTGAAGAAACTGCAAGGTGTACTGTTGCCCGTTTGATGGTTCTAATTTGTTGTGCATGGCTGCTTGTCGTTGGTTGGTTATTGGTTTTTACGACACATCGACCGTTGAGTCATGCAGCGTCGCCAATCTCTCACGCCGATTGGTCGCGGGCGAAGAGTAGCGAGAGGTGAGACTCGGACCCACAACCTTTCGATTGTGAGACGAGCATGGCTGCTTGTCACTGGGAAGTTGAAGGTATAAGCAATAATCGGAGTTTTTCAGGAATGGACCGCCACTTGTTATTCACAGCCTTTTATGAATTTCATGCCCATTCCGAGTGTGCTTCCAAGAAGCGACATAAACAAAGTTTAACTCGCCTGTCTCTCCTGTCAGATCTTTACACCCCGTCCCGGGGGGGTTCGACATAGACCCCTCTAATCTCCAAACTAAGCGTCGCACGAAAACTAAATAAATATCATGAGAAAGCACTCGACGAGTGGGGCTAGATTTCATCCCACCCAATACACTTTCTCCCCAAAATGACGTCACTAGGGGCCCTAGAGTTTCAAGACCTACATCATGTTTGTGGCTCTGGGGGGTTCATTTTGAGGGAGATTTGAAGGAAAAATACAAAGGTTATTTGGAATCAGAAAAGGACAGCAAAGTCAACAAGTTCCATACAATTTTTGCCCACTAAAAAATATTTCTAAAAAGTTTTCAAGTTTTCCTTCATTTCCCCTTCCTAATGGGTAGAGCTAAGTAAAATGTTTTGTTCGAAGTCAACTTGCTCCAACAAAAAATGCTTACTTTAACCAGAGTCTTTGATTGTAGCTCTAATGGGCAAATATGCATAACTGAAAAGTGGTGAAAAAACAGAAAACATTCCTCTCTTGCGTTTTGTTTCGTCCCTAAAGATGAGCAAACGCTGAAAGTTTAATTAAAATATCTTTATCCGTTAAAGCGTGACGACTAGTTTAACTTTTTTGGAGGTGACCTCATTTGACCTTGACTAACTCGTTGACCCTAGATAACCTGACTTCAAAATTTTGACACAACATGCCAAATTGATGTGGTAAAAGGTATGCCAAATTTCGGCTCGCTGCTGTGCGCCGTTCTTCACAGTCCGTGGAAAGCCTGGGGGAGGGGAGGGTCGTCATCAATGACCCCCCGGTATGGCTCGGGTTAACGTGAAGTTCTCATTTTCAGTGCAGACGCTCCCGGCACCTTAGCCAGTCATTCGGGCTCCCTCGTTAATGCCGATGATTCAGATGTAGCCACGCTCACTGGTAAAGAAAGTCATGCACATGGTTCATAGATACTTACACCATACGTGGCTGAAAGGTGTCTGTGCGCTCCAGTACACAGACAGCGCATGACGCTGTCGGTGCGTTCCAGCAACTATCCTAATACTTCATTGCAATATCACATCAACCAGTTGACCGCACGATATCTATCCACCAGGGCAGACATAGATCGTGTTACCACTGCATACAGACAGCACTGAATGCTATTGCTTGCTAGCTTTGCCGGCCATGTCATGTCGTGTGCATGTAATTGAACATTACCACTGGTACATTGCTGGATAAAACAGATTTTAACCGGTTACCTTAACCAAGCTTCAGTTTGTAAATTTTTAATTTACTCTAATTGAAAAATCAAATCCCAAGAACCGATATATACATCGAAATAAGCAATTATGTTACTGGAATATGATCGAAGCTCCTACAACTCCAGGGAGCATGCAACTGCAGCCTGACTACTGCAAAAGAATACTTTAAGAATACTTAGAGCTGGACCTGTATCCATACAAACTCTGGACGAGGTAAACACTTTCACAGAATAAGTGTGAAGACAGGTTCAACTTCTGCAAGTGGCTGATTAACACGCGCCCTGGAGGGGGGGCGTAATCCGCCCCCACGGTTTTTCTTAGATAACTCCCGATTTTACAGGCCGATATACGCCATTGTTTGTGTACCTGCTTAGAAATGAACGGCACGTTGCTTAAAGAACGAAAAACGAAAGTCGACCGAAATTTTTTCGAGTTAGGGGTCGGTAAATTCAAATTTTTTTCCTCAGCGCCAGACCACAAATATCGGCGCTGATGCGCTTCCCGTATATTAGCAAAAAGGAAGTATTCTTGGCAACACTAGCGACTTGTTTGATGTATATTGTTATGCTAAATTGTTTCAATGTCATGTCAGGTCACCGAGGTCAAGTCAGGTCAAGTTCATGACAGGTTAACACACGTCCTGGAGGGGTGGAGGGCGAAGTCCGCCCACGCCTCCGATTTTTCGTACACAACTCCATATTGTACCCGCCCATATACACCATTTTTTTCGGTACATGCTTAGAAATGACAGGCGCATTGTTTAAAGCAAGAAAAATGAAAATCGGCGGAGTTTTTAAGTTATGGGCCGTTAAAGTTTTTTTTAATCGCAGCGCCAGACCACAAAAATCGGCGTAATGGGCAGTTTTGGGGCCAAGCAAAGGTCTGTTGACGGAGTGGAACTCATTCGCAGATGGTCGTCCGCCTGCAACAAATGGTGCCGAACACACCGCCATAGGAAAGTTATTCAGTGTACAGCTTTAAGCATTACGTCAAGCATAACTTGTGCAACAACAGCTGCAGTGAAAGTTTTTGAGCGTGTGGGATCATGTTTAACTCGGCTCAAATGCATTATGCACCGTCCTTGTTGGGCTATAAAGATGTTCGGCAAGCAACACGGGCGATCTCCCTTGTGTTCCCTGAACCAAACAGCGGTATTTGGAATATAGCAGTATAGCAAATGGGATGGCAGAAGTTAAGTTAACTAGTACATGTAAAAAGGATCCAAAACAAATTCGTTAGTTATTATCTAATGACAGATCACATTCGCAAGTACGAACAAGCGAAATAAGAAATACGAAATTGTCGGATGATTTGGAAATACTTGAAGATGTTAGCACTCATATATACCAACTTTCAGTGTTTACAAAATTGAAAACGCAATGGAGTGTGTGGGGGGGGGGGGTGGAGGGGGCGAAATCCCCCCATCCCTCCGATTTTCGTAAAGAACTCCCGATTTTATCGGTCCATATACTCGTACGCCATGTTTTGTGCACCCGCTTAGAATTGTCCGCCGCGTCGCTGAAAATAAGAAAAACGAAAATCTGCCAAACATATTTGGAGTTAAAAGGCGTCAAATTTAACCCGTCCCGTATCGGGGGGTGGGCCTTCAACCGCCCCCCTCTCAGGCTTTTTCGCGGATAGTGGACGAACGGAGCGCAGCAGCGCGCCCAAATTCGGCATAGCTTTTTCCACATCAATATGGCATGCTGTTTCAAAATTTTGAAGCCAGGCCATCTAGGGTCAACGAGTTAGTCAAGGTCAAGTGAGGTCACCTCCAAAAAAGTTCAACCAGTCGTCACGCTTTAACGGATACAGATATTTGAATGAAACTTTCAGCGTTTGCTTATCATTAGGGATGCAACAAAACGCACCAGTGAAATTTTATATTTCTTCTCGATCTTGATGACTTATGTGTTTTGCATACTTACATTTTTGGAAAAACCGAAGGTTCTCGGTAAGACAAGCACCTTTCCTGGATGAACGAATGTTCACCCATGAAAAGCGCTCTACTTACTTAGAGGAACATTTGGATACAAAAGTCCTCTGCTCAGAGGAACATTTCCCGTGAGCTCTACCGATCCATCAGGAAAAGAAAAGTCTTTAAAAAATGACAACTCTAATTTTTGGAAAAGTTCCAAAAGGTTACTTTTTAATGGGAAATATGTCGGATCCACGCTCGATTACGCCTTCCTTCTCTGATTTTATATTATTTTGTTTTTTTTAATCCATCCTAAAATGAAATACTGCGATCCCAGAACTACTTATGGAAGTCGGTCGTAGGTCCATGGACCACCCTAGGGACGTAACTTTTTTAACGCGTGAAAACTTTGGGAATGGCCTCTGGCCCCACTCGTCGAGCGCTTTCCGATGTAACGTTACATGAAAACCACATCCAAGCGTTACATGAAAACCACATTCGTTTTCATGTAACGCTTGGAGATTAGAACGAGGGGGCTTATAATGACCCCCCGAGACGAGGTATGAGGTCCTCAAACCTCAAATTGGGGATCTTATCCGGCAGAGGGCACGGTAAAGTTTCGAGGACATAATTGATGACACGAAGCACGGCTTTAGACACGGCGTTTGGACACCCCACCAGCCTACTAGAATACTTGGATTTTGTCACAAAATGACCCGATGTCGTTATACCTGACGACGCTTCATATTCACATTTTAGCGAGGTGTTTGACGAAGTTCCACACAGATGACTGTAGTTATGACATAAAAACACGAAATTTCATGATGGATATTGAAACTGGTTGCAACATGAATTATCGATGGATTGCAGATTGTGGTGTTAAACGGCACTCGATCTTCTTAGCAGAACGTTTGTAGAGAAGTTCCTCAAGGTTGAGTTCTCGGTCAGCTACTGTTCGGTATTTATTTTGAATATATTTTATTTAATTAATTTAGATTACCCAATTCATATTTTAGATGCTGATTATTCATTATTCAAGACACGTGAAAATTTAGGCTAGCAATATCGAAGTTCGCAGATAACGCTACACCATTTTGAGCTATAGCGACTCGAGACAATGAAAAGATACGGTCCGATCTTGATCACCTTTTACATGGGCAGACTTAATTTAATTACAAAAATGCAAGAGGATTCATTTCTTCATTCCGGTGCACACTTTCCAGGTCACGTTTACAATGAAATGGCCATATCCTCAAGATGACAGCGAGGAAGAAAGACTTGCGGGTTGTCGCAACGGACAATTTTGTAGTCCGGATACAATGTGAGGAAGCAGCTAATGAAGGATTCAAAATTCTTGCTGCTGCAAGCAGGTATGTCAGTTGTATAATCGGAGCAGTGAGAAAGAGCCTTTACAGCTCATATGTTAGGTCACGATTATAATACTGTATTCAAGTATAAAGCCCATGCACGAGGCGAGTTGGTCCGCTATTGGAGATAGTTCAACGAAAGTATTCTAAAATGGTAAGGGCATTTAATAATGTAGAAAATGTTGATAGGTTGAACTTTACAAAATGCAATATCTCCTCCTTTACAAGGAGGAGATATTTGATGAAGGTGTTCAAAATTCCGAAAGAATATGAGCAGGCTGATTTTCATGATTTGTTCGAGCTTGTCATTCTTAGGAATGCGGGGAATATCCATACAAAGATAAAAGTGAGCTGCCGTTTACTTATAAGAGGTACTTCCTTTAGTCAAAGGATAGTACATTCCTGGAACGGACTACCAGCAGGCATATCATTATGGGAGTCAATAAAATATCCAAAACACGGTTTGACCCCACTTCATGCATGGGGATGACGCTGGCAGATCTAGCTAACCTGTTTGAGGGGATCTTTCGACGCCGGCCTCAATCTTCTCTCTCCCCGTGTCATACCTCGGAGTTGCTTCAAGGGAAAAGATAACCACGGGTTTGAAGGGTGCCGTCCTACCTCTATTTTTGGTTTAAAGGCACCGGATTTCAATCATTATTTTTCAATTGGGTTTTTTTTTTGTGAATAAAATAGTTAGTGACCAGCTTAATTGTCTTGTAGAGGGAACTCAACCTACAACCATCATTTCTGAGTTAACAGAATTCAACCATAAATCCGCTCACGTACCCTGTGGAAGCATCTTATTTTGGTACTCCTTGATGTCACCTTACACTGCTGAAATTACACTTGGACAAATCACACAAAGGTATATAATTTCCCAAGCTTAGGCATTCCAGTTCATAACGCGCGGTTGCCACTATGGCAGCATTCATGCACATGTACACCTGCCTTGCGCGTTCGATGCATTCGCCACACTTGTGCGATTCTATGCTTCTGCTAGCCCTTCTACGTTATGCTAATTGCTGCCACATGGTAGTCCTGCACCACATTCTATGTCATGGAATGCTTCGTGTGAGGGCTCGCTGGGAATATTCGATTGATCGGAGCCGACGATTAGTTATCTTCTTCCTACATTTTGCTGCGGTTAAAAAGTCCGGATAACCGCTGAGCTTTGCTCCACCTAGTCTCTCTGGTTAATTATCCTCCCAGAAACCGGAACCTTGGCTCTGTCGTAATTATCCTACCGAACCGAGACCATGGATCGATGTTCTTTTTGGACCCATTGCGTTTTTTCTTCGTCTACGGATGTGTTTTATGTCTCTAGCCAATTTTGTTATGGGTTCGGTCCATTTTTTTAGACCCCGGCTCTTGTTAGGGGTTATTGCTTTTTTGTACACCGGCGACATTGCTTTGGTACCGGCGTGTTTTCGAATATCCCGATGTGTTGAATTAGTGGCCAGTCATTTTTCCTTCCTTTTTCAGGACTATGTCGCTCTTTACGGACCCCAGTCTGTTTTGAATGCTCCCATGCGGTATCATTTTCCCAGTGTGCTTTGAGGGACTGCAGTGTATTCTTTTTTGTCGAAGCTCCCGATGTGTTTATTTGGGGCTGTAGCGCATGTTTTAAGGCCTTTTCGCTGTTTACGAGTCTATGTGGACTTTCGATGGACATGTGCATTTTCGGCATGTCGTTGTGTTCTTAACATGCGCACGTCCGGGGGTATCAAATATCTGCCCCCCCCTCCGGATTTTCCTCATTTGCCGCCAAACTAATCGGGTTAGCAAGGCAAGCAAGCCTCGCAAAGCGGTTCATTGGTCTTTTTCGCATATCCTCATACATTTTTTAATCCTGGGTCATCTCAGGTTAGGTCGCCAGGTGAGGCGAAGTGACCCAACTACGCTCGGAGTTCTAGGCGGCATAACTTCCAAAGCAATTGGGCGATTGATTTCAAACTTTTAACATGTCATGATCTTATCAGGGACCATAATATGTACATCAGGGTTTTTCGTAGCATTGACCTTATGTCAGGTCGCGGGAATGGCTTTCCTATTATAGGGCTATGGTAAAATATACAAATGTTCCTGGTTGCATATTTTCGCTCTGAATGATCTCACAACGGTTGTGGCATGTAGATGGAAGCCATGCTCAATGCTACCGCTGGTATTTTTGCCCAGTGACCTCACCAAGGTCTCTGAGGTCACCTGAGATCACTACACGTTTCTGCGCGTTATATCGCATTGTATTGAGCTAGAAGGCTGAAATTTCCGTCATTGTGCTTGTATCGCCAAAACGTGTCGATTGATACATTACATGACCTCCCTAGGCGACTTCATGACCTTGACCTGAGTTTCGGTTAACCTGACCTTAAATTACACCGCCTATTGTCGGTAGCGCATATCAAGGGCTGTCGAATAGCGTTCACCTTTTGTTTTTATCTGTTACAGGCCCTGATACATGTGTCAATATCTGAGTCCCACCTGGTCTAGTCGAATTTGACCTATGGTGACCCAGTGACCTGAATGTTGACCTGAGCGAAAACATTACCGAAACGCTTTCGATAGATCCCATCACCAGCTATCGAACGCTGTTTTCAGTTTGTTGATAGCTAGCATAGTACTCGAGATCTTAGGGGGCAGGTATCTGCCCCCGGACACGCGAAGTTGGCGCGGACCTCCGGACGTGCGAGTGTTAAGGTCCTGCGGTGTTTTTTTTTGTGGGTGTGTGTGGGGGGGGGTGAGGGGTGAGGGGGTGAGGGGGGTGAGTGGGTGGTCCTGACATACATTTGTTGATCCCACCACAATATTGGCGGCTCAGGTACGATTTCTCTGTGTACCGGTGCGACTTTTTGGACCCACCCGTGTGGTTCTGGTGAACCGATGACTATTTTCTTGGTTCTATGTGCTTTTCGAAAACTCTTCTGAATGTCTGAAGTCCGAATCTCGGCCTGATATTTAAAAGCTCTGGTGCATTTTTTTCGGGACCATACGTGATTATCTAAAAGAGCATTGTGCTTTGTTCGAGGCACCAGAGGGATTTTTCTTTCTGCCTCGGACATTTCTTTTTGGAATCCATCGCCATTTTTGAAGGCTTCGGCTTGATTTTTTCGGGTCCCAATGCCACCTTTACGGCCACACTCTGCATATTTCGGGACCTTAAGACCAATATTTTGGAGCCTCGACGGGAATTCTTCATACTCGATCAAAAAATTCATATCCGACTACTGACGGAAATGTTTGGTCCATAGCGTAATATTGGGGGGGGTGTCGGGAGTTCGCGCGGCGCATTGTACTTTTCTGGGGCTCCAGCGCAGTTTTCGTGGTACCAGTAAAAACTTTCTGGCCATGGCGTGAGGTTTTTGCGGCCTCTTGCATATACCTGGAACCCCTGCGCGAGTTCTTGAGCCCGACGCCAATTGTTGGGGCACTAGCGCAATTTTTGGGGACTCCGGTACAATTCTTGCGAGTTCACCCCTCTCAGGAGGAAAATAGCATCCTTTTTATTGCGGAGATATCTCCTCCGCCATTGCGGCTGCTCAACGAGTTTTTGTTCAACCGATGGTATCGTTTAGAATATAAAGGTCGTTTGGCGAACTTTCCTTTTGGACCTGTATTTATGTTCCCGGTGCTCTGGTCGATCCGGTGTGATTTTTGGGAGCAAAACTATATTTCTTAAATACCCTTGCGCGATATTTTTGGACCCCTTTCTGTCTGTATGCATAGTTAGTTTGGCCATGGCCTATGTCATCACCGACACTCCACCCTCCACCAGTTGCTCCTATTTACCCTTTGATCATTTCCTGGTGTCCGCATTGCTCACTGGCCGACAATCTAATTCCCAGGCGGCGAGCTCAACACACTATAATGCTTTTTGACAAACGAAGGCGTTGTCTGCCGACATGGACAGGTGGAAGTCACCATGTCCATATCACCTCACGTATTTTGCGATGGTGGTAAGTTTGTGGTCGTGACGAATGAGTACACGGTTTTTCACTGCGAATACCACAACGTAGCTATCCTTGGACATGCCATGACTCGCAGTGTGCTTAACGCAAAGCTCACACAACGGAGGTGGTTTTGGTATGCTTATCCAGACATGTGTGTTGGGCATCGGTGATGGATCAAAGGTGCCTGCAAAATCCCTTGCGCTGTGACTCCGCTCGGTGTAGGGAACGTCCCTCGCCACATGTCCAGAGCTGGGACGTCCTTGTTCGGTTGCATTTTCGCATTCATCATTATTTTCACACTATGGCATAGGAGGTGCTTGAGGTCCCATGCTAGTAACCATTGGGCAAAGTAACCATTGGGTCCAAAACTGATTTTATCGAAACATATTTTGATATATCTCCGGAATTAATCAGACGCCAATGATTATAATGCCACTGTTGGACTGCGCACGATATTGGCGTTACAACTATATGCATTTAATACACAGTCTCGTTTGAGAATGCCAATAATCATGGGAATGTGTGGGAGGCAATGTTTTTGGGAATAAAATTGCATAATTGGTCATAGCTCATTAACTGGTTTGGCTACGGGATAACGGATAGCAGTTTCGGAATCAGCGTGTAGTTTCGGATCGAATGGTCTATATAACGGTCATATTCAAGCATTAATTAATGGTTGACCTATTTTGACCTCTGAAGATTAATATATTCGATGCCCCGTGAAATGCGTCCGAATGGTTGATCAGGAACCTTGGGACTAACGTGCCACCGAGTTTGGGCGAAATCGAAGGGGGTCGTCGATTTCTGCTGAATATGAATGTCGAACTCCTCCCAACTTCACGGACGTAAGTCAGATTTGAACTTTTCCCACATTTCATAGCCATTTAAATTGGAGAATTCTTCTTCCCATCTTATGGCACTTCAAGCCGCTCATAGAGTCAAAGTCCGCTCTGTTGAAACTAGGAACCTTTACCAAACTATCCTTGATGGTTCCCACGGCATGTGCCCTGAATCTAACTATGCTATGGTCACTTGTTCCCAGAGTTTCTCCTACAGTCAAGTCTTGAACCAAGTCACTTAAATCTGAGAATACAAGGTCCAAGAGTGAGCAATGTCTGGTAGGTTCCGTTACAAACTAATGTAAGGACAGGTCCTCTTGAAGGCACTTCATAAACAAATTGCATGATGGGGAGGCAGCACCGACATTTTCATGTCCCTTTAAATTAAAGTTACCAAGAATAAGGCGTTTTCTCTGAAAGTTTCTACTGATTTCCTCGCGAATCGCCTTATCAAGCTCCAGTTGCTGAGAATATGACAGGGTTCCTGATCGATACCAAGCTCCTATTCTCAGTTTATTGCTGTTGCCTTTTCCCAGTGACATTAAGCCAAATGGACTCCACAGACACATTTTTTACCCCATCTGATGCTTTTTGAGGACTGAATAAGCTTTCACATAGAGCATTACGCCACCCTCTTTCACTGCTGGACCCATATTGCACAAACACATATTGTATGCCTGGATCTCATAGTCCTGCAAGCTATCCACAAAATACCTCTCACTGATCCATGCCTCCGTGATGCAAACAAGAGTTGGTTTTTCCGCAGCAACATAGCACTGGAACTCATCAAATTGGGATCGAATACTCTGAGCATTGCACATCATACACTTAACACATGCTCCATAACCACCTTTGGCTTTTTCATGTTGAGGAGCTCTTTCATCACTGGACAAACTACAACTCTGCCTCCTTTAACTACTGCTATCCATATTTGCTGACTTTGTGGTTCTATTGTCTTGGCTGTCACTATTGACAAATTCCTGTGATGACAATGCCACTTCAACCCTCCCCACCCCATTGCCTAGTTATGCACCCCTTCCCGGAGAAGTGCAGGCCATCCCTCTGATACAGGTCCAATGAGCCATAAAACTTGCAGCACTCGTCAACAAAGGTGAAACCTAACTCATGGCAAAGCCTGCCTACCCTGGCATTGGCTGCCAGTGGCCTAGAGCTGCACACAGGAGAGGCTGCAGCCCTAGACAAAATAGCAGTTAAAATGACTCTCCTATTGTTATCCTTCAAGGTGGCCAGAAGGGCCTTGTAGTCCTGCAGAAGCTCCTCACTCCTAGCGGGACCTTTGTTATTCACTCCTACCTGGACTACAACTGTACTACACTGATGATCACTGGTGGCCTGTGCCACCACTGGCACCAGGTCCTTGACCTTTGGCACCAGGCTTGGTGATGCACCTCCTACTTCTCCTACCTTTACATAATACCCTATCTAAATGTCACACACGAAAATCACCTCCAACCAGTACTGTACCGTTACTACTACTATCCTAGGGGCAGGATAGTGCCAGGAATCTCTTCGATGTTGATATGCCTGCTTGCTGAGCAGTTTGACTAGGCTTTCTCTCGCCTTAGTGTCTTACATGGGCCGACCGCCCCTGATCCGTTCCCGGCTAGCCAATTAGCTGTGTACTGTAATTATCTGTAGAGAGCTGTGCGATTCACACATTGATTTAGCTGGAACGAGCTTGAAGCCGATCAGCAATCGAATTGACAACTTTGCATGATGTTGTGTGCTGGCCCTCGAGCGTTGCGTGAGCCAATTATTGGTTCCGAATTTGATCGACAGATGGCGGCGACAGCGACGCCGCGCGTCCAACCGGCGTGCCACGCTGGCCACCGGCCGCCGCCGGGGTTCCTGTAGTATAGTTTATTCGCCCTCTTGGCAAAAACTGATCCCTCCATATTTGGTTTTCCATGAAAATGTCGAGCAGAGCATGCCAATGGCATATCATTTCATAGCCTGTCATTCTATCGATACAAAACGCATCGCTAACAGTCTGTGCAGGACCGCAGGGATGACATACTATCAATATTTTCCGCCGCATTCTTCGTTGCAGACGTCTGGTTTGTGTTCTGATCTCTAATTTGACTATATTGCGATTATCTCTATGCCTGAAATTCGACACGTTTCATGTTTACCGGAAAGTGTGCAATGCCTCTCAATGAAGAAACCGAACAGAGTGGACGATAATACACTTCCACTGTCATTTTGATTAAATCAAATTCATTAGGACACTTTAGTCCTTATTCGTGTATTGTATTGGGCGCCGAAACTACAACGTTAAAGTAAAGCGTTATTTTTGTTTCATTTCACCGATGTGCAAAAGGAATTATTTTCCTTCACGTTTTTAGCGATGTCTTTTCGTCAACCGCGTTCATAGTGTAACTTGTGTGAATATGACCGTCGGATTTCCGTAGGTCCCCATGGTATCGATAGAGCCTTTGTACATTTTGCTGTCAAGTCTATTGCATATTTGTAGTCACTTTGCTGACGTACACTGGTTTACATTGTCATGCACAACAGAAAAAACGTACTTTGTCGGTGAGTGTGAGCACGTGTGAAGCGTTCGCCTCACTGAAATACACAGGAACTAATCTGTCGAGAAGCGCATTCACGTTGTCACGGTGGCGAAAAAAGGACATGATCATCAAGTGAACGGGACAAAATGGATATGTCATGTGCATTGTTTATATGGAAAATTGAGGGTAAATTCTGCTCAAGCTAGACCTGGGCTATGCATTTGCTCGTTGACTTGAGCATGTATTAACCCGTCCCGTCTCTGGGGTCTTGAGCTGTCCCCTCAGGTTTTTTTGTTGTTGCGGATATTGAACGAACGGCGCGGGGCAGCGCGCCAAAATTTGGCATACCTTTTCCCATATCAATTTGGCATGCCGTTTCAATATTTTGAAGTCAGGTCATTTAGGGTCAACGAGTTAGTCAATGTCGAGTGTGGTCACCTCCAAAAACGATCAACCAGTCGTCTCGCTTTAACGGATACACATATTTTAATGAAACTTTCAGTGTTTGCTTATCTTTCGTGATGCAACGAAACGTACCAGAGAAAAGTTTAAGTTTTTCTTCTATTTTTGACTACATATAAATTTTGCATATTTGCCTATTGCAGTTCAAATTGAAGATTCTGGCTAAAGTAAGCATTTTGTATTAGGGCAAGTTGACTTCCAACAACGTTTCTCCGTCTTAACATTGGAGCAGCCTGTTATTTCTAGGACCAGTATTTTCAGTATCCGTGACATCGGCATCCATTGTAAATGATGATTTATGTATCTCTGTGGTGGTGCGTGCATGCAGTAGCATGCTAAAAATTACAAAATGCCAATTTTGAGTTGCCCATTCAAACACATTTTTCAGGCCCGAAGGGTTTTGGGGGCCCTTGACGCGATTATTAGGTCCATACACTGGGTTTCCCTGTCCGGGTTGTTTTCTTCGTTGCACAGGCTTCAATTGTGAGGTGGCCCCGATGAGACGTTTGGGGCCCCTGTGGGACCTGTCAAGCCCTTAGCGTGAATTGCAGTGGTCCCGGCGTGACTTATCGTTATCCACAAGCTCTGCGTCAGACTTATGGACCCGGGCCCGATCTTTTGAGGCCACTTCGCAAGTCTCCAGAACTCCAGAACTACTGTTTTACTCCCAGCGCAATTTTCTTGGACCCAAGTGCGAACTTTTGAAGTCCCCTTTGTGATTTTGAGGAACCCACATCATCTTGTTGGCCCCATTGTGGTTTCCAATGACACCTTACACGACTTTCGGGACCCCCCCGATATTTCCAGTGACGTATGTGTGAACTTTTGAGGCCCTAGCGGCATACTCATCTGCCCGGATCCGACATATTAGGGGCCTGGGCGCGCATTTCAGAGGCTCCGACTCCACCTTCTGGGACTCTCGGCGTTATGTTCAGGGCTCGGGTGAGATTTGTTGGGCACGAGGGTGATTTCCAGAGGCCCTGGACCAACTGATTGAGGCTCTAGCGTGATCTTCAGGGGCCCCGGCGCGAGGTTTTGTGGGGAAAGCGATACTTTGGAAGGATGTACAGAGGTGAATGTATGGATGTGCAGAGGTGAAAAAGCCTGCTACTCGCTACGAGCGTGGGTATCAGATATTTGGAAAATATCTGCAGTTACGGTGACAACCTTAGCTACTGTGTTGACTATATTGGTGAGTGAGTATTGACTATATTGGTCATCAGGTTGATTTGTGTAAGCTGAGTGAGTTACATTTGGTGTTAGCAGATTGGTCATGCGAGCTGGATATGTTGGAATACACTGTAGCACTAAAAGCGTATTAGAAAGTGGGATGGCCTGTCCAGTATAGAGTGCTTACAGGAGATGAACAAGACATTCAGTTGTTTTTGCGGGAGCTTCTTCAAATGTTGAATGTAAGCACCGTTCATCATAATTTTCGCACTAGAATGGAACTTATTTTCATGCTGGTCAGGCTAACGTTTTAGACGAAACCGTCTGTATGTAGCGACAGCTGATTCATGTCAATATCGTCCAATACATTGGCAATCATAATTTTCCGCTGCACATCTCGAAATTTCGCCATGCAACTGTTCATGAAATCATGCGTTAGGCAATGCTATGTTTAAGCTCACTAAAAGCAACAGCAGTGCAATTATTCTTGTCAGTGATGTGACATATTCTTTGTCGACCTCGTCCAGCCCAGGTGTTAGTAACGCGACATACTCCGTGTTGACCATTTTCCGCCTCAGTGTCTGCAACGCACCCTACTCTTTGTGGACCATTCACGCCTCAGTGCTAGTAACGCGCCCTACTCTTTGTTGACCACGTCCCGTCTCAGTGTCTGCAACGCGCCCTACTCTTTCTTGATCATGTCCCGTCTCAGTGTCTGCAACGCGCCCTACTCTTTGTGGACCATTCACGCCTCAGTGCTAGTAACGCGCCCTACTCTTTGTTGACCACGTCCCGCCTCAGTGCCTGCGCCAGATGCTTCCGCATCTCCATCGTCTTCGGATCCACATTTCCCGCGAACGCCGAGCGCGCGGCGCGCGACGACTTGGGCCGCTTGGCCGCCTCTCGCTTCTCAGTCGTCTCGAGCAGACTCTGGCGCTCGGTGCGCTTCATGGCGAGCAGCTCGTCGCGTCGCTGGCGCAGGTACGCCTCGCGCCGCTTGATCTCGTCGGGGGAGACGTGCGCCGGCTCCGGTGCCGGCGCCGGCGCCGACATCTTGATGGTGGCCGCGATCAGGCCCTGCTCGCGCTCGCGCTCGGCCTGCAGCTGCCGGTGCCAGCGCTGCTCCTGTTCGCGACTCTCGCCGCCGCCGTCGCCGCCGCCGCCGCCCTTGGCCTGCTGCTCCTCCAGCGACTGCTGCAGCACGCGCTCCATGACACGTCGCTCCTCGGCGGACACGGCGTCCGCGTCCGACACGAAGTTCGCCGAGATGACGCCGTGCCTCTGCTGCAGCAGCTGCAGCGCCTGCAGCTGCAGCTCGATGTTGGTGCGCACCATCATGCGCTCGAACATGCCAAAGTCATCGGCGGCCCACAGCTGCTCGAACAGCATCTGGTGGAACTTGGTCTTCATCTGCGCGGCTGACCGGTTGCATGCGGTCTCGAACTGTTGCGGCGTGATGCAGATGTCCTCCATGTAGGTCCCCAACATGAAGTCCACCAGAGACTTGTAGTCCTCATGCACCTGCGGACGAAACAAATGTTATCGCTGTTCTCCATCAAGTCGTCCTATGGGTGGGATGCAGGTGACCTAGTAGTTTGACACGGTTGTCTACAAACGCTAGACAGCAGCGTTGAATGCTAATCAATGTCCAGAATTCTGATTATCAGAATAATTATGAGTGAAATATGTTCCCAGGCATTCTGTGCAAGACAATGGTGATACACCGAGCGTGTGCAAGTCAACCCAATGTGTGCAGAGGAAACCTTCACTTCTCAGTTTAACACACGGGACTGTGCGACAAAAAGACCGGTATTAGCAACGGTCCTGTGGTACGCAAGTATCACTTCCAGTGTATTAGAGCGTATGGGTGTGGGAACTATTGCCTCTCTTCATATTTTTTTTTCGGGATGGCTGGCAAGTGTGGCATACCTCCTGGCAATTGAGTTGATGTCTTTTGATGTTGAAGTTTTGGTCTGGGAATTCAGAAGAAGAACCTTGGGTTCTTTTACGACGCATTCAACCATTACGTCATACTGTGTCGCAACCCCTCGCGCCGATTGATCGTGGGGGACTCGGTAAAACCACCGGTTTTGGGATTAGAACCCACAATCTTGCGATCAAGAGACCGACATTCTACAGACCGAGCTACCGCGGCCCCGTCCCAAATCCAGGAGCATCAAGTTAACCCGCGCCGTCTTTCCTGTCAGATCATCACACCCAGTCTGGGGGGGGGGGGGTGTTAGTAAGCCCCCATATACAATCCAAACTAAGCATCGCACGAAAACGAAAGAGATGTCATCGAAAAGCGATCGACGAGTAGGGTCGGGGTCCACTCCCAAAACAATTTCCCCCAAAAGTGACGTCACCAGGGGGCTAGATTTTCACGACTTTTCGCGGCTTACATTATGTTTTTTTTTCGCTCTGGAGATATATTTTGTGGGATATATGAAAAAACAAAATTTAGTTGGAATGAGAAAAGGACAGCGAAATCCACCAGGGCTTTAATTTTATTGGCCCACAAAAATACAAATTTTACTTTTTTTATTTCAACATGTTGAGTTTTCAAGATTTCTTTAATTTTCCTTTTCCAATGAGCAGAGAAACCCAAGAAACGTTGTTGGAAGAAAACTTGCCCTAATAATAAATGCCTACTTTAGCCAGAAATTTGAACTGCAATTTGGCAAATACGCAAAATTTATATGTAGTGAAAAAGAAAAAAAGAAAAAAATTTAACTCGTACGCTTTGTTGCATCCCTAAAGATAAGCAAACGCTGAAAGTTTCATAAAAATATCTGCATCCGTTGAAGCGTGACTACTGGTTAAACTTTTGTTTTGGAGGTGACCTCACTTGACCTTGACTAATTCGTTGACTCTAGATGACCCGAGTTCAAGATTTTGAAACGGCATCTAAAATTGATGTGGGAAAAGGTATGCCACATTTGGGCGCGCTGCCGCGCGCCGTTCGTCCACTATCCGTGAAAAACCTGAGGGGGGTTGAAGACCCCCCGAGACGGGACGGGTTTAACGAGGTCGAAAATAGGTCAGCGGATTCGGAAAGCGTCATTTGTAGGGTACAATTCCAACAGCTGTGAAGAATAGGGCTTTCAAAGCATCTGCAAGGTTTGCATATCGAAAAGTATAAATTTGCTTAAAGACAAACACAAAAATTGCCTATATGACTTTAGGTTAGGTAACTAGGTCAGATCAAGTTTCATACTAATGTTTTTATGCTCATGATTCTCAGCCTAAGAATACAAACGGAAACCCCTGCTATTTAGGATATGGTTCATTGCTTCTATAGTTGCGGAATGTTTTAGCACCCAACCAGGTCAGGTCACCGAGACGTATCCCACATTATATCTCTATCAATCTCCGCAAAATGACTAATTGTTAAAGTGCCATTAATCGTCCTTTCAGGACAACTAAATGTCAGGGCTCACACAGGGGAGGGGTATTTTGGGAAAGTTCCTCACCTTTCCATGGCCATGGAAGGCCTCTGACAGGCAGCAGGCTCGAGTGCTCCCTAGACCACCCGACGGGGTCGCTCGAGTGCTCCCCAAACCACCCGACGGGGTCGCTCGAGGCCGTCCCGACTCCCCGCACTCAACACTGTTTTTAAGCCGAGGGCACCACTCCAGGGGGTTCCGTAGCCGCGCCCCTCCGGTGGAATGGCACCCCTCCCGACGTGAATCACCCCCACCCTCACATGAAAATTCCTGTATCTCCCATGGCTAAATGATATCACGTGCTCTTATTACATTAGCCGACATGTCTTTTGCGTGTATCTTAATGCTTGCACACATCCAAGGCCATGTTAAGTCTGTGGTTCAGGTGACCCGGCGGCCTAAGCTAATACTTTTTGTTGCAGATAGTTGACTTTCAGAGTAGCTTTCAACACTCGAATATAATCCAGCAGTATTTTCCCACCTAAAGCTTCGATGTTGCAGGACTATGACATGCCATCCTTGGTAAGTGATCCAGGTAACCCGCTGTGGTCCTAGTTGACCTTTCTAAAGGAAATTGTATTCTAAGGTAGCTTTCGATGTTGAAGTCGATCTCACCGCCCCTGTTCACCCACGATGTACAAATCATGGAAATCAAGAAGGGAAAAATGTGCACCACTCAAAGTACCTGACCGTGCCCAGTGAACTGTTACCACATGCACCTTAAATGCATAGGCACCATGTATTGCAGGGCATCATTCCAAATCCACTTGTCTTTGTCCAATCGCTTTATCGTTCATCAGGTAGCCCACCCACGATTTGCAATCCTTCCTCATTATTGCTTTCTCACTTCTTGATGCATCGTCTGCTTGTTCATAAACGCCCGTCTTGCAATAATTTTCTGATACTGTAATATGTTGCGAGACAGGTGTATGTGAACAAGCAGACGGTGGATAAAAAGTGAGAAAGCAACCATAAAAGTGAATTGCAAATGTTGGGCGACTATAGCTACTTGACGAGCTGCGGAAGACGTCATGCCATTATTTTGCCGCATACCATTCATTTTTTATGCTCGAAAAACTGATTTGTATGTAAGTTGTTAAGTTGTAAGCAAGTTGTAACTTATGTTAGTGTATGTACATTCGTGATCGTGGTTAAGGGCTGAACATCGCACATATATTTCGGACAGCGTATATATTAAATTTCCTTCTCTTGTTCAACGAAGTTCGGCAATTTTATTTCGACAATCGAAAGATAATGCATCAGGAGATTTAAGCACTTTTTCAGGGTGCGATCAGTTCCCAAGAAGCAGCGACCTCACCAGAGAATTGGCTAAATGTGGAATTTTACATCAAAAGGTGGCACATATAGAAAAACGCATTGACTTCTGAGGCGGAGACAAGGGGGCGTAAAACAAACCGGAAGCGTTCTAAACTTCGTGACATTCTTTTTGGTCACTCCCCCTTCCGAAGAAAATCCTGACTGCGTCTGTAATCTACTTCCTTGCCAACTGTTGTCGTGTCGGACTGATAGCAAAATATTGGGCAATACAGGCGTTTGTGAACAACAGACGCTGCAAAACGAGTGAGAAAAGAACTATGAGAGATGATGTCATCTTTGGGGTGCCACTTCACGGGCTGTGCAGGTAGTGATGCCATGATTTTGCCGGATGCTGTGAAATTGTCATGCTCGTAAAATTAGGATCTGTGGTAGGGATTGTACGTTCGTGATCGTGTCCAAAAGCCGAAATGTCGTATACATATTTCGGACGGTGCATGTGTAGAATTTCCTCAAGGGAGGTCGGGGTTTATATTTTGACAATTCGATGATGAGGTTTTGATCAGGAGATCAAAGCCTTTCTCGAAGTGCCTTGTCGTTTGTAGTTTTGCAGCAATGTTACAATGCCGTTCGAAAATAGAAGAAATATGTCGCTTTCCACGCCTTCCACGTGTGACCTGAATATTGAAGTTGCATATTGATAATATTATGGTGTTCCAGTCAGTCGGCGACACCTCGACCTTGATCTTTTTGACACGATCTGGAGGTTGAACGGGAATAGGTAGACAAAATGTGCCTACACTACCGAACAGAATAAGAATAACACTATACGCCAGTGGAAACCACGTTTCTCCGATTGGTCTAGAACAAAAGTAAGAAGAGGATACAATTTGCGACCTACCCCGGCTGGTGCGAGGGTGTAGTCTTTTGGCAGCAATTCGCGAGTTAATATCAGCTATTCCTGGCTATTAATACTTCCTGTGAAGTTAAAGCACATATTAGTGGGGAATCGGATTACTCGCCGTTCCTTGAGGGAAGAAGTTCTACTCTGCTGGATATTTTAGGTGTGCACAAATTTCCCCACGCTCCTTGAAGGAGTATGATGTGTTGTCCAATGTGCGAGGTTGGGATTGTGGCGAACCTCAGCCTAGCGTTTCTAAAAGGATCGTAATTGCGAAACGAAGCATATACGAGCTCGTTTGTTATGACGGCGGTCTTACGGTTGCTACCCGAGCTGGGGCGAATCTCTCACTGGACAGCATTGCCACCGGGATCGTCAGAGCGCTCCGTAGAGCCCGAGCGTTCTGCGGAGCACGAGCGTTCTGCGGAGCACGAGCGTTCTGCGGAGCACGAGCGTTCTGCAGCGCACGAGCGTTTCACGGAGCCAGATTATGCCACGAAGTTCGACTTGGGAAGTGGACCTGAGAGCGACTAGGGAGACTGCCGCCGGAAAATTACGCAGGCGATTATTGCTAGTGTAATGCAGCCTATCGGTGTCGCTTGGAACGAATATATTTTAAAATAGCTACATGGTCAGCAAATCGGAATGGTTATTTCATGGTCAGTGAATCGCACAGAGTTGGACAATATATGTGTATCGAAGTCAACTTCGGACCACTCTTGCGTTTGGCAGCCAAGTCTCTGCTGTTCCCATGAATCCTGGATTCCGGCCTCGAAACGGATCCTAGACATTCGGCCGTCACATACCGGAGCACTGACGCCGAAATCGATGCCTCGAGCCGCATCGGCGATGAATGTTATGCTTGTTATGTTATGTTGATTTTATGTTATGGTCAGTTCCGGCGCCGCAGTGGCCGGCCGACCGTCTCCTGCTGTGCTCACGTACATGGTGGCATTGTACCGTCATACGAGGCGTCACCATTGTACATGTACGGCAGAAGCTGTTCAGGGTGCGACGACCGGGCTCTTCTTTCGCGGTGTGGTGCCATAGGTGATGCCGGCCAGTGACAGGCCAGGGCGTTGGCCCGGTAGACCCCCGCCATATCGTGGCTGGTATTCTCTGGTGTGCGCGGTCCGACCAGACGCGACTGGATGGTCGGTGCGGCGAGATGTAGCTGAGAGACAGAGTTGAGCGAACCGCCCAACTTGGAGACACGCACTTCACTCCACGGCATGGCCTTCACTCGATAACCAGGGTCTTTATTGATAAGCGCGCCAGAGAACCTCTTGCATATCGCGCACCTGAGGGAGGGGATGGGCGATTCGCCCCATCCTGAGCTCTCAGAAACCACTGAAGGCAGAGGTACAAAATTGGGAGGCTAGATTACGGCTGTAGTGAACTCGGTTCAATATAAATTGCACGTCTACGTCAATGCGTTCAGAGCCAAATCTAGTACAGAACGGCCGCCATACCGCCCAGCCGCTCCACCGCACCGACGAAGCCGATGTGACCTTGAACGTTCGACGGACCGGCAGCCGGCTGGAGATCGGCCGCCGACAGGTCTGTCGACTGCACCGCCGCAGTTCCACATGCACAAGCGAATTTCGGTTTTGTTCTGCACAGGATGCTCTGATCAATGTGTAACACAGTCAAACTGTTTTAGTGCAATACATCCCACCCACTCACCCACCGCGAGAAATCGCTAAAAAGAGGAAGGGTGGGCGGATTTCGCCCCCCTCTGGTGTTCGCGTGAACCCGCACCGTCTTTCCGGGAAAATCCTCACAACCCGTCTCGGGGGGGGCGGTTGAAGACCCCCTCTAAAATCCAAAGTAAGCATTGCACGAAAACGAAAGAGGTGTCATCGGAAAGCGCTCGACGAGTAGGGTCCGAGTCCACCCTTCAAAATAATTTTCCCCAAAAGTGACGTCACCAGGGAGCTAGATTTTCACGACTTGACACGAGTGTTATATTATGTGAATATGAAAAAAAAAGTTATTTGGAATGAGAAAAGGAGAGCGAAATCGACCAGGGCTTTAATTTTTGGCCCCGAAGAATAAAAATAATATTTCTTTCTCAAAATTTCAAATTTTTGGGTTTTCAAGTTTTCTTTAATTTTCCTTCTCCAATAGGTAGAGCAGACCGAGAAACGTTGTTGGAAGTCAACCTGCCCTAATAAAAAATGCTTACTTTAGCCAGAATCCCGTATTTCATCTGCAATTTGGCAAATACGCAAAATTTTTATGTAGTCAAAAGCGAAAAAAGAGAAAAATTCCACTATTACATTTTGTTGCATCCGTAAAGATAAGCAAGCGCTGAAAGTTTCATTAAAATATCTGTATCCGTTAAAGCGGGACGACTGGTTGAACTTTTTTGGAGGTGACCTCACTTGACCGTGACTAATTCGTTGACCCCAGATGATCTGACCAAAAATCCTTGAATCAGCATGTCAAATTGATGTGGGAAAAGTATGCCAAATTTGGGCGCGCTACCGCGCGTCCGCTATCAGCGAACAGCCTGAGGGGGGCGGGGCGGTTGAAGACCCTCGAGACAGGACGGGTTAACATGCTTGCTAAGGAGCAATTGACCCCTCTCCAGTGAGCGGTTTTGCACCCGCAGTCACGGATTTTTGCCCACACACTAAAGCTATGTATTGGTGATAGTACATATATTGTAATACATGAAGGAAATACAAAATAAAATTACTGAGAAACGGAAAAGTTGTAGCATGCGTTCGAAAATGAGCAACCAAGCCTTTAACATAATTTTTTCGAACGATTTGTTTGTACAAAAGTAGCTTCAAGGTTGAAAAATGCAACATATAACAAACGCCGGTGATGCACAAATGTAAAAGAATAGCCTTGGGTTCTTTTGCGATGCATTCAACCAACTGAGCTATCGAGACCCCTGTACAAATGTAAGTAAGGATGCAATGACCCATGTACAATATGGACCTATTTGTTGACATACTCATTATCTCTCAAATATATTCCAGTGTTTTGTTTTACATGATCGGTTGTGATTAACATGATCAGTTACGTCGAAGTTTGATTTCATGAGATTGGAACCTGAATGTTGGACAATGAAGAGAACCAACCGGCCTAAAATTAGTGTTTTCCAAGAAAATTGACGTGGCAAGCACAGAGGGATGCTGCCCTATATGCACAGGTTGAGGAACACGGTCAAGGTAATGCTTCAAACCACTTTGTCCGTGTTGAGTGTACTAAGCAATGTGAAGTTGGAGAAAGTTGGTGTTGTGCAAGACAAAGTTGGTTTTGCATCTACACCGCCTGCATGGGCGGATCCTGGGCAAAACCGGGGGATGTATGACTCCGGACAGAGATGGGACACACTTTCCGATCTAACAAAAAAGCCCCACCTGGAAGTTCGAGTGCACCCCTTGTTTAACGAGCTTTTAGCGGATGGGTTCCCTCATAATAGAAAAAGCACCAACGTGCGGTGAGACGGCGTCCGCCGGAACAACTGTACTCATGCCGATTAAAAGCCCTCGCTCCGCCCCTGTACAGCTGCACTATGACATTCTGGACACGTGCCTAGGTGGGATCAACAACATGCGTTTGCGGGTCTTTCAAATGTCTTCATGACGCATCAGCAGTAAAAAACAACTGAACCAATACCGCACATTTAGGCCATCAGGACTCTACCAGCACACACGGCGCACTGTACGGGGCTATCTCCAGCTCGCGAGAGCATATCTCTTGACTCTTCAGTGTCCGCCAATGTGATGTGCATGAATAAACGCCATTTGGAAAAAAGGGCGGTGGTGCGTATGCTCGACGTCAAAGCGACCCACTCGTCGATTTGAGACCGGCGAGATATATATATATATATATATATATATATATATATATATATATATATATATATATATATATATATATATATATATATATATATATATATATATATACATATATATATATACATATGTATATATATATGTACATATATATATATATATATATATGTATATATATATATATATATATATATATATATATATATATATATATATATATATATATATATATATATATATATATATATATATATATATATGAAAAATCGGTAACCGTCGGTGACCTTACCTAAAAATTTTCACACATGTAAAATTAATGTGCTAAGAAGCATGCCAAATTATGGCAAGCTGACGCGTGCCGTTTTTTCATAGCCTTCGAAAAGCCTGTGGGTTGAAAAAAGACCACCCGAGACTGTGGAGACTGGGTTAGTTTTGATTATTTTCTTCGCCGACCGAAACGTAGAGAACTCGGCTTCAGAGAGCTGCTCGGAGCACGAAGGGTGTCGCATTCATGTCGTTGGTGCTCTGAAGTTCTGCGAGTTCGGGGAAGTGAAAGGCGTGGGAGAGGGATATATGTCCCTCCGCTGCTATTCGTGTTAGCATACACATATGCACCACTAAAACATCACTAAAGGAGATACTTCTCTACTCGTTTGCTCAATCACTCCTTACCGCATGCCAATCACCAATATCGATCTGACATAGACTGAGTCTATCTATTCAATCCTGCCCTTTCTGTTGTTTGAAATAAAAGCAATGCTAATATGAGCAGGCATACCTTCTTGTAGCCATTCTTGTTGACGCCATCGGGCTCGAAGATTATGGACCTTTGCTCGATGAAGTTGATGATGGGCAGATTCCACATGGGACCTCGCAAAAAGTCAACGAGGGAGTCGAACACCCACGACATGTCATCTTCCTTGCTGTTGCCCTTCTTCGACATGGTGGTTATCTGGTATAGTCAACAAAGAACAGCTGGTCGGTCGAAGATAAGAAGACGGGCTACTCTAGCGCGATATTGACGTGAACTATGTGCTCAGTCGGACGACCTGACCTTCCATCGGCGTAACCTCTCTCAGCTGATCTGACCTCTTGTACGCAACCGATCTCCGCCGCAGACACTGACCACCGACCGGGTGGGAAGCACTGCTGTTCCGTCGTTTCCGCCTCAGGCGATATCAGCTGACCGTCGGTGGACGTGGCCGAATCGCGAGGCCCCGCCCCGACTGCTTGGCGACCTGCCCCTCCCCTGCCAGGCGCACACCCACTCACGCTCGTGCGTTCGGCGATTCTGCCGGATCGCCCCGGCCGTCACTCGGCCGACGACCTCAGCGACCTTCAGTGACCTCAGTGACCTCAGTGACGGCGCGTGTCCCGATCCCCGCCGTGTGCCCCAGCCTAGGCGCGTGAGTGCGCCCCTGCGGTGCCGGTGGTGTTGCGCCTCAGGGCACACGGACATCGATCGGCACCGACCAATGAGGAATGTGGCCATCCCCGTGGCAACAGGGTCGGTCAACACAATTGTTGGCAGCGAACGATGCGGCCGACTGCGTCGATGCCACGTGTCCACCAGCTGTCTGGCCGGTCGTCCAGCAAGCCAGCTGTCTGGCCGGTCGTCCAGCAAGCCAGCTGTCTAGCCAACCATCCAGCCCGCCAGTTCCCTAGCCAACCATCCAGCCCGCCAGCTGCCTAGCCAACCGTGCGGCCCGCCAACTGCCTAGCCAACCATCCAGCCCGCCAGCTGCCTAGCCAACCATCCAGCCCGCCAGCTGCCTAATCAACCGTGCGGCCCGCCAACTGCCTAGCCAACCATCCAGCCCACCAGCTGTCTGTCCAGCCATCTAGCCCGCCAGCTGCTCAGCCAACCGTGCAGCCCGCCAGCTGCCTAGCCAACCGTGCAGCCCGCCAGCTGCCTAGCCAACAGTGCATCCCGCCAGCTGCCTGGCCAACCATCCAGCCCTCCAGCTGCCTAGCCAACCATCCAGCCCGCCAGCTGTCTAACCAACCATCCAGCCCACCAGCTGCCTAGACAACCGTGCAGCCCGCGAGCTGTCTGCCCAGCTGTCCAGTCCGCCAGCTCCCTAGCCAACCGTGCAGACCCCAGGATGCCTAGCCAACCGTGCAGCCCGCCAGCTGCCTAGCCAACAGTGCATCCCGCCAGCTGCCTGGCCAACCATCCAGCCCGCCAGCTGCCTAGCCAACCATCCAGCCCGCCAGGTGTCTAACCAACCATCCAGCCCACCAGCTGCCTAGCCAACCGTGCAGCCCGCGAGCTGTCTGCCCAGCTGTCCAGCCCGCCAGCTCCCTAGCCAACTGTGCAGCCCGCCAGCTACCTAGCCAACCGTGCAGCCCGCCAGCTACCTAGCCAAACGCTTTGCCCTACCTGTTACCATCCTGCCATTTTGGAGAAAGAGATAGAATCATACAACTAGAACCATGTAATTGAATGCATCTTTCTCTGATTAAAAAAAACTTGTGACCTGAAATTTACCGTCCACCTACTATATTAGCTGAAGCAAGCTATCAGATTACACAGGTTTGAAGTCCAGCCGACGTTCATTGCATGGTTTCTTTCCACTGACGAACGTTAAAACTGAATGTACGTGGGATGGAACTTTCTGAAAATGATTAGATGTATTCCAAGAGTGATAATGGGAGACACCGCGAGAAAACTTACAGACGCAGAGGGCAGCGCGGTGACACATGCGAATAGGACAATAATTATTCGCCTCACTGGCCATCGATTTGGTCTCGTCCAGCCAGTTTAGTCGGGTTCAAGCCCTAATTCAAGGACCAGATATGAACCAAAATAGCAATATTTATATAGTGCAATTTAATCTCACTACCTTAATTTAGAACACACAAAAAGCACAAATGTATTCCTCTATCCCCTTAACAGAACCCTAAGCCACATGATTGTATGTGCCACCCGTCTGCAAGGCGTTGACCAGGCCACGTCACCATGGATAATTCTAGAAGGCCGAAATACCTATGCTAAAGCGAATATACCCATATTAATCAATCTAACCTCCCTAACTTAACTAGCCCACCACGACAAATTCTCTTACCACAAACCACTTGTGCACAACCTCTTTTAGAAGTTTACCCTCGCCACAGGAGCTCAAAATTCACTTCCGGTCACGACGAAATGGAAGCAGCGTATGAACATTTATGCCACACTTATTTCTCTTTCGTAATGAAACCCACGAGAAACGATCAGACTCAGTGATTTATTCGCTGACGGAAACGAAACGAACAAACGTATATCTAACAACTGTCACTCCACCTCAACACCATTGACTCGCGCTTGCCAGTTCACCAGGGGCGTCACCTTCGCGCGATTCTGGAAACGCTGTAGACCGGCTATTTTGCTCAAGTGTGCCATATGAAGCCGGCAAGTAAGTGACTATACATACATGGCATTGTCATTGAGCAGCTTCCCTGGCGCCGGACGTCATCCATGCAAGTCGCCCCAGTTCGGAACTGAGCTACGCACTGCAGGTCCGTGCTTGCGCCCTGGGCACAGCAGTGGTTTGTAAGGCACGCGGCTGCTGTGCTTGCCACGGTGCAGCAGAGGTTGGTGTCGCTCTGGGTGGGTGGAGTTGTCGAGGGCGCAGCGGTGGTCGTCGTCAGCCACACCATCACCACAACAGGCCGCTTCACGACAGGCCGCACCACCACCACAACAGGCCGCTAGACAACAAACCGCACCACCACCACAACAGGTCGCTAGACAACAAACCGCACCACCACCACAACAGGCCGCTTGACGACAGGCCGCACGAGCACCACAACAGGCCGCTTGACGACAGGCCGCACCAATTTGCTTTGTTTGAAGATGTTGAAGAAGTCCAACCACCGACCGTCGCGGGTCTTGACCGTCCGGCCTGGATATTTTGCTCAAGTGCGCCATATGAAGCCATGCAAGCAAGTGATTATACACATAATACTCATTTGGAACAGACTCCTTGGCACTGAACGTCGGTCGTGCAAGCCGCGCCACCCGGAAACTGACCCACACACTGCAGGTTTGTGCCGAAGCCCTGGGCGCAGAAGTGGTTTGGAGGACACTCGGTTATCGTGTCTACCATGGTACACAAGAGGTTGGTCGGGCCGGGCACGGGTGGCGGCATGGGAGCGGGTGGAGCGGGAACTGCCCGAGGCGGAAATATTATCACGAGAGGTCGCTTGATGAGAGGCCGCAAGACTTGGCCCTTGTTGAAGAGGCTAGAGAAGAACAGCAGCCGACCGTTGCGGGTCCGGCCCGTGGATCCAACGGTTGCCGCCAACAGCACGAGCAGCGCTACCTGCAGAGGCCGGGAAACCATCTTCTGTCAGGAGGTGGTCGCTGGCTGGTGTGTTCTGGGAACGGCTTGGAAGCTGCCACTGCTGTTGCAACGACTTGCTTGGCGCTGTAGCTGGTCGCTGGAGGAGGCCTGGAGTGTCGTTTATTACGGCACAAACGTCCACTCATATAGCGCCGAATGAGTCGGATTGGGTGCCGGCTGTCAACGTGACGGTGTCGCTGTCCTTGGGTAACGCTTATAGCCACCGGTTTGGATTTGGGGCATCGTAAAATGAGACGGCAAAAGTACTTAAGTCGGTCACCTACAGACAAATCGAGTTATTTATTTCACTTCTGTGCTGTGGATTAAGGACGGGGAGGCCAGTGGGAGTATTTGCAACACGAGGGATTTCAAAGAGGATGGCGAGGGATGAAGGACCAAACAGTATGCCTGCCATTTCTTTCACAGCCGCATCTTATTATATTGCACTGTATTTATCATCATGGCAATACTTGAGAACATCTTTCTTCAAGAACATTTTGTTATACAGTTATTAAAACATTAACCAAAATGTATGCCAACCAAAAAATGCACGAAGGAATCTTCATAGAACTTTCCACAGCAAATCGCTTGCACAGCTTGCACACCTGCGTGGGCTAACACTTCACCCGATCCAGGTACCTCGTATGTTCGATTAAGGTAAACAGGCATGCTTCACTTAACACCGTGATCAAGTCGCGTTCTTCCGGACGAGTGGATACCTCGTAACTGACCCTTGACCTTGATGAGATCGACTGTTCCCAGGTCACCGGTCGCATCTCAGTAACTGACAAATGAGACACCTTGCTGAGATTGCTGACACCTATTCTCGACGAGCACCTGCCACTCAGAAACATCAAAATTCGGAACCCAACTGCACCACATATCGGTGAAGCTACCAAACAGCTCATGCATCGACGAAATGTAGCCATGCACTTGCAAGATATAAACACATACAAAATGCTTAACCGACAAGTTCGATCAGCTATTAGAGCTGACAGTATGGAAGAGATTAGCGGAAAGATAGCTCAGAAAGTCCCATTAGCTGCGTGGCGTGCTATCGAGCCCATTATCGGCTCCAAAAAAGGCTCTCACTGAGTTCAACCTCAGGTTCTACCTGAGCAGCTGAATCAATATTGTGTTAGTGTCGAACCAAAAGTATCAGCATGGGTCAAAACCAGACAAACATGCCTCAACACACACCTCCCAGTTGCCGGCTATCGCGCCTCTCTACAAGCTCTAATAAAGTATCACCCATATCTCTTGAACTGCTAGCCAAAATCGTCATAGACATGAAAAGCACAGGTGTATGTGGACCAAATGGGACCTGTATTAAGGTTATCAAGTTTATATTCTTTTTATCGGCGAAATGCTGTTCGACATTATAAGCACATGCCTGACTACAGCTGACATCACCATCCACTTGGAAATAGTCAATAATAACTTATATTCAAAGACCAGGAGAATCTTCAACTCCCTCTAATTTTAGGCAAATCCCATTGGTTCCGGCTATCGCAAAGATCACTGAGAGGGTGGTGCAGAAACAACTTTATCATTACCTCAACTCAAACAACCTACTGGCCCAAACTCAGCAGCAAACTCGGCTTCAGACCACACCACTTTACGGATACCGCTCTTGTCTCAGTCACGGACAAAATACTACCAGCAATGGACCGCTCGAAAGTAGCCCTCATTTGCATTTTTGATCTCGATAAATACTTCGACGTAATAGACCACGCTAAACTGCTCATTAAATTATAAATCCACGGAATCGATACCTACTGGTTTAGAGAGGGCACACGCAGGCTGCTAGCATGTAAGATCAGCGCGGAAACAGACATATCTCCTCCGTTCTCCCAAGCAGCATAGATGTCTTTTAAGGCCCACCATTAGGTCCATTATAATGATTGTCTATGCTGTTTTTAAAGATGTTCAATGTGCTGCTACTGACGATGTTTTCTGGCAGCTGGTTCCAGTGTTCCACTACCCTGTTGGTGAAGAAAGTTTGCCTTAACCTTGTTCTGCTGTGGTTAATTTTAATTTTGAATTTATGACCTCTAATTGCATCATTTCTGTTAAATTCAAACATTTCCCCAAGGTAACCCCTCTCCAGACCATTGACAAATTTAAAGATCTCGATGAGATCTCCTCTCAGCCTTCTATATCTAAGTGAAAACATATTCAATTTCTTCAATCTTTCCTCATATGGCAGGTTGCTTATGCCATTAATCATTTTTGTAGCCCTCTTTTGTACTCTCTCTAAAAGCCAACAATCTTTTTCATAGCTAGGAGACCAAGCTTGGATGCAGTATTCCAAATGTGGCCTGACGTATGCACAGTAAAGCTTCCTGATCACTTCCTCACTTCTGTATGATACATTCCTATTTATTGCCCCGAGCATTCTCAGTGCCTTCTTCCTGGCTTCCTTGGTCTGTTCTGATGCCCCCAATTTTGTGTTTAGAATAACACCTAAATCCTTCTCCTGTTGAGTCACTGATAGCACTTGGCCACCCATCAAGTATGGAGCCTCCATATGCTGCTTACCTACATGCATGATTTTGCACTTATCAAAGTTAAATTTCATTTGCCATTCTTCGGACCACTTCACAAGTTCGTCTAAGTCTTTTTGCAGCGAGATATGCTCATCCTGACCTGTTATTGCCCTAAAGACCTTCAAATCATCTGCAAATTTCAAAACTTTACTGCTTAGGCCACTTTCAATGTTATTTACAAATATAATGAACAGTAATGGCCCTAGTACTGACCCCTGGGGGACTCCACTAAGAACATTTTGCCATGATGACTTTGTACCATTTAGCATCACTCTTTGCTGTCTATCTGAAAGCCACAACTCTATCCATTTTAAGATGCTACCTGAAATACCATGGGACTGAAGCTGTATCATTAACCGTTTATGGGGTACCTTGTCAAAGGCCTTACTAAAGTCAAGATATGCTACCCCAGAGCCCAAAGAAACCAGAAGGTAAGTAGCAGATAGAAAACAAAACGTTTTTAAAAATATAGCTCGGGATCTGAAGCTTTAAAATGTAAACATGTGTTCAAAATAAGTATGATTTCCAAAGCTACATTTTTAAAAAACATGTGGAGATAATTTGACATGTGTCCACCCCAGATACTAATCTGCATTCAATTGCGAACATGTGGGGACAAGTTTTTGGTAGCTTTGTAAATAATCACGCTCTGGATTATTCTTCAAATTCTTCTGATTCTCAACATTATGCATTGCTATAGGCGTTTCTGGCACTGACCTTCGAATGAACTAACATAGAAGTTCCCAAACGTTTAGGTTCTATCAATGAATCGCCAATAGTTTATTTCGTGCATAATTCAGCCTTGAGGTAATCTCAGACAATGTCTTAACACGCCCACGATCGTGGGGAGGGGGCAACCGTCACACTGGCCGGTCTTTCAGGAATAGCTAACGAACCGAACAACGCAACAGGTTCAAACTTGGTGCAAGATATTCTTCAGTGATTTGAGATGGTGTGCAAAACCTGTTGCTTTAATACTTATTTGGGTTCAAGGGCGAGCCGACCACCGGGTAATTTGGCGCCCAGTTGCGTAAAGCTTGCAAGCATAAGTCATGTCAGCTTACCTACTCGGTGTAAGCCAGAGGCCATCACTGTAAATAGATTCACGGTTCTTATCCTGTAAAAATATCCAATTGATTGCCTTGCATCCTGCCTGTTTTAGTCATGTCACGGTAGGTGCTGGCAGGTGCACTACTAGGTGCTGGCAGGCGCTGGAGCGAACTCAACAGCAGGTCTAGGTGCGGGTGCTGCGAGACCCGCGGCAGTGGTCCTTGCTGTAAGGTATATGGCAGGTCCTGCTGGGCGCCAGCCGGAGGCCTTGCTGAGGGGCCTGCTGCAGGTCTTGCTGCAGGTTTTGCTGCGGGCAGGCCCTGGTGTGAGGCCGGCTGCAGGTCGTGCTGCGGGGCCGGCGACGAGTCTGACTGCGGAGCTGGCGGCAGGTCCTGCTGCGGGGTCAGCGGCAGGTTCTGTTGCTGGGGCAGCGACACTCCCGGCAGCTCTCGATAAGGTAAGTCTTCCATCATCGTCTGGTGAAAGCTGCCCTTCTTTTACAGCTATGTGAGCTTTGGAATTGCTGGTTCTAAACAAAAGTGTTAACGCTCTTTCCTTCTGCACTGCTACTTTGTTTACACACACCATTCAGCTTACACAGCATTACCTGCAACGCCTCCGATTGGTTGTCATTGACGGTCAGCTGCCCGTGACATCTGAGGTTCAAAGGGCATTCAGCAACCTTTAGAGCATCAAGGTCAAGCGGAGCAGCAGCAGTGAATAAACATGCCTTACTCAAAATGTATCGCTACGATAAAAAACACTTTACAAATGCACACCCACATGTCTGCGTGGCTCGCAGCTGCAGCTTCTGTTATGGCGACCTGCCGACAGCTTTCGCTCTGGCGCCAGCGTCAGCTCTTGCTGCGGGGCCGGATGCAATGTTGCTGCGGGGTAGGAAGCAGCTGTTGCTGCCGGGCCGGCGACAGCAATCGAACTACCGCTTGCTGATGTTTTCAGCAGCAGTTCGTCACCAGAAACGCTTCGCCGACACGCCTCCCAAACATAATCGTCACAACCAGCTCGATCCCATGCCTCCCAAACATCGTACCGCCGAACCTGGGCATATTGTCCCTCAGACTCCTTCCTAAGATGGGCATCGGCACGACACTTCCTCACATACCGTGAGCTATTATCCACTACATTCCTATCTCCAGTGGCACTCACACACCTTTCCTTTCACTTGGGATCGTACAGTGTGCTGTGTTTGAAGAGGTCGTCATTAATCTTACCTTAATACAGCCTCATGTGTATGCTCGAAACCTTAATGCGTAAAGTGCGTGTAGGTTTTACTACAACGAGGAAACGAAGGGCCTTGCAGATAAAAAACGAAGTAAAGTAAAAGTATCTTTGGTGCGCGCTTGACATCAGCGCCACCTATGTCTTAGTCCTCGCGCTACGGCACCAACCCTCGAGTGGATCACAGCTCTTAGCTAAGTCACCATCTAAGACTCAAACATACTGGAAAATGTTTCAAGAAAAGAGCACTACTACAATCACTTAGCGATTATTTAGAGTGCCCATGTCAATAAAAGTAAAGGAAGTATTCTGTTAAACTGGGAACACACCATTGACCAACGTTCTTAAACAGGCAGACATGGGCTTGAAGCACCTTTGCGAGAGCAGGAACCTCTTGCGGTTCCGCTTTTCCGTCTAACGACCACTTCATGCTGTTGTGCTTCTTTCTGGGAAGGGAGGAGGGCTAAACTATTATTATCCCTCTACCATTTAGGACGGGGACGGTCGCCTGTGTCCGTCCCTGGCCGGAACCAAACCCCGCGGAGCGGCCGCCGAGCCCGCTGCGTCAAAGCAGCCGGGTTTGCATCCCTACGCAGCGCTATGTGCTGGGGGCGGATGGAAAGCTAACCACTTCGCACATGTGCATCGTTTGATGGTGCGATTGAATTTGCTGTATTCATGGAAGGACGTACTGCCCCGCCCCGGTGGCAGATACAAGGGGAAGGCACTGTGTGCGTGTGCTTCCCTCCGTGGAAAGGTGACGCCTTTCCGTGCGCGAGAGGTGCCCTATCGGAAAGGCTCGAGTGGATGTTTGTCCTCCCGCTCGGCGGATTTTTCTGCCAAAAGTGCCCTTTACGGAGGAAAATGCGTGCACGGGTGTGCTGCCGTGAAGTGCACGAGTGCATCTCGCATGCTCGAGTGCACATCCTCGCTCAGCGAATTCTTCCGTTAAATGCACATCTCCGAGAAAGTGCGCCCACTCCCAATGATAATTCATAGATCCCATATTCGCTTGGGTTTTTCTGGATGGCACACCTGAATCCGTGCTGAGCTCATCTCTGGTAGTCCATGACACTAATACTGTCATCCTCCAACGGTGTGCTACATTTTCCAGTTCCACCACGACCGAATATGAATTTTGAATGAAATGAGATTTTCTCATGACGCTAAAATTTTCACGGTGCGCGCGCGTGCGACCTGAGATTAGCTGCAAACAACTAAATGCTAATACCCTGACGGCGCTTTGCAGATGCTTCTTAAAACCTGTTGAGCAGCGGCAGCAGTACCGGAGCCACATGAGGTGGTGGGGCAGGTGTTGCCAGTGTGTGATGATGTGACGTCAGTTGCGACAGCACCAGAGCCACCGCAACTGTAAACAACCCGTACGTAAAGTGGAGATAACTGAATGTTTTCTGGAGCGGGAATCGTAGAATCGTGTTTCGATATTTATTCATAATACAGGTACTTCACAGCCATTACATATAACGTAAAAATAAAAATATTCAGCAGCATGATACGTACTACCACTTCCTCCTCAATATTGCATACTTGCGAATAACACAACGGCAAATGTATGTTTTATCCGACAAATCATAACTCCTGGCCATGGTGCCAAATGCGGCCAGATTTGCTAGTTGTTTTTTGGGAATCGAGTGATTTTTCTTCAAACAACACCGCTATTTGAATGGTGGTTGATTTTTACATTGAATGCATTACTTTATAGTCAAAACTTCTGGAACACTTCATATATACAGATAAAGTGCATGTATTTCAATAATACGCCCTTCATGCTAGACACAGTCAGCGACCTTGCATCCATGTGCTTATTGCCAGTCGTGAAACGGGCTAATGAGTAACATGCACGGCTATTCGAATTCACCGTGGATTTTAACACTCGACGTCTCTCGCCAAGCGCCCCTATAGGTGCCAATATCGGCATTCGTTGACGAACTAGCTAGCGAAAGCTTCAATAAAACAATATTAACCGGTCGTTGAAATAGTTCATTTGATGTACTTTCACGTCACGTTTTACTTCCGATACACCGCGATCGATTTGTGGGCAAGAAAACATAAGATAGTTAACCAATGATTGACGCAGTATTGTCAATTTGCTAGTTTAAGTCTTATTGAACATTTCCTTTGGCATGCCTAGAGGTAACAGGGCTATCAGAAGTGCCTCGTTGGCGTTAGGGCGACGTGGAATTTAGAAAGTGTCCATCGTATTAAAATAAATATGCGTTTTGCTAGTGTGCAGCCATATGCAAACCCATTTGCTCTCAGCATAGGAAAATAGCATTCCCCGATGACGTATGCACAGCAACTTCATCATCAAATATTACCAAGTTGTCTCTATGCCATGGACATCGCCATAGCCGAGGTCGAAGGCATTCGTCTCCCTCCCATATGGAATTGGCCCAGAACAGCTAGCGAATAAACACGGGCCTTAACACGAGCACTGGAGTGGGGTGGGGGAAATCTGCCTATCCTCCGGTTTTTCGTCATTTACATATGATTTTACTGGTCGATATACGTCATTTTTGTGTACCCGTTTAGCATGTCCCACACGTCTTTCAAAGCAAGACAAACGAACATCGGCCGAAAATGCTCCACCAAGAGTCCGTCAAAGTTAAAACATTTCGCAGCGCCAAACCACCGAAATTGGTGCTGACACGCTTCTCGTATATCGACAAAATATGTTCTTGGCAATACTAACGACTTCTTCGATGCACATTGTTATCCTATATAGCTTCAAGATCCGGTTATGCTTCCGATGTCAAGTCAGGTCAAGTTCATGACAGGTCAATGAAACCAAATTTGGTCCAGGTTGTTATAGACACAAATGACGATCATGCAATTCATGTCATTTTGCATGTTGCTCCCTACACATCCTGAAAGATATAGTTTTTAGCATTGTGAAGCTGAGTGTTTCCATATTTCGTTCACGTCGCCCTTTCTTCGTGAAGCCGATTGAGCCGGCCCACCCGTCCGACTGATCGGGCGGGTTCCCAAAACTGGATCCGACGACTGACCTGAAAAAGTGTTGATATATTGGTGACCTGAGGTCGAATCCCGCACTCATCTCCTGTACTGTATCATTCGCCGTGTGCAAAACATAATTGAAGCCCACTTTGGGGTATTTAAGCATAATTACAACGAGTCATGACAATGCCAAGCCAAATCATGCAAAATATGTAAAATGTTACATATTTGACTTAATTTGATCTTCAAGATATTGACCTAACGTCATGCAAATTGAATACAATAGCCACATTACCACATCACCGTACCCATCTGCTCTGAAAATATATTTGCTTTAGCTTTAAGAGGAGCCGAGATCTTTGGTGTGGGGGGTGGAATGTGCCACCTCACCCCCACCCCTTTCCAGTGCGCATAATTCAAAAGGCTTTCTAAGCGCGTGTTATGGGCAGAGAGGGCTGGGATGCTCTTTATGTTTGAACAAGCTCCTGAGGGATGAACAGGACACTTAAGTGATAACGATAATTATGAGGGCCCATCTCAGATTTGAAATGCCCCCTATATGATACTTAAACAGAACCTCTCAGTACTGTGATGAGCCCCTATAAGTAGGAGAGGGCCCTGGGGCGTGAAAAGGATTTCGTGGGAGTCCGAGAGCACTAGATTGGATTTATCGTGAGGTTGGGAGTGGACCCTAAGGGATGAACAAGGTACTCTGAGTGAAAAATGTCACTTTTCGCTGACGAGTGATGTGAGGAATGCCGAGAGCCAGCCCCAGATCTAAAATATTTATGTAAATATTTATATCTAAATATCTTAAGTATCTAAAATATTCTTGTAGCCGCAATAGCTGTCAATAATTATGAAGGACACCTAGCAGTTTCAATGGGCCCTTGAGGGCTGACAGAAACCCATGAGAGCTAATGAGAGACCGTAAAGCTAACGTTGATTGAGAGGAATTCTGAGAGCCAGCGTTAAAGCTAGAAAGCTATTGAATCTGGAAAGACTGTCAAGGACTAGGAAGGCTTCTAACAGCTGGAGAGGACTCCTGACGATTACAAATGGTCACCGAGCGCTAGAAAGGACTGGACTAAGGTGCTCAAGATGTTAGGAATGAGTATCTATGAGAATGATAGAATCCCCTGTGACCTGAAGACTCCCTAAAGACTGGCCATAGTTGTGCGAAACACTGAGAGCCAGTTTCAGAGTTAGAATGTCCTTGCCATCCCGAAAGGCTGTCGAGGACTGGGAAGATCCTCTGAGAGCTAGTATGAACTGGTCTGTGATACTCCTGAGGCTTGGGCGGAAAACTGATGGATGAACAAAGCCACTTACCCCTCCCGTCTCTCCTGTCAGATCCTCACACACCGTCCCGGGTCGGGGTCGATAGAGACCCCCCTCTAACATCCAAACGAAGCGTCACACGAAAACGAAATAGGTGTCATCGGAAAGCACTCGAAGGGTAGGACGATGCACCACCCAAAATTTTATTTTCTCCCCAAAGTGACGTCACTAGGGGCCCTAGAGTTTCACGACTTACATAATGTTTGTGGCTCTGAGAGGGTTCATTTTGAGGGAGATTTGAGAAAACATTACTTGGAATCAGAAAATGAAAGCGAAATCGATCAGGACATACAATTTTTGGCCACCTAAAATAAACATTTTGTTTTTTGAAGTTTTAAAATGTTGAGTTTTTAAGTTTTAGTAAACTTTAATTTTCTAATGGGTAGAGCGGACGAAAAAATGTTGGAAGTCAACTTGCTCCGATAAAAATGCTTCCTTTAGCAAGAATCTTCAATTTTAACTAATGGACAAATCAACTAATAAGTAATCAAAAAAGGGAAAATCAAAAAGGTGAAAAATTCCTCTGGGGCGTTTTTTGATCCCTAAAGATAAGCAAACGCTGAAAGTTTCATTAAAATATCTGTATCCGTTAAAGCGTGACGACTGGTTAAACTTTTTTGGAGGTGACCTCACTTGACCTTGACTAACTCGTTGACCCTAGATGACCTGACTTCACAATTTTGAGTCAGCATGCCAAACTGATGTAGAAAAATGTATGCCAAATTTGGGCGCTCTGCCGCGTGCCGTTCGTCCACTATCCGCGAAAAACCTGAGCGGGGGCGGTTGAAGAGACGGGACTTGGTTAACTAAAATTTTATATCATCCGCATATAAAATACAGAATGGAAGATAGAGAAAGAATGGTGTATAGAGCTGGAATCAATGGATGACGATGGGGACTCACGGGCGCACCACCGTGAAGACAGTACACTCTCTGACACGCGGCGATGGACGCTGGACCGGCGCACTCTCGTGGAAGTCCAGCGGTGGGGCACGATGGCGGCCCTATCGGATAGAGGAGCGGGAAGAACCGAACCCAGGTCACCCGCCACCCACCACCGCCTGAGCATTGCTTGACATCATGCAGCCTCACCCCTCATCACCACTGTGTAAGCTCAGCCAACTTTATCGGCGTCGGCGACTTCCCGCGTGAAGGGGGATTTGTGCGTGTTTAGGTGTGTGTGTGTGTGTGTGTGTGTGTGTGTGTGTGTGTGTGTGTGTGTGTGTGTGTGTGTGTGTGTGTGTGTGTGTGTGTGTGTGTGTGTGTGTGTGTGTGTGTGTGTGTGTGTGTGTGTGTGTGTGTGTGTGACATGACCCATAGTATGTATGTAGGTATATAGATAGAGATGGTGTTCGCTCCGGAGAGCAGGTGCATATGTTGTCTTGTATATTTTAGCATAGTGGTGAATGGCAATGTTAGTGACTGGCCGCGAATGGGTTTAGAGTCAATCGGTGACTCCAAAAATGTCCAAACATGCTGGACTTTACCTGACTCGCTTCCTGGTTCGGTGCATAAGTAATGCAAATGAAACATGATAGCATTTGCGAACACGTAGCTGACAACACCAACGCGAAAGCATTTGTAGTGGCCTGAACATAAAATGTAGTGAAATAATGGGATTATGTTGAAGGACATGTCTTGATCGGAAAGTCTTGATCGGTTGCAACATATCATGTAAATGTATTTCACCGTCTCAATCTTGGTCTAGGTCGCCATATGTACTTGTGGTTTCGGTCTTTTTCTCTTGATTTCAGTGTAAATATGTTTGTCTCTGTCAATGCATTGATATCACTCTCGGGTGAACGCTCGATCCTAGTTTATCTGTCCGTCCCTGACACGGTCACGATCTCAATATCGTGATCTCTGTTTCATGATTTTGGTCCAAATATGTGTCGGTCTCTGCCACTGCCGCGATCTCGATCACGATATAGCCGTTAGTATCTCCGTCACTCTTTCAACATCGAACCCAGTCAAAATCTCCATCGGTATGAGTGTCACCATCTCGAGTTCGAGCTCGGTCCCGGTCTCATCCCTGCGGTCTCGAGTCCGATTTCGACCTCAGTCTAAGCATCTGTCTGTCTGTCACTGTCCCGATCTCAATCTCGGGCAAACACTCGATCCAGGTCATTTAATCTGGCCCTAGCACGGCCCTTCTTTTGACCCGGGTGGCCTTATGGCGGATAAGGGATGGCCGCGAGGAAGGTTCGACGGCATCCCCGCAGATATAGAGAGAGACAGCCTGCTAGCCGTTCTCCTATGGGCGATATTTCCTCGGCCGCCGACAGTGAGTGAGTGGCCTTTGACACTCACTTCCTCAAGGGGGTGGAGGTAGCACGACGGAAGAGCGCGACGACAAAACTCTCCTGATTGTTACTCCTGGGCAGTGTTCCCAAGTGGTACCTGCCAACTGGGCATCTGATCTGGGGAGGTCATGTATATCTGGCCTGTAGACTCCAGCCAGCCATATGATCCAGGGTGCGGTTGGGCCTTCGGACGGAACGACGAAGTCAGGTCCGTGGCATGTCGGTACGTCATCGATGTACACCGTGGTGTGTCGGTACGTCGTCGATGTACACCGTGGTGTGTCGGTACGTCGTCGATGTACACCGTGGTGTGTCGGTACGTCATCGATGTACACCGTGGTGTGTCGGTACGTCGTCGATGTACCGTTGTGTCGGTACGTCGTCGATGTACACCGTGGTGTGTCGGTACGTCGTCGATGTACACCGTGGTGTGTCGGTACGTCGTCGATGTACACCGTGGTGTGTCGGTACGTCGTCGATGTACACCGTGGTGTGTCGGTACGTCGTCGATGTACACCGTGGTGTGTCGGTACGTCGTCGATGTACACCGTGGTGTGTCGGTACGTCGTCGATGTACACCGTGGTGTGTCGGTACGTCGTCGATGTACACCGTGTGTGTCGGTACGTCGTCGATGTACACCGTGGTGTGTCGGTACGTCGTCGATGTACACCGTGGTGTTCGTACGTGTCGATGTACACCGTGGTGTGTCGGTACGTCGTCGATGTACACCGTGGTGTGTCGGTACGTCATCTATGTACACCGTGGTGTGTCGGTACGTCGTCGATGTACACCGTGGTGTGTCGGTACGTCGTCGATGTACACCGTGGTGTGTGGGTACGTCGTCGATGTACACCGTGGTGTGTCGCTGTTCCGAAGGACGACGGTCTCCAGACTTCGTTAGAGGTCAGCCACGGCCCCATCTGGCCCGTTAGAGGTCAGCCCGCCCCCGTCAGCCCGTGGCCCTTTAGAGTTCAGCCACGGCCCAAGGGGAAACGTCCTGCCCCTGTCGCTGGTGAGTCAGAGGGCACATCGATCCACCACCTAGCCAGCCCCGACGAATCCGCCCCGACACCGCCCAGCCCGGCTGGCCCGGACACTCCTACACTAACCAAGGCTTGTGGAATGGTGGAGGCTCAGTGCAGTTACACCCGTGGCTGGTAGAGTGGTAGAGGTTCAGTAGAAAGTTACACCCCTGGCTAGTAAAGTGGTAAAGGTTCAGTACAAAGTACCATCCCTAGTCGGTAGAGTGGTGGAGGTTCAGTACAAAGTTACACACATTATAACTATCATATATCATATATATATATATATATATATATATATATATATATATATATATATATATATATATATATATATATATATGTATGTATGTACGTTCCTGCATTGTTAAAACGAACGGCGATGACCCGACCCCACCCCAACTACGCCCCGGCACCGTCCGGCCCACCGCTACTCAACTAATATATAGGAACGTAAACAGCCGATATCACCGTGAAGGTGGCAGGCTAGTACGACTTAACACAACAACAACAACCTACCGATCTGTGACTCAAGACGAAATGCACGCATTCCTCGGCCTGAACATTCTGAGTACATTTTACGAGCAACTGACGGTAGAACAGCTTTTCTTCTCAGCGAATGGTCCGACAGTGTTCGTAGCGATGATGGGGAAAATGCAGCGATCATAAGGCACATCACTTTCGACGACAAAACTACAATATCTACAATATCTGCTATAAATTTGGTATTCATGGGTGTTTTGCGCTGTTTTATCGTGGCATGCTTAATATGTATTTGAATCGATGAATGGTTGAAATACAGGCCTGTTGACATTTCATACACGTGATGGGTGATGATGTCTGTTATCTGATTCTGAGTTTTGTGTTGCAGAAGTATTCTAACCAGTGGGGTCAAAGGTAGCAAAATGTCTCAAAATTGTGGTAGCAAATGAATTACGAGTAATACCTTACGATGAATTACGAGTAGCATCCGCAAAGTAGCTATCACATTCTGACAGCCTGGAAACCATTCGAAGAAGCATTTATTGCATCGCGAAAATAGATATCCGCGAATGTAGTGCAACGTCTGGAAGGGCACAAAGAGGCGGTGGCACGTTGTTTGGGTGCCCAGTGCTCACCGCTCACTCTCTGACGGTGCTGTCTGTCAAGCGACGAAAAGTCTGAGCATATCGAACGCAAACATGGTGAAAGTAAAGCTATTTTATGAGGCGGACCAGATCAAACGGATGTGTCCCGGAAAGACCGACCGTGTCACGGTGCTACAGGCTGATGGAACCAAATGCATGGTACATAAAAAGCTTGTTTTTGGAAGCTTGTATGAGGTATACAAGCTATTTAAGCAAAACCTGAAAACCATCGCATCGGTTTCTTAACCTTGGCTGCCCCTCATCCCGTGCATTATGTCTTTGACAGGCGGTAGTGTGAATCACTCGGTGTGCGTATGCACTCATCATTGTTGTTCAAATCTGCTCATATCCGCTCTCGGCCTTCCCGTCTCGAATACAGTGATCTCCTCGACCAGGGGCGGGGATGGCCGAGTGGTCGAGCTAGTACCAAAGTCGGTTGTATTTCCCATCCCGCGGCCCAACGGCGAAACAGTGTGGGCGGCGCCATTAGCCGTGAATGTGCATAAAGTGTGTCGTGAACCAACCAATAAACAATAAACAAGATCTCCTCGACCACGCTGTGGCACGAAAAACCGTGATTACACGATACACAACTGTGAGGACTGCCTTGGTGTACACGGGGTGATGAACTTTCTGAGGATTATCCTCGCGGACAAATCCGGAGGAGAAAGTGAATGTGATTCAGCCCCAGATGATAGCATGGATAATGAGAAAAGGTACAAACAGTGGATGGACACTCATCGCTGTACACTCGTAGAAATATTCTGGGCAAATTAGGAAATCATGCGAGTTTGAAGTCAGCAAATAGTACCGACCGTGTTAACAGCAAACCGTGAACAGCAGGAATGAGATCGTCCGCAGGTCAACAACTTAACCAGCGCGATTGAGGTCGCCGTACCATCCGTTCGTGAGCAAGAGATTAAGAAACAGGTTGGACCATGCTATAATCGGATTGTGAACAAAAAATTGAGTCACCGTCAACAGAGCCCAATAGGTTCTGCGAAGGCGTGACCGTCACCCTATGAGTTAACCGAATACAGAAACAAGAGCGGGACTGTCGCACCATCAGCTGGCCGTGTACAGAAACAAGAGCGGGACTGTCGCACCATCAGCTGGCCGTGTACAGAAACAAGAGCGGGACTGTCGCACCATCAGCTGGCCGTGCACAGAAGCAAGAGCGGGACTGTCGCACCATCAGCTGGCCGTGACAGAAAAAAGAGCGGGACTGTCGCACCATCAGCTGGCCGTGCACAGAAGCAGGAGCGGGACTGTCGCACCATCAGCTGGCCGTGCAAGAAGCAAGAGCGGGACTGTCGCACCATCAGCTGGCCGTGCACAGAAGCAAGAGCGGGACTGTCGCACCATCAGCTGGCCGTGTACAGAAGCAAGAGCGGGACTGTCGCACCATCAGCTGGCCGTGCACAGAAGCAAGAGCGGGACTGTCGCACCATCAGCTGGCCGTGTACAGAAACAAGAGCGGGACTGTCGCACCATCAGCTGGCCGTGTACAGAAACAAGAGCGGGACTGTCGCACCATCAGCTGGCCGTGCACAGAAGCAAGAGCGGGACTGTCGCACCATCAGCTGGCCGTGTACAGAAGCAAGAGCGGGACTGTCGCACCATCAGCTGGCCGTGTACAGAAGCAAGAGCGGGACTGTCGCACCATCAGCTGGCCGTGTACAGAAGCAAGAGCGAGACTGTCGCACCATCAGCTACCCGTGTATGCATAGGCAACCATCGTACCACCGTGTAGCTTCGTTCATTATCATAAGGCTAAACAGTGTCATAGAAGTATAATAAACCAAAATTAATTCCGATTATGGCACTCTCATGTAAACTTCTTATTGTTATGTGGGTCAGCATGCGGTCCAGCCAAACCCTGCTGTCACAATTTCGAAACCTGCATAATTAGTTCTTTGTCAGAAGAAACAGGTTTAACTTGGAAACGCTGCGTGATTTACTAGGAATCGTACCCGGTTTTGTAATATTAGCTTTAATCAGCTCTCACATTCCCTTGGAAGTATTCGCAATCGTTCTTAAAATAGGGCTGTGTAGGCCGTGTTGTGAATCAGTAAAGTTTGACACCAATAGGTTTGTGGAGGCGGTGGTGTGAACCAGTGTAGGTTTGTGGAGCCGGTGGTGTGAATCAGTGTAGGTTTGTGGAGGCGGTGGTGTGAATCAGTGTAGGTTTGTGGAGGCGGTGGTGTGAATCAGTGTAGGTTTGTGGAGGCGGTGGTGTGAACCAGTGTAGGTTTGTGGAGGCGGTGGTGTGAACCAGTGTGGGTTTGTGGAGGCGGTGGTGTGAATCAGTGTAGGTTTGTGTAGGCGGTGGTGTGAACCAGTGTAGGTTTGTGGAGGCGGTGGTGCGAACCAGTGTAGGTTTGTGGAGGCGGTGGTGTGAATCAGTGTAGGTTTGTGGAGGCGGTGGTGTGAACCAGTGTAGGTTTGTGGAGGCGGTGGTGTGAATCAGTGTGGGTTTGTGGAGGCGGTGGTGTGAATCAGTGTGGGTTTGTGGAGGCGGTGGTGTGAATCCGTGTAGGTTTGTGGAGGCGGTGGTGTGAATCAATATCGCTTAACACGAATTTGGCGCCGCCGTTGAGCATCGGCCGTTCCTGTCAATTTTGTCAGTACAGTCCGATTCTAAGCAGGTTTTGTGTCGAATCCCAAGAAACGCGTTCTATCAAAACATGCAGCGATGCAATTTGGCGCATGTAGCGCATCTGAAGGCACCTTGGCTCTTCAGACACGTTTGAAGACGCGTGACTATAGGAACACTAAAGCATACGAATGGCATACAGGGAAGGAAGACCAAAGTGTTAAGAATAATATACAAAGAGCCCCAACAGACTACATAGTAGCTTCAACACTGTCCCTTGTTCGTTCATCTCCATTCGTGACACATTATGCCGGCAATAATAACGACTAAACACCTCAACAAATAGTCTTAAACATCCAAAAGTGGACAAGGAATCACAAAAAAAAACTCCGCCGTGCGGATAATATGTTTTTGTAAATAGCACATGCTCACCAGAAACAGCATGACTGACGAATGAGTATGCAAGTGCTGTCTGCATAACAGTTCCGCATATTCCAAATGCAGAACAGTCAAGTACCCTAGTACACATTGCACGGCGAAAAATCTCCCAAAGTCCAAATGTTCCAATTGGTTGTCAGGTGGCCCCGCCCGGGACACCGGCTGAACCAAGTCGGAGGCGGTGTCGGCATACGCTTGTGGCGCCACCTATATCCGGTAGCGGCGCTGAACGGCCCGGTCAGCATCCGACATAAAGAAGTAGTTCCTCCTGGCAGCATATGGCACATTTTCTTCAAATAGATGGTGAGATATCCTTTGAAGAAGGCTATTTGTATCAGCATTACGCCAATATGTGTGGCATGGAAAGATTCGACTAAATAAACGACCGGTCGCAAATGCATTCGTGAATTTGTAAAATGTTCATGAGAATCACATGTTGCTTCACGAAGCTTGCTCGGACAATGTGGCGGTCGTTGCGTTAATCTTTGAGGAAAATCACAGGAAATTGGAATGTGCGTTTCAAAACAGCTTACTTTATCCTATGTCAGCGCTACCTGGTGAAATGTACCACCGACAAAGGTCAGGACAAGCAGTGTCCTATTCTGAGAGAAAAGTATTTCAGTTTTGTGTACGAAACATTATTACCTTTTTTTTGCAACCAAAAACCCATCATGAGAAAATTGTCCATTGATGGGCAGCGCATCCATTCACCTGGTGCTGGAATAGTACCAACATTGAAGCGGTTTGGAACGCTGTTCTCTTAGATCGCAATGTCAGCACGCTCCGAGGTCGACCGGCCTCCTCAGGCGTCTGTCTGGTGGGCTGCGGTGCGCACTGTAGTGCTGCTCGGAATGCTCGTGTAAACATGCATGCATGCATATGCCCTTCCCACGTGTTGCTGCGGTTGCCATGCAGAGTGGTGTGTTCAGAGTTTACCCAGCTGTGCTGTGAAGCCAGGCCGTCGTCCCGGTGCGGGAGAAGATTGGGAGGCACGTCGCTTCCAGGCCCAGACTCCCGCCGATGCGGACGCCGTGTGGATATATTTGCTTCGGCTTTCGCCCCCAAGTCGTGCGTCGCGGCTCCGTAGCGTGATGTCCTGGTGACGCCTCTGGATACTGGGTGCAGACGCCATGCCAGCGACGCCATCTGGCATCGGTTCTGACCTCAACTGGGAGCGTGTGGCTGGCTGGCTTCTTCCGCACATTGAGCAGCACTCGTAGTCACGCTAGCGGTATACGCTACAAATTGGCAGGCGGGTGGCCATTAGCATGCAGGAACTAGTCTTACGTTGACCTGAGTCTGGCTCTGTCACAAGTGGAGATGTTGACCCGATCCTACCGGTCACGGACTTTCTGACCTTAATTCCCAGCCCCTGGTCAGACCCATGGTCAGTGTACAGAGTGCAACCAAGAAGGGCCCTTGTGGCTCATAGATGCACACATCCTTTATGTCTTTATGTCTATGTCACGGCTACACGCTCTGAGGTGGACATTTCATGGGTCACGGTATGGTTTCAACCTATTCTCGCAATGAAATGGATGTAAAGTGATTTTAACATTGCAATGGACGATACCGGATCTGAGGCAATTTCTCCACTGGCTAGGCACTTGAATTATGACGCAAATAAACAACAAAACGCAGAACAATTGAGAATGCCTAAATAGTACCAAGAACATACGCCGGAGGCGCTTCAATCCCGAGTCCGCACTAACTGCCTATCAGTAACTTTGGAGGCGAACCGAAAACAAATGTACACATCATACACAAATCGTTCTACGCATCATTGTCGCTTCCATTATTTGCATGTCATTTGTCGGATTCATGCGGTATCTGAATACGTGCCAAAAGTGTAAGCAATGTCGACAAAAGGTCTGCCATCAAGTAGGAAGAGGAAGAAAAATGCTGAGGATGAGTGGAAGGTCCAGACATTTAGGGGCAGAAAGCTGTGATTTCCACCAAACCCGAATCACAGCTTGAAATATGATGTCTCTGTGGAAGTAAATACTGATTTACGGGAAAAAGGAATAATGAATAGTCCAAACTTTTTTCAAAGGCCAAAATGAGACTTGTAATGAAGCTCTGGTTGAAATAGAACACGGCATTTATTCTGAGTTCTGCAAATTATGGTTGCACCGCGGCTGTGCAGATCTTGACCCTAAAAAATATCATAATGGTGTATAAATTAATGCATAATAATATGGATGCGCACACACTATTCTGCGGATAATGAACAGATTCGAGCAGTTTTGGTTGTGGAGATCAAGCTTGCTACGCACCAGAAATAAAATAATATGTTAGCATGGTGGGTACGATCAGCACAAAGGATCCACGTTGGCTGAACAACGTATCAGGCTATGCTCGTTGTTACCACCAATACCATTAAGCCGCGCTGACTTGGGGATCTTCAACTGCCCCCCCTCAGGTTTTTCGTGGATAGTGAACGAACGGCGCGGGGCAGCGCACCAAAATTTTGCATACGTTTTCCCACATCAATTTGGCAAGTTAGGTGAAACTATTGAAGTCAGGTCATCTAGGGTCAACGAGTTAATCTAGGTGAAGTGAGGTCACCTTCGAAAATAAGTTAAACCAGTCGTCACGCTTTAACGGACACAGATATCTTAGTGAAACTTTCAGCGTTTGCTTATCCTTCGGGATGCAACAAAACGTACGGGAGGAATATTTCACCTTTTTTCTGTTTTTGACTATCTATAAATTTTCATGTTTGCCTATTAGAGTTCAAATAGAAGATTCTGGCTGAAGTAAGCAAGAAAACTTGAAAACTCAAAATTTTGAAATTAAAAAATGGTGGGGTTGGGGGGAACAAATTGTAAGGCACTCGTCGATTTTTCTGTCCTCTGATTCCAAATAATTTTTGTTTGTAAAATATCCCCCAAAATGAACTCCCCAGAGCCAAAAACAAAATGTGAGTCGTGAAACGTCGTGAAAATCTGCCCCCTAGTGACGTGACTTTGGGGGAAGCTGTTTGGAGGTAGACCTGTGCCCTACTCGTCGAGTGTTTTTCGATGACACCTCTTTCCTTTTCGTGCTATGCTTGGTTTGGATTTTAGATGGGGGTTATTATCCGCCCCCCACCCCGAGACGGGATGTGAGGATCTGATCGGAGAGACGTGGCGGGTTCACATTTTCATAATCGGTTGATGTTACCAAAGATCTAGTATTTTGCGTCGCGTTCGTATGAAGTGTAGTTAGATAGTTGTCACAGTTTTCGGGCGCATCAGCGGACTAGTTATACAGCGCCCATAAACTGCTTAACCCATGGCTAAGCCACCGTAGTAAGATGAGCGAGCGACCGATCCGTTCCAGGGAGTGTCACATGGTGAGAACGACTGCGATCGTCCAAAATAACGCCTGAGTTCATCGGAAAGCTGCAGACTTGAGATCGCAAGGAGTGACGCAAGTAGTGACGTCCATGGCATCGAGGGCATAACGGTGCATCGTCACCGCAACCCAGAATACATCTGAGGGTTTCGAATGTGTGTCGGAAAAGCAGGAGACATAGCGCTGCCGCCAAGGAGCGTCGGTAACTCAGCGGCTAAACTGTTCCGTAAGTACTACTTCACTAGGAACCAGCGATAATTCCGCAACCAGTCAGTATTCGATAAGGGGAGTTTTGTCATGGGCGCACGTGTGGGAGGCAAACATCATGGAGTTTGAAGTGCTCTTTGTGTCGTCATGGGTGTATGTGTGAAAGGCAACAGTCTTGGGGTTCGAGGTTCGAGGTAGGTTCAGGGTTGTTTGTGTTGTCATGGTCACTGTGTGGCAGGCAACCAGACACCCTCCACGGACACCTGCACCTCCAGCCTGATATATATTTCAGCTAAGATCGGCGCAAAATCCGTCAGATGGTTCGCACCAGAGTGTTCTGCAGGCTCCAGTAGCCAAACCAGCTCAGGATGGAAGCCGCCGGGCATCGGCGATGTCCCGGATCCCCCGATATACATCAAATTTTGCATTGGGCTTGTGGTGTTAGATGACAAGATTCATTGACCGGAACCCTCTTCAATTGATCACCCCCCCCGCCATGATTTATGGAACAGGGAAGGGGACAATTGTTTTGGTAGGTCGAGAGGACCATACAGAGCGTGGGAAATCCAGGCATCCTTCGTCCCTGGGAAATCTGTGAGTTTCCCTGTCAGCCCAGCAACAGGGGTGAAACTTCCAGAAGCTGACTGGGAGGGCGCCAAGCATGGAGGCAACAGAAAGGCACCATTCGTACCGCAATCACCGCCAAGGGGCACCACTCGTATCGCAATCTGAAGTGATTGGGTAGAAGAAGGCGGGCTCACGCCAGTCATAAAGGGGTCTAACCCATCCCAAAAGTATGTGCAGTTCCACTCTAGTTGACAGGTCACATTCGGCGGACGGACTGGAAACATCTGGCACTAAAAGCTGTCAGGCAGGTATTGGTGGCATTCCCTAGCAATGCGTTCGTTTGGACTAGATTTGGATCATTAAACAAACACACCCATACACGCCGGCGTAGTCCACCTAGTCGGCTTCTGTGCTGGTTCCAGGTCAGGGAACGAATGGAGGATCGCAATCAAAGTTTGTGGAGTAAAGGGCACTTTGCATATAGTTCTTTCCGACAAATGCTAAAAGGCAACATGGTGCACGTGAACAAAAGTGAAATGGCATACGCCACACCTGCCCCATAACAATACCAGAGCCGAGAGCAGTGTCAAGCGCCGCCAGGACGGCCCGGCATAGGTAGTGCACCCAAGCCGCCAATGGTCACAATCGCAACAGCAAATCACGCTAATAAATCGGCAAGGCCCGGCGAAACGACCCGATACACGGCAGAGGCGGTGCCAGACCACCGGCAGTGGGGGAGTGGACATCATATCGCCGTCTGGTGACATGATGGCGCACCTGCCTAGCTGTCCGCCCCTCTGCGTTCTGTCGAGCAGAATTATAGCGCAGCCAGCCGATGTGGATACGCGGTCTAACGCGAGTCAGCTCCGGTAGCACACGGACATCCATCTTCAGCTGCCGGCTGCTGATGACGCCTACCAGGCGCGTCACGATTCCGGCCTCGCTGCCAGGCCCATGATGGAGCAGAAATCAGAATCCAACTGGTCTACCACTGACATCCACCAGCTCTGTGGCACCTAGAGCCGGCCGCGACCGATAATGTTGAGCCAAGAGCAGGACACAGCGACCAGGAGCGCCTCCGGTGATTCAGACGTCGGCCAGCCAAGCGCTGCATTGACATTCCTCATTGTGTTGGCGACGAAGCCGGTAAAGAAAGCAAAGCCGTCAGGGCTCGTCTCAGTGCGATGATGGTTGTCTAGATATATTCATAACGTTAACTACTAGGGTGTCAATCTAGTTAAACTGATTCTTTAATTAGTTACACAAGGATACGATGCTCCAAAATGCAGCAGGCACATTTTGCATTTTGTCCTCAGGTATTACAGGTATTTCCATCACTTGGAAACTTAAGCTTCTGATTGGCAATTTCTCTTCTTTACAATTCGTATTCCCTCCACGTGTTACACATTGCTACAGCGCACACAGAGCCCATTGATATTCACCTGAAACCTGACTTGCGTACAATTAGTTATGCTAATTGAAAAAAAAAGTTTACTAACACATCCTCTATTCAGTCGTCTTATTGAATCGTAGAAGAGGTTCCACAAACACATTGGACTGGAAACAAGTCCGAACTGGGATGGCCTGGACAATCATTCACCCCCCCTCCTAGATGCCATCATGCTATATATTTATTTATGTACTTATTTACATATGTATTTATTTCTTAATTCTTCTATTTCACGATACAGGCCCTCCACATGCGGTGGCTATTATGGACAATATGTGTATAACTCACATATATTTAGAAAAAAAGGATGGATTTGTGGTCAAGAATGCGAGCAGATGCGCAACAAATATTCATACGCCAACATAATACAATACCCATATCACTAGTTGCATTAAACACACCGTGCTTGCAGCACGAGCTAGGAACGATTTGTTTTTTTTAATAAAAAGAAATGTAATCCGAATTGTTGATGGGGTGGCTTGAGGAACCAGGGTTCTATTGCTAAGCAGAGCTCGTTGCGTGAACCCTGGCCCCACCACCCGATCCATGAACTCCAGCTCAACGACAGAATTTAGACCGAAAGTTTAACGTGCCGCCAATGCACCGACACGGCCGCCCGGTAGCTCGTCCCCGGCCTTATCGGGCCAGCCGCCAACTGACACTCCCGGCCGGGGGCTAAATGCGAGCGCACGAAGCGACTCGAACCCTGTGTTGCCAGTACAGGGGGGACCAGTGCAGGTCAGCGTTCTAACTTACTGAGCTACCGGGGCGGCTATGACTTTATTGAAGTGATGGGAAAGCGATGGCCTAAAGGTGAGTTCACAGTGTACACACATCCATTGTGTAAGTTTCTTGTGCGACTAGTGCTGTTCTTCGTGGAGATAAGCTCGTGCATGTTTCTTCAAGTTAGACAGCCTCGATGTTTTTGTTTGAGTATTAAGTTTGTGATAGTGGAAAACAGACGAGAAGATAAATCCCTTGCGGCCAGACTCTCTGTGTATGGCTGTCAGATGCAAGTGGTCGTCTGCACGTGTGTGATGATTTCGCAGGGTAGAGTTTGCATTGATCTGACCGGCAATGTGCGTTGGCTCACCCGTCAGAATGATCTTGTGAAACAAATTAGGGCTGTGTAATAGATGCAGATCAGCTGCGGTGAAAAGACCAACTCGTTACGGGCATCAGAAATGTGATCAAATTTCCGTAGACCTGACACGACTCTAGTGGCGAAGTTAATGATCTTGTCTAGTCTGTGGATGTTTGCTGTCGACCCGTTCCCGTGAACAGATATGCAGTAGTGGATATTTGATATAACTAGGGTATTGACTGTAGTGAAGAGGGTAATGGTAGGCAGATGGTGACTCAGATGGCTCAGGGCCAGAAGGAATCCAGTACGCTTGCGGACCACGACAGCTACATGGGAATCCCAATCAAATCTCACCCCAAGTTTCTTACACGAATGGCTCTCATCTATCGTGGGATTCCTAAAACACACTCGCATCTGGGTAATATTACGAAGATTTTGACGCGATCTGAACGTAAGAAGCTGAGTTTTGGTCTTGTTGACCTTCAAATCGTTATCTAGGAAGTAGTCGTAGAGTAGGTTCAGATATGTCTCCATCTGACTTAGTAAAGTGGTGTGGTCTGAAGCCGAGTTTGCTGCTGAGTTTTGGGCAGTAGGTTGTTTGAGTTGAGGTACTGATAAAGTTGTTTCTGCACCACCCTCTCAGTGATCTTCGCGATAACCGGAACCAATGGGATTTGCCTAAAATTAGAGGGAGCTGAAGGATCTCCTGGTGTTTGAATATGAGTTATTCTTGACTATTTCCAAGTGGATGGTGATGTCAGCTGTAGTCAGGCGTGTGCTGATAATGTCGAGCAGCACTTCGCCGATAAAAAGAGCATAAATTTGATAACCTTAAAACAGATCCCGTCTGGTCCACATACACCTGTGCTTTTCATGTCTATGACGATTTTGGCTAGCTGTTCAAGAGATATGGGTGATACTTTATTCGAGCTGGTAGAGAGGCGTGATAGCCGGCAACTGGGAGGTGTGTGTTCAGGCGTGTTTATCTGGTTTTGACCCATGCTGATACTTTTGGTCCGACACTAACACAATATTGATTGAGCTGCTCAGGTAGAACCTGAGGTTGAACTCTGTGAGAACCTTTTTTTGGTCGATAATGGCTCGATGGCATGCCACGCAGCTAATGGGACTTTCTGAGCTATCTTTCCGCTAATCTCTTCCATACTGTCAGCTCTAATAGCTGATCGAACTTGTCGGTTAAGCACTTTGTATGTGTTTATATCTTGCAAGTGCATGGCTACATTTCGTCGATGCATGAGCTGTTTGGTAGCTTCACCGATATGTGGTGCAGTTGGGTTCCGAATTTTGATGTTTCTGAGTGGCAGGTGCTCGTCAAGAATAGGTGTCAGCAATCTCAGCAAGGTGTCTCATTTGTCAGTTACTCAGATGCGACCGGTGACCTGGGTACAGTCGATCTCATCAAGGTCAAGGGTCAGTTACGAGGTATCCACTCGTCCGGAAGAACGCGACTTGATCACGGTGTTATGTGAAGCATGCCTGTTTACCTTAATCGAACATACGAGGTACCTGGATCGGGTGAAGTGTTAGCCCACGCAGGTGTGCAAGCTGTGCAAGCGATTTGCTGTGGAAAGTTCTATGAAGATTCCTTCGTGCATTTTTTGGTTGGCATACATTTTGGTTAATGTTTTAATAACTGTATTACAAAATGTTCTTGAAGAAACATGTTCTGAAGGATTACCATGATGATAAATACAGTGCAATATAATAAGATGCGGCTGTGAAAGAAATGGCAGGCATCCTGTTTGCTCCTTCATCCCTCGCCATCCTCTTTGAAATCCCTCGTGTTGCAAATACTCCCACTGGCTTCCCCGTCCTTAATCCACAGCACAGAAGTGAAATAAATAACTCGTTTTGTCTGTAGGTGACCGACTTAAGTACTTTTGCCCTCTCATTTTACGATGCCCCAAATCCAAACCGGTCTCTATAAGCGTTACCCAAGGACAGCGACACCGTCACGTTGACAGCCGTCACTCAATCCGACTCATTCGGCGCTATATAAGTGGACGTTTGTGCCGTAATAAACCACACTCCAGGCCACTTCCAGCGATCAGTTACAGCGCCAAGCAAGTCGTTGCAACAGCAGTGGCAGCTTCCAAGCCGTTCCCAGAACAAACCAGCCGCCGACCACCTCCTGACAGAAGATGGTTTCCCGGCCTCTGCAGGTAGCGCTGCTCGTGCTGTTGGCGGCAACCGTTGGATCAACGGGCCGGACCCGCAACGGTCGGCTGCTGTTCTTCTCCAGCCTCTTCAACAAGGGCCAAATCGTGCGGCCTCTCATCAAGCGACCTCTCGTGATAATATTTCCGCCTCGGGCAGTTCCCCCTCCACCCGCTCCCATGCCGCCACCCGCTCCCGTGCCGCCACCCGTGCCCGGCCCGACCAACCTCTTGTGTACCATGGTAGACACGATAGCCGAGTGTCCTCCAAACCACTTCTGCGCCCAGGGCGTCGGCACAAACCTGCAGTGTGTGGGTCAGTTTCCGGGTGGCGCGGCTTGCACGAACGACGTTCAGTGCCAAGGAGCCTGTTCCATAGGATTATTATGTGTATAATCACTTGCTTGCATGGCTTCATATGGCGCACTTGAGCAAAATATCCAGGCCGGACGGCCAAGACCCGCGATGGTCGGTGGTTGGACTTCTTCAACATCTTCAAACAAAGCAAATTGGAGCGGCCTGTCGCCAAGCGGCCTGTTGTGGTGTTGGTGCGGCCTGTCGTCAAGCGGCCTGTTGTGGTGGTGGTGCGGTTTGTTGTCTAGCGACCTGTTGTGGTGGTGGTGCGGTTTGTTGTCTAGCGGCCTGTTGTCGTGGTGGTGCGGCCTGTCGTGAAGCGGCATGTTGTGGTGGTGGTGTGGCTGACGACGACCACCGCTGCGCCCTCGACAACTCCACGCACCCAGAGCGACACCAACCTCCGCTGCACCGTGGCAAGCACAACAGCCGCGTGCCCTACAAACCACTACAAACCGCGTGCCCAGGGCGCAAGCACGGACCTGCAGTGCGTAGCTCAGTTTCGAACTGGGGCGACTTGCATGGATGACGTTCGGCGCCAGGGAAGCTGCTCAATGGCAATGCCACTATATATATATATATATATATATATATATATATATATATATATATATATAGTCACCAGGGAAGCTGCTCAATGGCAATGCCATGTATGTATAGTCACCTACTTGCCGGCTTCATATGGCACACTTGAGCAAAATAGCCCATCTACAGCTTTTCCAGAATCGCGCGAAGGTGACGCCTCTGGTGAACTGGCAAGCGCGAGTCAATGGTGTTGAGGTGGAGTGGCGGTTGTTAGATATACGTTTGTTCGTTTCGTTTCCGTCAGCGAATAAATCACTGAGTCTGATCGTATGTTGTGGGTTTCATTACGAAAGAGAAATAAGTGTGGCACAAATGTTCATCCGCTGCTTCCATCTCGTCGTGACCGGAAGTTAATTTTGAGCTCCTGTGACGAGGGTAAACATCTAAAAGAGGTTGTGCACAAGTGGTTTATGGTAAGACAATTTGTCGTGGTGGGCTAGTTAAGTTAGGGAGGTTGATTAATCTGGGTATATTCGCTTTATCATAGGTATTTCGGCCTTCTATAATTATCCATGGTGGCGTGGCCTGGTCAACACCTTGCAGACGGGTGGCACATACAATCATGTGGCTTAGGGTTCTGTTAAGGGGATAGAGGAATACATTTGTGCTTTTTGTGTGTTCTAAATTAAGGTAGTGAGATTAAATTGCACTATATAAATATCGCTATTTTGGTTCATATCTGGTCCTTGAATTAGGGCTTGGACCCGACTAAACTGGCTGGACGAGACCAAATCGATGGCCAGTGAGGCGAATAATTATTATCCTATTCGCATGTGTCACCGCGCTGCCCGCTGTGTCTGTAAGTTTTCTCGCGGTGTCTCCCATTATCACTCTTGGAATACATCTAATCATTTTCAGAAAGTTCCATCCCACGCACATTCAGTTTTCACGTTCGTCAATGGAAAGAAGCCATGCAATGAACGTCGGCTGGACTTCAAACCTGTGTAAACTGATAGCTTGCTTCAGCTAATATAGTAGGTGAACGGTAAATTTCAGGTCACAAGTTTTTTTATCAGAGAAAGATGCATTCAATTACATGGTTCTAATTATATGATTCTATCTCTTTCTCCAAAATGGCAGGATGGTGCCAGGTGGGGCAAAACGTTTGCCTAGGTAGCTGGCGGGCTGGATGGTTGGCTAGACAGCTAGCGGGCTGGATGGTTGGCTAGACATCTTGGGGTCTGGACGGTTGTCTAGGGTGCTGGCGGGCTAGACAGCTCGGCAGACAGCTGGCGGGCTGCACGGTTGGCTAGGGAACTGGTGGGCTGCACGATTGGCTAGACAGCTGGCGGGCTAGATGACTGGACAGACAGCTGGTGGGTTGGATGGTTGGCTAGGCAGCTGGCGGGCTGGATGGTTGGCTAGGCAGCTGGCAGGTCGGACGGTTGGCTAGACGGCTTGGGGGCTTGATGGTTGATTAGGGAGCTGGCGGGCTGGATGGTTGGCTAGGGAGCTGGCGGGCTGGATAGCTGAGCAGACAGCTGACGGGCTGCACGGTTGGCTAGGCAGCTGGCGGGCTGCACGGTTGGCTAGGCAGCTGGCGGGCTGGACGACCGGCCAGACAGCTGGTGGACACGTCGCATCGACGCAGTCGGCCGCATTGTTGACCGACCCTGTTGCCACGGAATGGCCACATTCCTCATTGGCCGCGGACCGCCCCTGGTATCTATTTATATTTGTATAGGTGACCTGAGTAAACATTGACATTGGAATGTATAGCCCGGCTCGTGCTTCCACAGAGAGAGTTTGGTTCTGTGTGCCTGATATTGCTTCCAGTTCCAGTTTGTTTTAGAGTGGATTTTTCTTCTTGACATAGCTTGCTTCTTGTGTGGGGTTTCTGTGAGTATCTGCACTACTGAGGAGGCTTTTCTGCATTCCACGTGTCTTTTTGCACGTTTTTTCCGCGGGCCTTTTTATATTTTTTTAAGCCGGGGTTTTTTTTTTCACATCGCTCCTGACGATAGACCCTGATCGAAACGTTGAATAATAAAATACAACCCTTATCGTTACTTTTCATATTAACTCAGCACCTCCTGGTATATTGAAGGTCGTATATTTTCTTTACTCATAGTGTCTAAAACCAAGGAGCACCTAACAGCCCTTCTTCGTTGTATTAAACAATTTTGTTTCTAATTAGTGGTGGATGGGATGATATTTCTGTTAGTGTGTGTACTTTGTGTAGGCCCTTTAAGTAGTCAGGAATGAAGTAAAACACATCGATGTGGCCATCGATCCACGCCTGTGTTACGCGGGATCGTGTGCAAACGGCGAGCTCGGTATTGGTATGTGTATAGTATTTTTGCGAAAATTTCTCCGGATTTTAGAATATGTAGTGTTGGTCTGGGTGCAGGGCATCATTTTGTCTCTGGTAATAGAATATTCATTTTGCATGTCTAACCCAAATGAAACTCTGTGGCTCCTATTAAGTTTGAACACTTTATGCCATTATGACTTGACTTTGGGACTCCCCAAAATGTTCCTGAGGAAAACAATATGCCCAAATTTGATAATACTTAAAAGCATGATATTCTGGGCACAAAATCGCTCAAACATCCTCTCAGAGCGCGATATGGAACACCTCTAAACAGCCTTAAAAATCAACGAAAAATCATGTATGCTGAGAAAAAAAAATGAGCCGGTGAAAATTTCAGAACTATAACGTAACATTTGACGAAGTCTTTCAGTGAGCCACCCTAATCCATGCTCTGGCTCAAATTATTTGCAGGCATGCGTTACAGGGGACCATTGTGATAATCTCAGACGAAAAATAATCGTAGAGTTATCTTGATTTTGTACTGTCACCGTTCGAAGACTTCCCGTATTTTTACGGTTTATCGATCGGGGTACGTCACTGTGGTCGGAAAATGGAGAAAGGGTGAGAGTGAGGAAGATGTATACATATATATATATATATATATATATATATATATATATATATATATATATATATATATATATATATATATATATATATATATATATATATATATATATATATATATATATAAAGGGAGAGAGGAATTGAGATAAATAAAGTGATATTATGAAAGTGAGATAGAGGAATTGAGAAAGAGAAAGTATGATATAGAGATGGGGCGGAGATGAATAAAACAGCAAAATACTTCACAGTATGTCTGTATTATTGTTGAATATCCAAACACCATGCATTTTGGCAGGCCGTAGCTGTAGCCGAGAATGGCAATAGAAGCTCGTAGTAAGAGAGTGGCTTCACGTTTTGCGGTAGTCAGCTGACAGCTCATGCGCAGCTCTTGAATGGCAGAGGCCGCGCTAGGTGGCTGACTCACTGGTACGTGGCCGGACACGACCGTTGGCCGTCAACTGGTGACGACAAACCTCCGCCGGTGCATCTCGACCTCAGTATCCCGCCTGCTGCGCAACTGAAGGCACCTCAATCACGACGGGCGCCGGCGCCGGCGCCACCTTGACGAGTTTCACCTGCACCGGCTCGTGCGCGGCCAGCCGGTCGGAGGCGGCGCCGGTCGCCTGGTGCGAGCCCAGGTGCTCGTGGATCCAGGCGAGCAGCTTCGGCACGCTGGCGTACACGCCCGGCACGCCCTTCTCGCCGCAGCCGATTCCCCACGCGACGATGCCGACCTGCACGTACTTGTCGGGGTCGGCGCGGCTGGGGCAGGCCAGCGGTGAGCCGCCGTCGCCCTTGCACGTGTCGACGCCGGGCTCGCCGCCGGCGCACGTGAACGAGTCGTGCAGCCGGAACCAGCGGCCGAGGCGCGTGCCGCGCAGACTGCGCTGGCAGTCGGCGTGCGCGACGACGCTCAGGTCGACCTGCTTCATGATGTTCTGGTAGCTGCCGCCGTGGAACTTGTCGCGCCCGAAGCCGGTGGCCACGCACGCCGCGCCGTCGAACACCTCGTCCGGCTCGGGCAGGCAGACGGTGTCGATGTGCGGCTGCAGCGTCACCGCGTGCTCCAGGAACAGCAGCGCCACGTCGTTGAACAGTGTGCGCGCGTTGAGCTGCGCGTGCACCTCGATGTGCGCCACGCGCACCTCCTCGTGCGGGAAGATCTCGGTTCGCCGCTTGGTGTCCCAGTCGCCGAGCCGGACCAGCAGCTGGCTGGCCAGCTTCCTGCCGGGAGAGAGGGTAGATGTGGTGTCAGCGGTGACGGGGGTAGTGCCAGTTCGGAACGTGATAACGGAGGAGCATCAATCCGTGGGGACATCCAGTGAGAAGGCAGTGGCGATGCTAAACGGTACACGGTGATGGATAAGTAACCAATGCTAATGCTAGTGAAGACCACGACGGTATTCATATTGCTCATAATATCTTACTTTATGCTACTCTGAATGACTCAACAATAACAGTCCATAGTATGACATAGCAAATAGATACACCACGCTCTTACGTTTAAAGCTTTCCTTGGCAAGTTTGCCAGAACGGTTTGCAGTTTATCCCTCCGATTTAGTCTGGTGTTTTGGCCTTGGTCGTAGTAAACTTCGACGCAATGGCCGGCGGTCAGTAGCACGCCTCTGAAGTTGCTCACCCGTCGACACAGTGGCCAGCGGTCAATACGCCTCTGAAGTTACTCACCCGTCGGCGCAATGGCCGGCGGTCAGTAGTACGCCTCTGACGTTACTCACCCGTCGACACAATTGCAGGCGGTCAATACGCCTCTGAAGTTACTCACCCGTCGACGCAGTGACCCGCGGTCAGTATGACGTCTCTGGCGATTAATGATCCACCGCAGGTGTACCTCATCACGGTCTCCCCATGGTTTTCTACCTCTTCGAGCACAATGGCCATCCAGGGGAACTCTCCGAACTGAGACTCGCCCCCCTGGAGAGTGTCAGCGTAGTCAGTCAGTGTTCATTAGCGGAGCACTTCAGTCAGGTGGTCAGGTGCGGAAGCGTAGGAACACTTCCAAATTTAGGCCGGCTGGTAGAGAGTAGAACCATTTTGAAGTTCATTCTTTACACGTAACGTCCAATTGTCCGGTCTGGTCGCTTTAGGCAAATCAAGTTAGGAGAAAACTCTGCGGTTGTGCGTTTGCTATGGATATCGAAATATGGCCACTAAACCTACAATTAGACATAAAGACATAAAAGACATAAAGATCAGTGCAACTCTGAGCCACAAGGGCCCTTCTTGGTTGCGGCATAGAGCGGCTTTAAGTGCCATCAGATGGGAAGAAGAATTCTCCAATTTAAATGCCTGTGAAATGTGGGAAAAGTTCAAATCTTACTTAAAGGAAACTCAGATTAGACATGTCCCCCAAAAGCAAAGACGCAAAAAAGGGTAGGAAAGCCAGCATGGCTTACACCAGACGTGATAAAAGCAATTAGGGCTAAGAAAACTGCATTTAGAGTTTTTAAAGAAGCCTCAAATGTCATTAATCTAAAGGCGTATCGAAAAGCTAGAGACACTGTGAAGCAAAAACCAGAGCAGCAAAGCGAGCAAAGGAACTGGATTTAGCTAGAAACTGTAATGGGGACAGTAAAAAGTTCTTTAGTTTCTACAAGCTGAGTAAAGTTTCTAACACAATTGGTCCACTGGAAGTAAACGGGACTACATTGGGTGAGGATAGTGAGATGGTTGAGGAGCTGAGCAAGCAGTTCAAATCAGTGTTTACATTGGAAGATATGACCAATCTGCCGACCGTACACCATAGTTCAGATACATGGGATCTGACAAATGATGTTGATTTCATTGGTAGTGATGTTGTTTACAATCATATCAGGAAAATAAAGCCAAATAAGGCAGCAGGACCTGATGATATTTATGCTAGGGTGTTGCGGGAAACTGAAAGGAACTGGCATTTCCACTTAGTATAATATTTTGTAGATCAGTTTCACATAATGAAATTCCAACCGATTGGAAAAGGGCAAATGTAGTTCCTATTTTCAAGAAAGGAGAAAGAGGGAAAGTTGAAAACTATAGGCCAATAAGTCTCACATCCCTAGTCTGCAAGGTACTCGAATCAATTATCAAGGATAGAATAGTTAGTTATCTGGAAGGTAGCAGATTGATTCAAGATACTCAACATGGATTTAGAAAAGGACGATCTGTCTCACAAACCTCTTGGACTTTTGAACTTCGCCACAGAACAATTTGATCAGGGAAATCAGGTTGATGTAGCATATCTTGACTTTAGTAAGGCCTTTGACAAGGTACCCCATAAACGGTTAATGATACAGCTTCAGTCCCATGGTATTGCAGGCAGCATCTTAAAATGGATAGAGTTGTGGCTTTCAGATAGACAGCAAGAGTGATGCTAAATGGTACAAAGTCATCATGGCAAAATGTTCTTAGTGGAGTCCCCCAGGGGTCGTACTAGGGCCATTACTGTTCATTATATTTGTAAATAACATTGAAAGTGGCCTAAGCAGTAAAGTTTTGAAATTTGCAGATGATTTGAAGGTCTTTAGGGCAATAACAGGTCAGGATGAGCATATCTCGCTGCAAAAAGACTTAGACGAACTTGTGAAGTGGTCCGAAGAATGGCAAATGAAATTTAACTTTGATAAGTGCAAAATCATGCATGTAGGTAAGCAGCATATGAAGGCTCCATACTTGATGGGTGGCCAAGTGCTATCAGTGACTCAACAGGAGAAGGATTTAGGTGTTATTCTAAACACAAAATTGGGGGCATCAGAACAGACCAAGGAAGCCAGGAAGAAGGCACTGAGAATGCTCGGGGCAATAAATAGGAATGTATCATACAGAAGTGAGGAAGTGATCAGGAAGCTTTACTGTGCTTACGTCAGGCCACATTTGGAATACTGCATCCAAGCTTGGTCTCCTAGCTATGAAAAAGATTGTTGGCTTTTAGAGAGTACAAAGAGGGCTACAAAATGGTTAATGGCATAAGCAACCTGGCATATGAGGAAAGATTGAAGAAATTGAATATGTTTTCACTTAGATATAGAAGGCTGAGAGGAGATCTCATCGAGGTCTTTAAATTTGTCAATGGTCTGGAGAGGGGATACCTTGGGGAAATGTTTGAATTTAACAGAAATGATGCAATTAGAGGTCATAAATTCAAAATTAAAATTAACCACAGCAGAACAAGGTTAAGGCAAACTTTCTTCACCAACAGGGTAGTGGAACACTGGAACCAGCTGCCAGAAAACATCGTCAGTAGCAATTAAATCACACTGTGCATCGCAGTGAATTCCAACCAAATAGCTCATGAACTTCTTCAGTTGGAAGGCTAGGAGTTCAAGCCCAGTCCCTCTTCGAATAACGATATCGACCATGGAGCACTCACTTACAATGTCTCCAGAGCGGATGGACCACACGTCCCACGCAAGTACATGCTTTCGATCATCTTTACGGCAAACGCGACGATAACAACATATTTCATTCGTTCATCTGAACTATTAAATTATGATCTTCAAGCAATAATATTTCCACGCGGTCATGTAACGATAAATAGTAGGCTCAGATGTGTGGCAACAGTGAGGCGCAGTTGCGATCGATGCTGCTTATCTACACTTTCTATTGAGCACCTCGGTAAAACCCACAGCTAACTACCGCCTCCGTCCGCGCATGTCAACCAACCTTAAATCCATCGAGGCTGACGTGAATTCCTTGCGGATTTCTGTGGCCACAACTGGGGATGTAGGGCTCTTCGATGAGTTCCTGAACGATTTCTGGATCGGGCTGGCTGAGCGGTACACGGCAGCACACGTCCATGTCGAGATGACACTTGGAGTTAGACTTGAAAGACTCGTCTCCGTGCCTCGAGTTGAAGCGTATGTCGATGATGCCGGCCCCGTCGGTAATGACGTCGCCACCCTTGCACAGGTAGTACGGCACACACTCGCAGAGTTGCAATTCTTCATGAGACTCTTCGTATTCGGAGGCGGAAGCACTGCCGGCAGCAGCAGAAGACGCCGCTCCACCAGCGGCAGCAGATGAAGCAGCACTCTCTCCACTTGACGCAGCAGATGAAGCCGCTCCTCCTGAGGCAGCAGACGAAGCTGCTCCCTCTTTGCCAGCGGCTGCAGATGAAGCAGCTCCTCCTGCAGCAGCAGAAGAAGCCGCTCCTCCTGCAGCAGCAGAAGAAGCCGCTGCCTCCTCGCTAGCGGCAGAAGATGAAGCCGCTCCTCCTGCAGCAGCAGAGGAAGCCGCTGCCTCCTCGCTAGCGGCAGCAGATGACGCCGCTCCTCCTGCAGCAGCAGATGAAGCCGCTGCCTCCTCACTAGCGGCAGCAGATGATGCCGCTCCTCCTGCAGCAGCAGAAGAAGCCGCTCCTCCTGCAGCAGCAGAAGAAGCTGCTGCCTCCTCGCTAGCGGCAGCAGATGAAGCTGCTCCTCCTGCAGCAGCAGAAGAAGCCGCTCCTCCTGCAGCAGCAGAAGAAGCCGCTCCTCCTGCAGCAGCAGAAGAAGCTGCTGCCTCCTCGCTAGCGGCAGCAGATGACGCTGCTCCTCCTGCAGCAGCAGATGAAGCCGCTGCCTCCTCACTAGCGGCAGCAGATGATGCCGCTCCTCCTGCAGCAGCAGAAGAAGCCGCTCCTCCTGCAGCAGCAGAAGAAGCCGCTGCCTCCTCACTAGCGGCAGCAGATGAAGCCGCTCCTCCTGCAGCAGCAGAAGAAGCCGCTCCCTCCTCGCTAGCGGCAGCAGATGAAGCTGCTCCTCCTGCAGCAGCAGAAGAAGCCGCTGCCTCCTCACTAGCGGCAGCAGATGAAGCTGCTCCTCCTGCAGCAGCAGAAGAAGCCGCTCCCTCCTCGCTAGCGGCGGCAGATGAAGCAGCCCCCCCTGCGGCAGCAGAAGAAGCCGCTCCCTCCTCGCTAGCGGCAGCAGATGAAGCCGCTCCTTCATCAGTGGAAGTGGCGGACACTGCATCGTGATCGGATTCGTCGGCATCCGTGTCGCTCTCATCAATGGTCTCCTCGACAATGATCTTGGCGGATTCTGTGAGATCAGCTGCCGGAACGCACTCGAGATCGTAGTCGCTAGCCTGCGCAACCGTGATCTCGATGATCTCGTCTTCGCCCATGCTCACGAAGTACGTCTGATGTGAGTGGGATGACTCACTCTTGGAGGAGGACGAACTGCTCGAGTGGAAAGTGGTGACACCTTTCCCAGCGGGAAATGTGCGTACGCTAGCCAGCACACTATGAAAATGTTCGTGATCGTGTCCGTCTTCGCCGTGGCCAGGGCCATGAACATGACCTGGCTCTCCGTGAGCGGGGTTGTCGTCACCACCATGGTGCTGGTGGCCAGGTTGGCCGTGGCCAGGGCCATGAACATGACCTGGCTCTCCGTGAGCGGGGTTGTCATCACCATGGTGCTGATGGCCAGGTTGGCCGTGGCCAGGGCTGTGGACATGACCTGGCTCTCCGTGAGCGGGGTTGTCATCACCATGGTGCTGGTGGCCAGGTTGGCCGTGGCCAGGGTCATGAACATGACCTGGCTCTCCGTGAGCGGGGTTGTCATCACCATGGTGCTGGTGGCCAGGTTCGCCGTGGCCAGGGCCATGAACATGACCTGGCTCTCCGTGAGCGGGGTTGTCATCACCATGGTGCTGGTGGCCAGGTTGGCCGTGGCCAGGGCTGTGGACATGACCTGGCTCTCCGTGAGCGGGGTTGTCATCACCATGGTGCTGGTGGCCAGGTTCGCCGTGGCCAGGGTCATGAACATGACCTGGCTGTCCGTGAGCGGGGTTGTCATCACCATGGTGTTGGTGGCCAGGTTCGCCGTGGCCAGGGTCATGAACATGACCTGGCTGTCCGTGAGCGGGGTTGTCATCACCATGGTGCTGGTGGCCAGGTTTGCCGTGGCCAGGGTCATGAACATGACCTGGCTGTCCGTGAGCGGGGTTGTCATCACCATAGTGTTGGTGGCCAGGTTCGCCGTGGCCAGGGTCATGAACATGACCTGGCTGTCCGTGAGCGGGGTTGTCACCACCATGGTGCTGGTGGCCAGGTTCGCTGTGGCCAGGGTCATGAACATGACCTGGCTCTCCGTGAGCAGGGTTGTGGTACTCCGCCTTCTGCACGCTGTGTAGATGACAGATATTGCAGACACCACCAGTCAGGTGAGGAGGAGCAAGTCGTACCGAACTCTGTTCGTGGTAGGTGGGCAGCGCGGCTGCCAGTCCCAGGCACAGGGCCACGACCATGGGTCCCATGGTGGGGTTCTGTGAAAAGGCAGCAGGTCAGGTGAATAAGGCAACGCAATGCCTAGGCTTCCACATGCCTACGGCCCAAGCACGTGTGTAGCGCGTTTTCGAATGGAGGTTGGTGGCCACCAACCCACTGTCGCAAGTCACTGAGGTGGACATGGTATTGCTGTTGTTATTTTGAAACAGGCGGCATAAGCGACAAATCGGTGTGAATAACTCGCCTATGAAACCATATCCTTCTGACCTTAATCTATTTCTCCTCATGGAACATGTAAAATGGAAGAATTTCCATTTTAAAATAAAGCAAGCACATGCATCAAGGCATTTGTAACGACCAAACAGAATAGGCACATCTACTGATGTACAACCATGCATAAGCACATCTACTCATTGGATAGGTGTCTATCAGAGACATGAGAATGTCACGCTTATATATTAGCTATATACAATGTCTACTAGATAATGCTGAATAGTAATATCAACTTTCAGCTCAGCCGTAATGTAATTAGTTGTTGTGACCTTGGATTGTTAGTTGTCAGCATGAGGCTGATTTTCCCCCAAAGTTTTCAGAATGCTTCTTAAACATCTAGCGATTTCTACCGTCCGCCTAAGCGTTGATATATAAGTCACTCAGGCTTAGCCCCGAGTCTGGGTGACCAGAGCAAATTCAAGGCGTTCCAGGAGAAATCAACTCGTAAGGGTCTGAGTAGAACACCCTCGTCTCTCAGAAATTGAAAACAATTGGGTACCTGATAATTCCGGACTGTTTATTTCACTTTGGTCATCCTTAATCTCATTAAGCACCAAATCGCGTACTATGCCTTCCGTAACTTTCAGGTCAGTGCAAAATATTCGTACCTACGAATCGATTTAGTACCATCTTTTCTGTTTGTAAATGCAAAATGAAGTACAGATTTATAATACTTATCTAAGGTTGATTTGAGATGTGTAAGTTGCTTTGCTAGCGGTATGCCTGTTAGTAAGTTGGTTGCTTTGTTAGTGATCTGTTAGTGGAAGTTGAGTACCTTCCCCTACCTAAGCATAAGGGTGATCTCAATTAGGGGACGAGCGATGTGCAGTGCTCGACCACTTATGAGGATTGGGCCAACAGTGTTTGGCAAATCACTATAGTGGGCTACACATGTCTCGCTTTCTGCTTCGAGATAGCACTACTACAGTAGGGCTCTTTTACATCCAAATCTGTAACGGGTGAACCCTGTCACCTTGCCATCTCGGAACTTATTCAGCCGATTCGAAACTGGAATAACTGAAGCGAATTCGCCTGATCTAATCTACATTTTAAGGCCATCAAGTTAAACAATTTTACCAATGAGAAAGTCAGGATACCAAAAATTGGCGGAAATGGGTACAGGTTATTTGAGGCTGTGCTCGGACTTTTCACGGGTCAAGATGCGCGTAGTTGGGTAATTACATCCTTCATGGCCGAAAGTGCCATTTGATGTTCACATATGCACAGGCAAAACATTCAATGGAGTAGTTATGAGTTTATGAATCATTTATCAATTTTGTCGACCTTTCTTCGCAGTCGGTGTCAGGAATACCTACTATTTTGCTATTCTTACATAATAGCAATGCCTCCCGTTCTGTTTTCTCCGGGTGCGTTGCCATGAAGTTATGCTAACTAGATCGTGAGAAACCTTAATGCAAAGAATATCGCATCTATTGATCATTGAAGATATCCTATGTGCGCCATTGAAGGAACATTCCATGATTACGTATCTGACTTTGAGTGTAAAACCTGGATCGATATGTTCTTGTGGCGGCCCAGTTTGCATATTCAAACCAGTGAAGCTTTTTGGAATATCATACCAATTCATCATCCCTATATGTGCCCATGGTGTCATATACAAATTCATTTATTGATTTTCAAACATCCCAGGATATGAAAAGTGCATCATGAAATAAAACCAACAAACAACAAACAATAATAACCAACAATAAAGCCAGCTGTCGAGGATCAGCTGTCTGTCAGTCTGAGGATCTCGTGAATGACACCGCCTTGGTAAACGGTCACTTGTTGGTCTTTTTCCTCCCCTGGACCCACCTGCAATATGATTGGATTCAAAAAGAATATTTCCTTAAGAAGAGTAGTATGAGCAGTTGAATTCCATCGTATGGTTGTCTGAAGAGCAAACAACGAAAATACTGAGGCACGGGTGCTGTTTATGGGTTTTAGCTAAAAAGCATGTCAGAAGTGCGTCTGAAAGTTCGGCACTGAAACCGTCTCTAATATAGTTATGAAGTTAACATTTCGGGGTGAAGTATTAAAAAGATAGTAAAAATCTCTGAACGTCACGTCCCTCATATATAGGGTTAGGAGGTGGCCGTAGAAGAACCACAGGGGGGCGGGGGGCGGAATCCTCTCCTTGGCTTCCTTCACCTGGACGGGGCTAGGCCAGCGCCGTGGATCCGCCGGCACGTTTGGCAACAGATGGTACACAACGGCTTGTTCCTTTGTGAGCGGGCTTCTTTGGCGATATTATGTGATTCTCCGCCGGGGAAATTGCATTCATAATGCATGCTTCTATGGCGAGAGAAGTAGTTTGGCTTCGTGTTGTATATACCATAATGGGGCACGTACCTCTGCACCTAATGTACGTGTGTTTGGCAGCCATTTCGACGGGACTGACGCCAGCATATAGAGCAGACAGAGCAGAAATACAGTCTGTTTTCTTTCTTGACAGTGTTTTCCGACCCCATTGCGTGGTTCTCGGGCGAGAGGAATGCGGCAGGCGGAAACAAGAATAATTATCGGAAGAGCACCTTACGATTGTTCTGATTCCATTGTGAATTGGCATGCGGGACACAAATCGCGAGTCCATATTTCTTTCTTGTCCCAGTGTTCGCAAGGGAACATTTTGCTCGATGAGATGATATGTCATTCACAGAGCATTTTCATGTCATTTTTATGTTTGTTTTCTATTTTGTATTACTTATATTTTATAATGGGTGGAGCGAACCGCAAAGCGCTGATATAAGTCAACTTGTCCTCATAAAAATGCTTACTTTACACAGAATCTTCGATTTTAGCCTTTCAAAAATCCATCACAACCGAAGAAAATGAAAGATTCATTTGGAGCACGTCGATGCATCCCTAACTACAAGCAAGCGCTGAAAAAAAAATGCATTCAGATATTTTCATCCCCTATAGCGTGACGACTGATTGGACGGTTTTGGAGGTAGCCTCACTTGACCTTGAATACCTCGCTGGCAGTAGACGACCTGACTTCAAACTTTTCTCACCTCGGCGCGCTGCTGCGCGCCGTTTTTCCCATCCGCAGAAAACAACGGGGCGTAAAAAGATCCCCCGAGACGACTTTCGACTTAGAAAAGGTATTTGCATTCATGTTAGCATAGTACTTCATCGTATGTACTTCGTATCTACAAATGAACTTGAAATGAGAGTGAGCTGTTTGATTCGTTTGCCAACTTCATGATTGTAAGGAAGAGTGTGTACAATAATTTAACCCCGCCAACTGCGCGTTTAATGTGCGAAAACATTTTGCTTTGCAATAGGCACAAATGAAATGTCGGGTAAGTGCTAAAAACCGATAACTTTACGGGAGAAGTGTGCAGTGCTGACCTTTTCCTCCTCACTCCATGTGGGTGACTCGGACTAAGCCGGTACATAAGTCCCTCCAGATGCATGTTTGTGAATATGAGTATGCTATGTGGGGATATATGTGAGTAATACTAATGATAGAAATTGAGAATTTGCCGTCCAAGTGACTTTTCTATGTGGCAGCTAGGTGACAGCCTTTCGATGGTTTTTGCTGGACACCGAACCCTAAATTTTCATTGATTATTGTCTAAATGAGATTTCATCATATTTCATTAGTTTGACATGCTTCAAAAGTGATAGTGGAAAACCAGCCTGTGCTATATCCCATTGCATGATAGCATGAATGATAGCCAAACGTTATATGACGGTAAAAACATGTGTTGTATTTATCCATGCAAATATGCAGCACTTCATAATTGACCAAGTCCTCACTACTTTCTCGACATATACTCTTGGAAAGGAGCATTGACATGGTAAAAGAAGTAAATCGGCATTATGTATGCAATGTCTACAAGGCGGTATAAGGCCGCATAATATGTACATCCGGCAGCAAAAACATGGTCAAATGTACAAAGGTTTTCCAATGTGCTAATGGAGAGGTCACACTTAAAGTGGTACAGGTAAACTGACCACATAATTCAACATCCATGGGTTTAAGGTGATGAAATGTCCATCCATAGGTTCTACTCAATACAATGTTAGTCGGTGTTATGCAATATATCAGTAGGACGTAAGCAATGAATCTTCAGACTGTCTTGCAAAGTTCGATGTCAAATGATTTCAAATGGTTGAACATCGGTTTAACTTGGGACTGGACGAGCCAGGTTGGGTGCAGTTTTTTCTTCAACTTCACCCCTTTGAACCCCAGATGAAAGCTAATAGCGAGCTTCGTAATGGTAGTACACATGTCTACCACATCGTGCTTACACTAGTGCTAACAGCATGCTGTATCCACACAATGGGAATGTGTAGCCTGCCAGCATTGATCCTGCGTGTGTTCAGTCGGGCTTTTCACATTTAACCCAACCCCATGGATCAACCGATGACCCCCGGGATCACGCTATGTGCCTATCACAAGACCTCGTAGCTGGTCTTTGTTTCGCTTCTCCAGCTTGCTTTAATGCTGACAATCGCAAATGTCCGTCGCGGTACCATTCAGATGGGAATGAAGAACGTTAAAGGTCTGGACCATGATAGTATCGGGAGCGAAGAGGAATATTCTGTCAGGCTCTACCTCCCCAAAGGCGTAGCGAATATTACCTAGGCTGAATCATAACCGTACAGTATAAAACATCCGAGCCTCGACATATTCACGATGACGTTCTGATGTGATAAAATAATGAATGGGAAGCCTGCTGCTGTCATCTATTGCGCTATTGACCGCCGTGCTCACCACAGTCGGCTGCCGTGCTTACCACACCGTCTGCTGGCATGCTTACCGCAGTCTGCTACCGTGTTGAATTCGCCGCCCTCACCACACTCGGGCAATGCAAGCCGGCGAGCCACCCGAGTCGTTTATATAGCCGTGGCCGCCATCGTGTGCAGTTGGTATACCGGGGTGTGGGCGCTGCAGATGCAGTGCTTCCCAGTGTATACTGTTCGACACACCCTGAAACCCCAATAATCAGCATCCAGTGTGTACTGCCAGCATAAACATTGCCAGGGAAACCGACGTCCGCGCCAAATCGGAGAATCGCAACCCAGGCATCGTTAAAATCTGCAAATCATCATCCGACACCACCATACACCAGCAGACACCACCATACACCAGTAGACATCACCAGACACCACCAGACTTCATGAGACATTGGCACACACCACGTGAGACCACCAGACACCACCAGATACCACCAGACACCACCAGACACCACCAGACACCACCAGACACCACCAGACACCACCAGACACCACCAGACGCCACCAGATACCACCAGGCATCATGAAACACTGGCACACACCACAAGATACCACGAGACACCACCAGACACCACCAGACACCACCAGACGCCACCAGATACCACCAGGCATCATGAAACACTGGCACACACCACAAGATACCACGAGACACCACGAGACACCACCAGACACCACCAGACACCACCAGACACCACCAGACACCACCAGACACCACTAGACACCACCAGACACCACCAGACACCACCAGACACCACTAGACACCACCAGACACCACCAGACATCAGCAGACACCACTAGACACCACCAGACACCACCAAACACCAGCATACACCAGCATACACCAGCAGACACCAGCGGACACCACCAGACACCACCAGACACCACCAAACACCACCAGACGCCACCAGATATCACCAGGCATCATGAAACACTGGCACACACCACAAGATGCCACGAGACACCACGAGACACCACCAGACACCACCAGACACCACCAGACACCATCAGACACCACCAGACACCACTAGACACCACCAGACACCACCAGACATCAGCAGACACCACCAGACACCACCAGACACCACCAGACACCACTAGACACCGTTGAACACCAGCAGACAGTATTAGACACCGTTAAACAGTTACAGGTGTATCGAAAATTGTACCCCAATTTACGCTCTGTTCACCTCGCGATATTTTTAGTGGATTTATGGCTAAAATATTTATGGTTTGGTGCCCGATATATTTATGGTTTGGTGCCCTTCCATATCCCATGCCTGGGTCTACCTATGCGTATTATATTGAACGTTATATTTGCAAGTGGTTATCATGTTTTTCTCGTATGATCAACGAGTTACCCGTCTCACAGTCGAAAGATTGTGTGTTCGAGCCTCACCTGTCGCTACTCTTCGCTCGCGACCAATAGGCATGAGAGATTGGCGACGCTACACGACTCAAACGTCAACGTGTCGTGAAGCCAACAACCGCCAGCACACCATATAACCAAGCTTATGAGAAACCTTAGACGTGCGTGATAATATGGGTGCCTGCAGCTATCCATTGTTGGGGTTCCTACTTTGATACATTCGGTTTTCTACGCCTAATGGGTTACGAGTCAAAATAATAAGGTCGAAACAATCGAAATATTGAGGTCACGGCAAAAGTGCATTTACAATTTGGTTTAATGTTTGTTTGCTGGCAATTAGCTTACTGAGCTCACATGTTTTTTCAATGAGGATGCGGTATCAGCGCAGTTGCGACAAGTGCGATTTCCTGAGATGAACTTCACGTCCCACGTGCTCACGTGACCTTTTATTCACCTCATGACAATTTCAAAGGGCTTATTCTGAACAATTTCATACCTTGTCTGACATTTGCCCGATGGATTGTCTAGCTGAGTTAACATCTGCTTCGCATGGCTGACTCCATAGTGATGAGTCACTCAGGTGATATTCTGGGGTTAACCCTCGCCGTCTTTCCAGTCAAATCCTCACACCCCCTCTCGGGGGGAAAGTAACACCCCTTTCAAACCCAAACTAAGCGTCGCACGAAAACGAATTGGGTGTCATCGGAAAGCGCACGACGAATAGGGCCCGGTTCCATCCCCAAAACAATTTCCCCCAAAAGTGACGTCACTAGGGGGCTAGATTTTCGCGGCTTCTCACGACTTGTATTTTGTTTTTGGCCCTGGGAGTTCATTTTGGGGGATATTTTCGAGAAAAAAAAAATTTGGAATCAGAAAATGATAGCGAAATCGACCAGGACAATACATTTTTTTTCGGCCCCATAAAAATAAATACGTTATTTATTTCAACATTTTTAGTTTTCAAGTTTTCTTTCACTTTAGTTTTCTAATTGGTGGAGCAGACCGAGAAACGTTGTTGGAAGTCAACTTTCCATTAAAAATGCTTTCTCTACCCAGATTCTTCGATTTGAACTCTAAGAGGCAAATATACAAAATTGACAAACAGTCAAAAACGGAAAAAAATCCTTTGGTACGTTTTGTTGCATCCCTAAAGATAAGCACACGCTGAAAGTTTCATTACAATATCTGTACCCGCTAAAGCGTGACGACTGGTTGAACAATTTTGGAGGTGACCTCACTTGACCTAGATTAACTCGTTAACCACAGATGACCCGACTTCAAAAGTTTGGTCTAACATGCCAAAGTGATGTGGAAAAAGGTATCCGAAGTTTCGGCGCGCTGCCACCCGTCGTTCGTTCACTATCCGCGAAAAAAAACCTGAGGGGAGTGGTTGAAGACCCCCCGTGACGGGACGTGTTAGTAGCTTCGTCTCTTCTTGGGGTTAAGGTTTCAGATACAGTTTAAGTTTAAAATAGTAAGCTTATATTAAACTAGGTATATCTTCATATCCTAGTGTAATTGTAGATGTATCTATGTTTTTTGGATTATGCTAGTGTAGTTTGAAGTTTAACATTTATATGCAGTGAAGCTGTGATACAGCCAAACATATCTTACAGGGGTGCCATCGTTACACATCTAAGTTAAGAGCACTAATACATTTTTACAATTTTAAAAACGGCGCAACGGCACGCGGCGCAAGTAAAAAATCCGCGCCGCTCACCGCGCCGCTGCCCAGCTTTAGCGAGCGATAAATGATGACCTAGGAATCCGACGTACCTGACTACCTATTACTTGTAGTATTATAAATAATATTACTAACAATATACATTAGCAAAAGTAATTACCTGTAAAGTTCCATATACGTTGCTAAAACTTTTAGTAACCCTTAAACCTTTATACCTTTAAAACCTTTAAACCTTTAAAACCTTAAATCCTTTAAACCTTTAAAACCTTTAAATCTTTAAAACCTTTAAACCTTTGAAACCTTTGAACCTTTAAAACCTTTAAGACTTTAAAACCTTTAAACCTTTAAAACCTTTCAACCTTTAAAACCTTTAAACCTTTAACCCTCGCCAGTACTCGCCAACCTTTACGGCATTTTACAACCTTCGGTCGTATAGGGGGGTGGTATGACCCCCCTGGCGATTCGAAACCGTGGATGTTACGAAAACGAACTAAAGACAAAAGTTATAGATATGGTCGAGATCTCGGGATTGAAATTCAGCATGACCTTCTAAGGCCAATGGTTGACCTTCCAGAGCAGGTCAAAGGTCTAAAATGGACATTTTTTTGTATTGTCCTAAGAAAATCGTCAGTTGTATCGAAACTACTGTATAAATATCCACGAAATGCCAGGAAATGTGTTTATTGGGACATTGCAAACATAATGACATGTCACACAATGTGATCGGACAGATATGTCACGCACCAAATGAGGTCAAAGTCATGACCCCAAATATCCAACTTTTCGAAAAGTGGTTCCAATTTCGAAGTTTAAAGTTCCCTAGGTTAAAAATGGACGCTGAATTCTATTTCAGAACGAAAAATTACCGTAGGTCAGCTTAAAAAAAGTTCCAAAGGTCAAACGAGGTCAACCGAGGTCAACCGATGTCGCCGATGTTTGGAACATTATTTTTTAATGGGAACCCATCTGGACATCTGTATTTTTCATTATCTGCCCATAATTACGCTCAGTACGCAACAAAATACGTGCGATAATCACGTATTTGTTGAAAACTGGTCGGAGGTGCTCCCCTTTGTGACCCAATAACTCCGTGGGGACGAGTAGTCTAGGGTCAAGTTGCTCGTCTCACAATCGAAAGGTTGTGGGTTCGAGTCTCACCTGTCACTACTCTTCGCCCACGACGAATCGGCGTGATAGATTGGCGACGCTGCATGACTCGACGGTCGATGTGTCGTAAAACCAATAACCAATGACCAACCTAATGACTCCGTGACCTGATAAGACCTCCCCCCCAAAAATAGGGGGTTCGTGCAACCCCCAGTATAGGGGTGTGTGTGTGTGTGTGTGTGTGTGCACGAACCCTCCCTATACGGGCGAGTGTTAAAACATTTAAAACCTTTAAACCTCTAAAACCTTTAAACCTTTAAAACCTTTAAAGCGTTGAAACGTTTAAACCTTGAAGACCTTTAAACCTGTAAAACATTTAAACCTTTGAAACGTGTAAACCTTTAAAACCTTTAAACCTTTCAAACTGTTAAACCCTTAAACGTTTAAAACCCTTAAACCTTTAAAACCTTTAAACCCTTAAAACCTTTAAATTCTTAAAACCTTTAAACCCTTAAAACATTTAAACCTTTAACCCTCGCAGCATACGGCATTTTACAACCTTCGGTCGTATAGGGGGGTTGGTACGACCCCCCTGGCGATTCGAATCCGTACATGTTACGAAAACGAACCAAAGACAAAAATTATAGATTTGGCCGAGATCTCGCGATTGAAATTCAGCATTACCTTTTAAGAATGGTTGAAACCAATGGTTGACCTTCCAGGGCAAGTCAAAGGTCTAAAATGGACATTTTTTGTATTGTCCTAAGAAAATTGTCAGTTGTATCGAAACTACTGTATAAATGTCCACGAAATGCCAGGAAATGTGTTTATTTGGACATTGCGAACATAATGACATGTCACACGATGTGATCGGACAGATATGTCACGCACCAAATGAGGTCAAAGTCATGAACCCAGATATCCAATTTTTTTAAAAGTGGTTCCAATTTCGAAGTTTAAAGTTCCCTAGGTTAAAAATGGACGCCGAATTCGATTTCAGAACGAAAAATTACCGTAGGTCAGCTAAAAAAGTTCCAAAGGTCAAACGAGGTCAACCGAGGTCAACCGATGTCGCCGATGTTTGGAACATTATTTTTTAATGGGAACCCATCTGGACATCTGTATTTTTCATTATATGCCCATAATTACGCTCAGTATGCAACAAAATACGTGCGATAATCACGTATTTGTTGAAAACTGGTCGGAGGTGCCCCCTCTTTTGACCTAATAACTCCGTGACCTGATAAGACCTCCACAAAAATACGGTATTGGTGCAACCCCCCCCGTATAGGGGGGGTTGCACCAACCCTCCCTATACGGGCGAGGGTTAAAACCTTTAAACATTTAAAACCTTTAAACCTCTAAAACCTTTGAACCTTTAAAACCTTTAAACCGTTGAAACGTTTACACCTTGAAGACCTTTAAGCATTTAAAACATTTAAACCTTTAAAACGTTTAAACCTTTAAAACCTTTATACCTTTCAAACCGTTAAACCTTTAAACCTTTAAACCTTTAAAACCTTTAAACGTTTAAAACCTTTAAACCTTTAAAACCTTTAAACCCTTAAAACCTTTCAACCTTTAAAACATTAAAAAACTTAGTACTTTAAAAGCCTTATGTTAGAGTTTTGACTTCATAGGGTAATCCGATTGGTATGAGACTGAGACAGACTCAGACATTGCATATTTTTAATCGAAAAAAGGTAATAAATAGCAATTGGGATGCAATTGTAAAGGCAGCACCCCACAGACACTTCAGTTTTGTTCGTTGCAATCCTTCAGAAGCAAATGGAAGAAATTGCTCTTAATGGCGCCCTAGGGTTGTCAGAGGGTATTATATATATATTATATATAATTTGTAATCTAGGGCAAATATTTGCGTCGTTTAGAGCAGCTGATTGCCACTACAGTGCGAGTCTCTAGTCCCTACCCTGACTGCAGTGCTGCACCAGTTCTTGTGGTGATAGGTTATGGTCCGTTCTCGCCGCTTCATCTGTTGACAGGTTTTTTTTGCACTAAACAGTGCAAGAAAGTAAGACGATATGTCGACCTTTTTTTAGCTAAATCATATTTTAAAACAAAACTAAATCTCTACTATGTTTTTAAATCGATGGGTTATAACGTACAACTAACTAAACTTTATTAAACTTTTCCATAGTTTAATAATTAAAAGAGTGCCAGGAATGACTGCTTTTAGGTGTTGCACCAATCTATTACTATCGTGTTGTGGAAATATATTTTACCGCTACAAATGCTCATCTGATATATCTCAGACTCAGTGGGCGGGGCCAATCTGGCTAAATTTATCGCCGGCCGGGCAATATAGCTCACAGACAATAGTTTAATATTTAATGTGAATATAGGTAACGGTGATGCAAATTATAAGTTGTATTTTTCATGAAAATGACCTTTTATAGCCTAAGATTGGTTTTGGGGGGCTAAATAGTACAAACTTTGGCACTGCACATAGTTTTTGTATAGGCATACTTCATTAATAGCCACGGGGGGCGCAACTGCAGGGGCCAAAAATAGCGCCACCGCGGCGCGACGCAGGTGGGCATCGCCGCCGGCACAGGGGCGCGGGTGCAAGTACCAAAATTCAGCGGGGCCTCCACCTTTGCTAATAAGTAATGAACAACGGACAAAATGAAAAACTCCTCTGGTGCGTTTTGTTCCATCCCTAAAGATAAGCAAACGCTGGAAGTTTCATTGGAACATCTTTATCTGTTAAATCGTGACGAATGGTTGAACTTTTCAGCAGGTGACCTCACTTGACCTCGCCTAACTCGTTGACCCTAGATGGCCGGACTTAAATATTTTGTTATAGCGTGCCAAATTGATGTGGAAAAAGGTATGTTAAATTTGGGCGCGCTGCTACGCGCCGTTTTTTCGCAGTCCACAGGAAACCTTAGTTGGGGAGGGGGTCATCAACGACCCCCCGTTGCTGCGCGGGTTCATGCAGTTTCCTTTCAGCCCCCAGTGGGTAAACTCCGGTGGTGGCACCCAGGCGCGACCCTCAACTGCGCGCTCGCCGATCGGGCCAGAACAAACACAACGGTGGGCCGGCCTGGGGTGCTGAGCGGCGGCGGCGGCGTCGCGTGGCGCCGTTCGGCTGTGGCGACAGGTGTCGCGCACCACCTGTGCCAAGTGTCGGCCACCGCGGCCGGTGTCGCTGCGACACAGCTGCGACACGGCGGCCGGCGCGCGAGTCGCCGCCAGAGCGCGCCGGAGTCGGCAGCGGCGGCCGCGCGTGCTCAGCGGGGCCGACACGGTGTACCGGCCGGGGAGTGGTGCGGAGCCGGACTGATGAGGCGATCCTGACCGGTGAGGGGGATCGTGCAGATTCTGACTGGCCAGGGAGTCGTGCGGATCCTGACTGGTGAGGGGGATCCTGACTAGCGAGGAGAGTCGTGTGGATCCTGACTGACGAGAGAGTCGTGTGGATCCTGACTGGTGAGGGGGATCCTGACTAGCGAGGAGAGTCGTGTGGATCCTGACTGACGAGAGAGTCGTGTGGATCCTGACTGGTGAGGGAAGTCGTGTGCGGATCCTGGCTGGTGAAGGGATCCTGACTGGCCAGGAGAGTTGTGCGGATCCTGACTGGTGAAGGGATCCTGACTGGCGTGCAGAGTTCTGTAGATCCTGACCGGTGAGGTGGATTCTGACTGACGAGGAGAGTCGTGTGGATCCTGACTGACGAGGAGAGTCGTGTGGATCCTGACTGATGAGGAGAGTCGTATGGATCCTGACTGGAGGATAGTCGTGTGGATCCTGACTGGTGAGGCTTAATCCCGGCCTTCACGGTTACCAGGCAAGCCCATTCTGACATGCGAACGAGATGAGCAACTTAATCATGATTGTGATGTGACACAATGAATGGAATTTGAGCTGGACACGTAATGCATGTGGATATCGTCATATTATATCGTCAGGTGTCATGGTCAAACACGTCCGTAATGCATGCATAAATCGTCCTATTATATTGTCAATTTCCATGGTCGTCAAACATGTCCGCTCGAATGTGGCTTCGTCATGTAAGCTGGAGAACTTTTAAAACGCATTTTTTGGGTGCTACAATGACGAAATAAACACGACGTATAATTATTAATATCTGGGAGATTTAGGAAACGAGTGTTTATTCTACACAGCAAAGTTGCGTTCGATGTGATAGATTGCACAATGCTCTCTTTAGACGCTGTTTAATTTCGTACTAAATGTTAACTTACTTCTCCTCACATCCCCCCAATACACGTATGGATGTCTTTGGAGACACCTGCCTAGTTTTCTCGGGATATATTTTACGTCAGGGTTTCCAGAGATAAATCGTGATACCTGCATATGGGCGTGGCTATGACTACGGTTTCATCTTTGAAGCAAATTCCCACACCATATGCACCCGTCCTTTTGTGGCGCAGCGTGGTATAGCGGAACCCGTTACAATTACCAACCAATTACAAGGTGGCATGAACCGAGGCAATGATGATACTGAAGAGCAAGCAGGTCCCATCTGAACATGACGACAGTCCACACATCATCTTTAATGCATACCGCGTTCACACAAGAATGACGGATGTTCTTTAGGCCCGGCATGCCGCAAAGTATATAGTGATCACTACATGCCGGGAATACAACTTCCTGTCGTTCTGGGAGTCATGCATATCATCCTAATTCTAACTGCAATCGATTGTGTTCTTGTTGCAAATTGTTGTTGTTGCTGTTGAGCGTCTTTATTATATTGTAATAGACACACACATACACACACACACACACACATACACATACACACACACGCATATATACACACACGTACGAGCCAGGGATCCAAACAGAGGACCTTATCTTTTCACGTGCTATGAAAAGACCAGGTTGTAAGCCCTTTATATGCTCAGCACAACGTCATCAACTGGAGTACGTGGTAATGGGGTAATTTGCACCCATGATGTTAGATGACATTACTATGAACTTCGAGATATAAAAATATGGCAACTGGTAGTTCCTGCCAAACGAGGACATGGCGCCGCAGTGACGTCATACCTGGATCTGTGCATACTACGCCCCGCTGTCCACCACCGTCCCACTTTCACGCATGAGTGTATCCACGATTTTGAAATTGAGGAACAAGGCAGGGACGCGGTACGTTTAGCCAGGATAGAGAGGTACGCCCCCCCCCCCCTCGCCAGAAAAAAACCTCGGATTTCAGCCGCTTCATTTTCAAGGTTTGGTTTTCAGATTTCTCTTTGTTAAAAGGCTATTTCGATGACAAGAAAGTCTGGCAAATTTTGCAAGTTTCACTCCTTATCTGTCTGCCTGTACACCTAGCTTTATGTTGTATGTGATGGGCCCGATTTCACCCAATGTATGAGTGTTGTCTGGCTTTTCTTGACGGCAGCATCCAGTGATACCTTTCACGAGCTGATAATTGCCAATTCAAAGAATATAAGTGAAACATTTGACATTATCAATGTCTCGATGTATTGTTAAAACTGTGATTTCTTCGTCTGGATTAGATGAATGGCTCAGAGAGCCATCATAAATCAAATGTAAGCCACGTTGCATTGAATCCCAAATATTTAGAATCCAGTCTAAGCAAAACACCATGCACCTTGCAACCACTCATCGGGAAGCAAGTAAGTGCATGTACAACCGAAGGCCATATGTCCTCGCTGTTCAAAGAATTGCTAGCTTTAATTAGACAATCCGCTTCACTGGCATGAGCCAGTGTTGGTTGATAACTAGCTACAGTGCATACAGTGCAAGTGGTTGGGAGACTAGTTGGTGTTTGCAATCAATAGTAGATTTACACTGTTGTACTAGATGTTGTTACCAAATCACTCAGGGCTATATAACACAAAAGTACTCCTCTTTCAAAATGAGGAGCTATTCGAACTTATTAGCAACGACTTTTTGAGACGTAGGTGGCAGACAGTGAAGGTCAGTGAGATATCTAGAATATCTGGAATAATTGTGCAAAAGCGCACCGGTCGTACGTTTGCTATCCTATTGTTGACCGTACTTGAATGATGTCATAAAATATGTGCGCTGACGCCGTGCGGCGCCAAGTTGTATCCTGACGTTTAGCAAGAGGCCAGGGGTCCGACTACAACTTTTACCAAGGGGTGGGGGCGAGCGCTCCACGCATATGCACGAAAATTAATCATTTTGTTAGCTTAGCCGATGCTATTCCCCTGCAGATGAAGACATATTCTCATGACTGGGTGCCAATTGGCTCTCCAGTTAATATATTTTTGAAGTCACCAGAAGGAGCTTTCGAAAAGGGACTTGAAGTAGCTTAGCGTTAAGATGGCTGGTGCCGTACATGTAATAAGCTGACCAAAGGTGTTGCCCTCTGTGTTTCTTGAACAGCTGTTGTGTGCATCACAAGATGATGACTTGTGGCCATCCCGCTATCCCCCACACCGAACAATGAGACTAGAGTCGGATCTACGAAGTGCTATTTCGTATCCACTCCCCTTACGACCCAGTCAGATGAGGGTCGTCACCCCCATCTCCATTGAAGTATTTAAAAAGAAACGAGAGTACTGAGTCGCGCAGCGACGCGAACATTTGCCTGCCTGTAGGCAATTGGAGACAATCGATCAGTGCTTCCCGTGACGGTCGTTTGATCTCGATATCACGGAAGGTCTGAACCAAAATAGGCGGGGACAAAATCAGAGCATCGCTTCCGAAAAGTGTCTCTTTCAGGACAATATTCCGAGTGCTGTCCAGAACTCGAATCCTGATAATATCAGAATATTTATACATGGCTTTATTTACAACTGAGCTCTGCCAAACACAGGAATATTACGCTTATTTCATTATCACATCAGAACACGGTCCAATGAAAATCTATAAGTTTTCACCTATAATTCACGGCTGAATTATCGCAAGACCTGAAATATGCATAATGTGTCACTGCTCACGCAGCTTAATTTCAATATTATGTCAGGCCAAGGAGTTACACCGGAAACGATTTGCTTAATTGTGTTCCTTGGTGGGGTCAGCGGGATTAATAATTAATGCAATGCTCTCGAATGTACTTCTCAAGATCAAAGTGTTGTCAGGCGTTGCTTTAGATGATCGGTGATGTGTTTATGGCTTTGCCACGCGCAAACTCGTCTCAGGCTATTGACCTGAAGTTATCTCTTTCTAGAATAGTCAGGCTCCCGGAGTACTTTTCCTTAGGGTTCTAGATGCCGAGCCCTATTTAACCGCGCTGCAGCAGTCATGTCAGTAATTGGGCGAATAATTGCGAATCTAGTGCCACATGTGGCAAAATGTTCTTGTCTACGCACGTTTCCGTTCCAGTCAAAATCCAAAGAATTATACTGTAAAAGGTATTGCGTTTGCGATAATATAAAGACATCGGATGCTGACGTATGCTTGTCAGCTATGTTGCATGGTTTCAGAATCCCCATGATATATGAAATCTGAAAGGGATACGATAGCAATCACACAACAAACACCTTACGAGAGGAGAACTACAATCAGCACAATTGTCTGGGTCATTGCCCTCTGTTTGCCTTTGTCCTATTATGACCCTTCGAGTAATGTTGCACTGTGCGAAATTGTATGTTACCCTTGTAGAACGCAGCACCCAAACATGCTATTGTAGACTGAGCATACATGTTTTCAGACAGGTATGCTCATTTGTGCAGCGGTTTGTTTTGTCCAATGCATTCACAATAAAAAGGACGCATTTACCTGGATTTTCTTCGAAAGTACTTCGTCCTGTTTTGCGACGATGGGAAAAAGTATGGAAAGTATAATTTTTACGTCGGTATTATATAGAACTGTCGTCCAATCTTTCCTCATCAACTGAAACATTAGGAGAAAACAGTTTTCACTAAATTGCATGTGCACAGCACAGGTCGCTCTCAATTCCGGGGTGTCCCATTCAAAGCAGATGCACAAGCCTGACGGCCACATGACGCCCCCTCGGCTGGTGATCCTCACCTTGTTCGCCGTCTGGTGCATACAGGATGCTGATCCCCAGGCTCGTGGGACGCGAGGTACACGTGGAGGCCTCGGGTGATGTATTTGTGTATGAGCCCGGTCGGCGGCCTGTGATGCGTGCCCACGTCATCCGCGTGATCTGAAAATGTGCCCACATCACCTGCGTGATCTGAAAATGTGCCCACATCACCTGCGTGATCTGCGAATGTGCCCATGTCACCCACGTGATGTGAAAACGTGCCCACGTCACCTGCGTGATCTGAAAATGTGCCCACATCACCCGCGTGACCTGAAAATGTACCCACGTCACCCGCATGATATGGAAATGTACCCACGTCACCTGCGTGATCCGAAAACTTGAGCATACTCCATACGCCGAAACGGTGCACCACGTGCAGTAACTTGAACTAAATCCGTTCGGCCGTTTTGATACAGTATGTATGTAAGGGTAACCTGACGAAAAGCCAAACACACACACACACACACACACTCACACTCACACTCACACTCACACTCACACTCACACTCACACTCACACACACACACACACCCACACATAGACAAGCATTACGCCAGCAAAGGTGCCATTTAATATGGCTTCCTTCTAGAAGTTATGAGAAGCATTACCAAAAAATACTACGTTGTATGCTTTACAATGATTGCTATTTACTATATGTAATGAAGCATAGTAATGTTGGTACGATTTTCTAACGTCCAGTTTGCATAAGTCGTCATCTTTATAACTCATGATCTTTGCAGCCGTATTCAAACGCAGGCATGTTTCGCCCACAACTTTACGGAGCACCGGTCATGAATGCTGCAGACGTCTCCGAGAGACATTTCTCATGATTTTCACTCAAACTCATTCCCTGATTTCCAGCTATGTCACTTTGGTGCGATGAGTGTTGACATCCGTTCACCTACCGTGTGCTGGTTGTTGCTATCAGGTCACCCTAGCGTGCGTCGTGTTTGCATTTGATCGTCTCACACCGGAGCCAACTTGCTAACATGCGGGTCCATCTGGTGCCGCAGAAGGCTGAGCCTGTATGCATGTCCCACTTCTACCATCTTCTACCGTCGTTCGACACCGACGAGAGCCAAGTCGAGCCGGAGGCACCGCAGCAGCACCGATTCTCCGCCATGGAGGATCGCATGTAAGTGTTCCGCACGAGCGAGGTGCCAGTCGGCGAGTGTTGTGGCCCCCAGGCACTGTACGAGGGAAGACTGGCTGAGTATGAAGATGCACAACTGAATCCGATGTGGTAGAAGTCCGATAATATATTCATATTGATTGTTTCCATGTGAATCCTTCAGACGCTATCTGTGCCCATGTCAAACAAATGATGAATCCGACAGACGAGTATTGGTGTCGGCACTAGTGTGCAGCGTCAAGATATCACACATCACTGACACAGGCTTATAACGCACGTGAGCTTAATGAATTTGATTATTCCCGGTATATCCAGCCACCTGGTGTCGACGGGGCATAGGCCACTTTTCACGGGCCTACATTTGAGGAGGGCCGCTCCACCTTTTTGGAAGAAGATTACTAGTGGTGGAGCACCGTTCCATTTGATTCGAAGGGTAGTACCATAGGTGGAGCGTCGCTCCATGTAGTTGGATGAACAGCACTGTAGGTGGGGTGGCGCTCAATTTCCTTGAGAGAACAGTACCGGAGGTGGATCGTCGCACCACTTATTTGGTTGACCGCTGCAATAGGTAGAACGATCCGACTCACACAAAGGTAAATAGTGTGCATAGTAGTTCGGCTGTCAATTGCCAATGTCGCATCCACATCAGTTGGGACTGGGTAATTCGTCTTATCTGCGTCGTCGGCGACGTGCCGATTCGCGGCCGATCCCTCCACGACATATCGAACACGTGCAGAAGTGTTCTGGCCCGCCTCGCCGGTATCGCAGCTGGCAGTGAAACCGCCCGTGCGTCTCAACTGTAGATTGGCGAGCGCAGCTATCAGCACGGCCCGAAACTCCCGCCAATGGCGGCCGGCGCTGTGTCAGTGCAACACCAAAGGCGGCGACAGATTGTGGCGATAGAGAGGCGCTCCTGCCCTGTGTTCCGAAGGCGCAGTGGCGGCTCCAGACAGCTGCAGGAGGGAAACGTCGCATGTCATCGTTGTCATGGGAGACATCGCTGTCCCCGGACTTGTCGCCACCAGCAGTGGCTACAAGACATCTGGGGACGAGTAGTCTAGGGGTAAGTTGCCCGTTCCACAATCGGAAGGTTGTGGGTTCGAGTCTCACCTGTCGCTACTCTTCGCCCGCGACCAATCGGCGCGAGAGATTGGCAGCACTACATGACTCAACGGTCGATGTGTTGTAAAACCAATAACCAGCCGACTACAAGACGTCTCATTGTTCGGTTCAGAGGCTCACACTGTTGGCTACCAGTCGATGGAAGACACACGACAGACACATGGCAAACATTTTGTTTGCTTCCGGTAACGGAATGCAATCCGATTCTGTGTCACAACCCTGAGGCCACATGTCATTGCAGCCGACTGGTCCAATAGGGAGAGGGGAAAAGCAGCGTTGAAGAACGCGGGAGTGCTGATGCCGGCAGCCTGCAAGGTGGAAGTTAAAAAGCATGGCTGGTGGCTGGGTCGTGGAGGACAGAATCGCCGGACACTGCGATTATCGTTACTCGCTCAGGGGCTCATATATCGTCTCCTACCGATGAAGCTTGTGCAATACAATTCCTCCATTTACGTGGTCATCAGATACTTATGAACCATACTTTATCATGTAGTTGTTGCGCATTTTCAATCCACATGCCCACCGAGCCAGCCGGCAGCCCCCCTGTGTTTTGCTGTGCCACCGATCCCACTGGGACCTTGAAGCCACCCCTATGGTAGAGCCAGCAGCTTCGGCAGATCCAGCTACGGGCTGGATGGTGGAGTGGAGTGAATCCGACCTTTTTCTCAAAACAATTTCCTTCGTGCTCAAAATGCGTGCGCGTATGATATGGATAACGAAAACATCGGAACGAAAAGTATTCAAAATATTCTGGATGTCACTTAGCCCATTAAAAAGGTTTCATGTCTTCCAAACGTGAAACATTCCATGGGACACAGCGCTACACATAGGAAGGTAACTCGCAACGAATGTCAATCTGGAAAACCAGACATTGTGTCGCGCTGCTTCGTGCCCGAATATTCGTGATTATCGCACAACTGTGTACATCATGTCCGCCATCAGCACAATCAACGTCATCACCGGCATCAGCACCCGCGTCAATACATGGTTCAATCATAAAAGAGAAACTCGGGTTATGAAAAACACTGCATAACGCAAAACGTCAATAAAAAAGATAAAATAATAAAACTTGCCATCAAATACGCCGCTTAGCATCAACCCTATTATTCCACGTGCTGGCCGTCCGATACAGCAAGCTGCGCCTCGCGGCTTCCGCATTAATCCAGGGCAGCTCTAATTTATTCACGTCAGTCCCTCGAGTGCTCCTACTGGAGATTTCGGACCGGAACTTAAAACTGTTAGCCAATGTAAGGGGGTCAGACGTCACAAGCAGTTTTCCAACCATGGCCAGATCGCGCTGCTGAAGCATGTTGCCGAACTCCAATCAATTCAGGGCCCCTAGGGTCGCTCAAATGTGCTCTCGTCGACTTAAGCCAGAGACAATACGTGCGCTGAAATTGATAACCTTTTGAATTCGGTCTTTCTGAGCTTTGTTGCAGCTACCAAAACAGTCATGTTGTAATAGATGTGGGGGAGAACCAATGCCTGAATCAGTAACTTTTTCGTTTCGGGGAATTTTTTGCCGTAATTTTGACAGCCCGACGAGAACATGGTAGTTACTTGGCAATCTGTTAATATCGGCGAGTTACTTGGGATATCTGCTTTTCCCATGACAAAGCTGAATCTACATAGATACCGATAATTTTGGCGTGGGGCGAGGGCTTCATTTCGTTGTCCCCAAATGTGAAAAAGAAGCATGGCCCAGTTTCAGACGCCGATATTTTACACCCATTGGTTGTAAAATCTCGGCGAAAATTAAAACCGTTTACAAACTACAACCGCGCTAAAACCGTTTTGCTGTGGTTGATTTTCAGCCGGTTTTTGGTAAACCAAGTTAGAGCCACATACAAGGTGTGCTCTACTCTATGTTTTAATACTTCAAACTTTGCTGGGGTGTCTGAGTCCAAAAATTGCACGGCATCAGCATAGGCGACCTGTTTTCCGTCTGGGAGATGAGATCCAAAGTCGTTGGTGAAAATCAAATATAATTTTGGATCACATAGAGAACCTTGAATCACACCGTGGGTCACTGGTAGCGCCCCAACGGAGCTGCCCTGAATTGTCTGAGTTCGACCATGCAGTCAATCCCTAAACCAATGATCGTCAATGCCATACCTTGTCTAACAGCCGACCGTGTTCCACAGTGTCAAACGTAAGAGATGTATCCGCTGCTAGGAGGGTCGCCACACGACCACAGTCTACACTTGTTGACAGAAAGTTTACGTTCTCTAACATTGCTGTCCCCATAGAATGCCTATTTCGAAAACTGTGCTGATTTGGGCATAAAATATGATTCTCCTCCAAATACGTGGAAAGCTGAAGACAAACCAATTTTTCGCAAATCTTGCCGACAACGTCGATATTATGGGGGGTAAAAAAAATTTTTTTTGGTCGGGGAAAAAAACTAAAAAGGGTTCGTGAGACCTCTACCACCCACCGCCACGCTACCATTTCTTCATTCTATCGTACGCTTTGGGTTTCTAGTATCTAGTATCTAGTACGCTCAGCGGCAAAAAAAAGACTCAACGGCAACAAAGTATCGTCGAGACAACCATTCCATCGTTCAGACGACCGCCGACGATAAAATTGTCTCGCGTTTGCACAGAGCCAATGGCATGCCTTCTAGTCGCCGGTGGTTGTCTTCGTCGGTACCACTCGATGGCAGCGTTACGAAAGTACTCAACTATGGTATATTCAGCGGCTTTGGAGGCAAGCGACTAGGGGTACTAAAACAACACTACACCTAAGTTAAGCAATTAATAATTTATGACATTAGCTGATTTTTAAAACAATTTCAATTTTAATCCTTTTTATATGGGATGTACGATAATATTTTAATTTCATTCACATCTTTGGAAGAATCTAGAAGAATATCATTATTTTACGCGCATTCCCTCGCTTTCAAATCCCTCCTTTTCTTTTTAAAACGCGACGATGTGCGTGGAAGAGTGAAATAGGGAATTGATCACTGTTCTTTATAATTGGTGGTGATGGGAGAAAAACAAGTTCGAATTATCTGGAGTGTTAATCAAACGATTTTTTTCATTTTCTGACTTATATGAGGCCAAATGAAGTGGTTCGGTCTTAAACAGACTCCAGAAACAAACTATTCAGGGCCAGGGCGTAAGGGTGACAAAGATAGTAAGGTCATCCTTAGATGTGGAATTGGATTGGAAAGGTACTGCACAGAGCATTTACAAACATTAAAGTAAAGCACCCAGGTCTACCAGTGTTAAGAGACCGCAAGATAAATTTGGCGCAGGATTTGACTGGACTTGCAAGCCAGCACGGATCATCAACCAAAGTCAGGTGAAAATCTTGGTATATGAATTACATTTGGTAAAATATAGCCACCTAAATGTAATTAGAAGATATTTTTTGGTGTGGAGGTTACCTACAACACCATTTATACTACAGTTGGTGGCAATGCATACAATATAGTGATGGGTTTTAGCACCTGGTGGTTTAAACCATGGTTTAAACTGGTGGATAAATAATTAGTCACCTGGCTTAAATTATATTTCTGGTATGGGGGGCAGTGAGGTAGTTAGGGAAATCAATTATATTTCAAATGTGCTACCTCTTTATTTGAAAAAACACTCCTAATTCCACAAACTCTGTCTGGGTTCTGGGTATGACTGCACAGCCGATGTTTCCCATTGTACAGTCGGTTACATGTGGCCCCTGGATGCTGGTAGTTGAAATGGTTTTTTAAATGCCAGGATTTTGCGCAACTACTGGCATTGGGGAGACATAAAGATAAAGATCGTGCAACTATGAACCACAACGGCCCTTCTTGGTTGCACTCTGTACACTGAACCAGTTGTCCACCAAATGTGTTGAAAACCAAATGTCCACCAAACGTCCTTCTGCTGAGTCACAGATAGTACTTGCCCACCCATCAAGTATGGAGCCTTGATATGCTACCTACCTACATGCGTGATTTTGACTTGTAAATTAAATTTCATTTGATTTTTCGGACCACTTCCAAGCTCGTCTAAGTCTTTCTGCAGCAAGATTCTGCAGATAATATCTAGCCCAAAGTATGGACACTAGGTTGATTCACCTATCATCTAAGGCTTTGAAGCTCATCTAATGCTCATCTAATGGATATAATGTTCCACTTCCACAAGTGTTAGTGCCAACAGGAAATAATGTGCTACCATCCAATGTCATGAAAGGTGTGCAATAGTTGACAATGTGTGGAAAATGTGCAATAGGCGGACAGATTGCTGACTGTAGCAAACAATAAGCAAACGGATTGCTTACTGTTATCTATGAATATGGGTAGGTAGATACCTACCTACATATACTATTATCAGTAAGACAATGGGAAAGCTATGTCAAAAACATCACAAATTGGTCTGGCTCATATAGTTACTTTTAAGCTAACATAAAATAGGTACCTAGCTATACAATGGCTAGGTACCCAATGGGTAAAATCTGACTTGTGGAGTGCATACCTAGAACCCAGCCAGGGTTTTGGGAAATTCTAGGGAGTGTTTGTTTAAAAATAAAATGGAGTGTAGCACATTTTGGAATAATTGATGCTTCCTAATTTTGTTTGTCACTGCACTCGAGCCATATCGGAAACATAATTTTAGGCAGGGTGGCTTAAATTAATTTATGCCGGCTGGTTTAAACTGGTTTAAACCACCAGGTGGTAATTTGCCATCCTATATGTGGGTGGGTACCTACCTACCTATATTTAGGGATGGAAAAAGCTGGCTTCATTGAATTTATGCCAGCCAGTGACTTTATTAATCTAGGCCAGTTTAAACTGGCTTTTATTATTTAAGCCGGCTTAAATTCGACACTTATAAGCCCTTGCATTATTAAGGCTCACAAACCATGGGTGCATTGACAGTGTTGCAAACCATGGGTGCATTGACGACGCCGAATTGCCGAAGGAAATTGGCGGCAGATATTCTGTATAAGGTAATCGACGCAATTTGTTATAGGTCCTGGAAATCACAACCTTTTCAGCTATCATTACCCTCTTTGGGTTAGGCCAACCTCGTGATTACCCCGTATCAAATTCAGAATGCCTCATAACCAAAGTTCATTTTCAAGGTTGGAACATGTAGTATTTCCTGCCGATATATGTCGGTTTTTGGCAATGTACACAGTACTCTCCATACTCGAGGTTTGACGAAACCCTCCATACCCCACCCCACCCTACAAACCAGCGCATTACCCCAAGTTGGGACCCTGTTCCGGGCCATGTAGCATAATGTTATCGTTTGCACAAAAGGTGACAACCATCAAGCCTATTCCAGATTTGGACGACAACCACGAAACCATTTTTTTTGAGCCCTGGATATGGGTCCAAAATTCTCTGGGTTGCTACGATCGCCTTTCTTATACAGCGGCAAAACGTTCGCCTCCATCCATCCGGCTGGAACGTCACCAGTGTGCAGTGAACTATTCGCTACGTGCAGCAAGTGCGGCCCTATTACGCTAGAGGTCATCCTCAGTATTTCGATAGTTATCCCATCATTGCTACAAGCACGCGAATTCCCCATGGTCTTAAGCACAAATGAAGGTTCGGAAAACGCCACAGTCCTAACTCTAAATGCACTACTTCACACTCGAGGCGGACGTGGGGACAGTGGCTCCCCTTGGGGAGCAGCGTCCAGCACAGTGGCGACATCTGCACCAGCGCTGACGAAATGTCGGTTCAGCCTCTCCGCCCAGCCAGGGTCGCTGTGTGCTGGTGTGTCCATTCTGGGCTCCGGTTTCTTAGATGCCAGCAGGAAACCCCGAACGCCGTCCAGGTTTTCGCTGCATAATTTCGGTACGAAAGAGCGTAAAACTCTGAACAGGCTATGTACTGTGTGATGATGTGACACCACTCGGTACCTGGCGCCGCCTCTGCGCGCGGTCCGCCGCCGCGGGGCATGCTGACCGATTCGTCGTCCCGTGACCCGAGAGCTTAATAAATCAGTTGGTACCGGACCGCCGCCGAGTTTACCACACTGTTCCCTTTTTGACCGCGTTTCGGCTGTCCTTGTACATCTGCTGTATCGTCGCGTTTTCTGGATCCTGGTCCCTGGCCTCACGCGCTCGGTCGCGACTCTGCATAGAGTCTCTGAGCACGTCGTTGTCTTGTAGCCACGGGCATGGTAGGTGTTTGAGTTTAACATCCCGGAGGGGCATGTGTACATCAATCCGGGGCTGCCACACAGCACGCCAGGCGCCCCACTTCTCTGCGGTTGTTTCAGCAGTGTAAACTCGTCCCCAGTCGGCCTGCAGTAGATTGAGGCACAGGACATCTCGGTCGGCACGTGCATGCGTACAATTATATCCGTCAGTATAACCCAGCCGGCTTGGTGGATTGCTCTGGGCTCTGCGGTTTGCAAACTTTGGGTGACATGTTCTGGTCTCGATTGCGCATGCTGCACAGGTATTCCTGGCCCCTGTTCGTCTCCTTTTGAGCATCGGCCGAGATTGGAGGAACCAGTCCGGACACAGGATTTTGAGCACACAGCACATCCTGCTGTCTATGCTGGCGGACTGTCAGTAGCAGACGGGAAGAACGGCAGTAGAACGGCCAGAGAGTGGCTGCAAGATCAAGAGCCGGGTGAGGTACGAGAGTTCGTCGTCCGTCGCATCAACTTCGAGACTGTACAGAACCACGACATAATTGACTGTCTCGTGGTGTGATGACTGTGAGGGAGATGTGATGGGGCTAACCCGGACCATAGCTGTGGTGGCTGAAGACATCACAGATCCTGCGGAACATCCCGCTGGCCTCAACGAATGTCCACGTCCATCCCACGCGGTTGAAAGGTGGGTGAAGGAGGAGGCTGATGCAGCAAGGAGGAAGATCGGACGTGCTGAACGCAATTCTGCATTCCTGGCCCAACCACAGTTCGGTCAGATTTGCCAGTGATTTGCACTAAGCAGGTCTAAAATTGCGTTTTTGCCAAACAGTGAATATTGACAACGACGAGGACGACGACGACGACGGCGAAGACGACGATTTGCTGATGGCCGACATGGTGAATATGTTGGTTGTGTGATATTCCCCAATATCCGGGCGCGTAACAGCGAGACACCATGCCGGGTTACCGAGACTAACAGCTGTCACGAGATGCCTTCCTATCTGTAACGCTACAGCCAGTGGAAACGCCTCGGGACGAAATTTCGTGACAGTCGCTATTAGCGGTGTCCAAAATATACGAATTGACACTGTCTTCCCTATTGTCTTCCATTGCGTATTCACGCGCACGCATTCCCGCCCCTAAGAAGTTATTGTGTATAAATCGCTCCGCCCTCGCGTGCGGCCGACCCCACCGACACCCTGAAGCCGCCCCTGCGGCGGCAGCGGCGGCAGCGGCGGACACACTTGCTGGGCGCGCGACTGCCAGCTCCGCCACAGGTGTGTGTGTGTGCAGGGAGGGCATGCGGGTGTGGCCGCGAGGCGCCTTCGTCTGCCGGCACGGTGGGGTGGTGTGGAGTGCTGCGACAGCCGGTGCAGGGTGGACGCGTGGCACCTCCGTCTGCCGGCACGGTGGAGGCGGTGTGGAGTGCTGCGACAGCCGGTGTAGGGTGGACGCCGGTGTAGGGTGGACGCCGGTGCAGGGTGGACGCCGGTGCAGGGTGGACGCCGGTGCAGGGTGGACGCCGGTGTAGGGTGGACGCCGGTGCAGGGTGGACGCCGGTGCCTCCGTCTGCCGGCACGGTGGAGCGGTGTGGAGTGCTGCGACAGCCGGTGCAGGGTGGACGCCGGTGTAGGGTGGACGCCGGTGCAGGGTGGACGCGCGGTGCCTCCGTCTGCCGGCACGGTGGAGCGGTGTGGAGTGCTGCGACAGCCGGTGTAGGGCGGACGCCGGTGCACGGTGGAGGGTGTGGAGTGCTGCGACAGCCGGTGTAGGGTGGACGCCGGTGCAGGGTGGACGCCGGTGTAGGGTGGACGCCGGTGTAGGGTGGACGCCGGTGCAGGGTGGACGCCGGTGTAGGGCGGACGCCGGTGTAGGGTGGACGCCGGTGCAGGGTGGACGCCGGTGCAGGGTGGACGCGCGGTGCCTCAGGGTGTCTGCCGGCACGGTGGAGCGGTGTGGAGTGCTGCGACGCCGGTGTAGGGCGGACGCCGGTGCAGGGTGGACGCCGGTGCAGGGCGGACGCCGGTGCAGGGTGGACGCCGGTGCAGGGTGGACGCCGGTGCAGGGTGGACGCGCGGTGCCTCAGTCTGCCGGCACGGTGGAGCGGTGGGGAGTGCTGCGACAGTCGGCGCGTCGCTCAGTTCGGCAGACGCGGCGACAAACCAGTCGCCGCCGGCCTGTGCTGTTGCAGACGGCTTTCGGTGCACGTTTGTCTCCGAACATCTGGCACTGTCCTAGCCCTTTCAAGCGCCAATTTCTGACAAGCGAGCCTGTCCGAATGAAGTGACACGCACGGTTGGCTTTGCACTTCGAGCAGATTTTTCGGCCGTAGCACATACGCCCGCTATTAAATGACAATCGTGCAAAATGCTTCTCTGATGTATCGAGACTTCAAGATAATATATGACGACCACATCCACTGGCAAACAAGATAAACTTAACCAAGTATGGCGTCTTACCATTGCTCCCAAATGCCACCACGTAACCGTATGAACTACCCACTTCATATGAGCGAAGATTACAGGTAAGTAGGTAGCGCAGCGATTCATAGTGTCAGTCATTGGTATCTTCAGATTGCCTCTCGGTGACGTCATCTGTCCTTGAATGCGGCCAATCTGCATCGAAGAGCAATCCTCTGATGTTGGGTTGAAGTTGAAGTTGATCCTCTGATGGGAGTTGAAAATCACAGATGTGTTGTATTAGCCAAAAATGACTAGCGCAAACTGGGTATTGGGTAATGTCCTGCTGGCCTCAATATAGCAGGCACTGGTTGGGAATTGAACAATAATCTGCTGCCATCAATATAGCAAGCACTGACTGGGTATTGACCGATCCCCTGCTGGCCTGAAAATAGCAGGCGCTCGCTGGGTATTGTTGAATGCTCTGCTATCCTAAATATATCGGACACTAGCTGGGTATTGCCAACTTGATGATATAATTCACAGTTGGGTCTAGCAAAGTAGGTGAGCCAGCACAGTCGGAGTCTGGTCCGATGGTGCATCATGCCGCTCGGGTGGACGCTTTCCCCGGTGTATTCAACTCAGCAACTTATCGACCACTTGTCGACTGTTCTAGCCAACAGGTGGTAGGTGCGGAGTTGGCGGGAGAAAGGAAGCGTCACAGCCTATGCATTCGTCTTGACAGGCTAATCCGTGCCCACATTTACGGATGGAGCGTGCAATGGAAAAGTTCTGTCATATGCAAAAGTAGGCCTTCGCCGGTAAACAGAATTTGTTTTGTGAAAAAAGGTGCATGCATCTTAGCATTCCTATCTGAAAAAATATCCGCGTACTTATCGCCAAAGTAGTGCCTCTGCATGTCTCAATTGACGTGAATTACCGCCTGAAAAGCAAAAGTTTCGAAACTATAATACATCGAAACAAGAGATGAGCATCACCAATTGACTGTCGCTGGAAATGCGACACATGCGACACATGCGACACATGCGACACATACGACACATGCGACACATGTGACACATGCGACACATGCGACACATACGGCACATGAGACACATGCGACATATGCGACATATGCGACACATACGACACATACGACACATGCGCTACATACAACACATGCGCTACATGAGACACACGCGCTACATATGCGACATATGCGACATATGCGCGCGTGGTGTGCCCTCTCAGGGGCGACGTTCGACGGTACCGTGGCGGGAGTTGTTTGTCCCGCCACGCGGCGGTGGGGTGCCACTCTCGGCAGGTGACGTACCGGCAGGTGACGTACCGGCAGGTGACGTACCGACAGGTGACGTACCGGCAGGTGACGTACCGACAGGTGACGTACCGACAGATGACGTACCGACAGGTGACGTACCGGCAGGTGACGTACCGACAGGTGACGTACTGGCAGGTGATGTACCGGCAGGTGACGTACCGGCAGGTGACGTACCGACAGGTGACGCACCGACAGGTGACGCACCGGCAGGTGACGTACCGGCAGGTGACGCACCGGCAGGTGACGTACCGGCAGATGACGTACCGACAGGTGACAGGTGACGCACCGGCAGGTGACGTACGGACAGGTGACGTACCGGCAGGTGACGTACCGGCAGGTGACGTACCGGCAGGTGACGCACCGGCAGGTGACGTACCGACAGGTGACAGGTGACGTACCGACAGGTGACGTACCGGCAGGTGACGCACCGGCAGGTGACGTACCGGCAGGTGACGTACCGACAGGTGACGTACCGGCAGGTGACGTACCGGCAGGTGACGTACCGGCAGGTGACGTACCGACAGGTGACGTACCGGCAGGTGACAGGTGACGTACCGGCAGGTGACGTACCGGCAGGTGACGCACCGGCAGGTGACGTACCGGCAGGTGACCGTACCGACAGGTGACGGCAGGTGACGTACCGGCAGGTGACGTACCGGCAGTGACAGGTGACGTACCGGCAGGTGACGTACCGACAGGTGACGTACCGGCAGGTGACGTACCGGCAGGTGACGTACCGGCAGGTGACGACAGGTGAGGTGACGTACCGGCAGGTCGACAGGTGACGTACCGGCAGGTGACGTACCGACAGGTGACGTACCGGCAGGTGACGTACCGGCAGGTGACGTACCGGCAGGTGACGTACTGGCAGGTGACGTACCGACAGGTGACGTACCGACAGGTGACGCACCGGCAGGTGATGTACCGGCCGCGGTCTGGCTAGAACTCGAGTCGTCGCCGACCGTCAAAGCACACGGTCGGCCAACGAACAACTGCCGAAATATGCCATAAATACCGAGAAAACCGTGCTGGTGGGGTTGGTGCAGGCATGTGGTTGAATGGACCCATTTCCCAACCGGCCTTTGAGTCTCACGGCAGCGGTCGCCACAGGCGCCGAGTCCGAGTCGTGCGAAGCTGTAGCCCGGCGACACGTGTGGTGTGCAGTGTGCTGTGCACAGCTTCGGTGTAATGCGATGCTGTGACGCCTGCAGTTGACTACGGGGTTGATCTGTCTCGGGCTGGCTGTGAGATGGTAGACTCTTGGTTTGGATGGTGTTTGGGTGTGTGACGGTGATGTCTGGTGCTCGTTGTGTGATGGTGATGTCTGGTGCTGGCTGTGTGACGGTGATGTCTGGTGCTGGTTGTGTGATGGTGATGTCTGGTGCTGGCTGTGTGACGGTGATGTCTGGTGCTGGTTGTGTGATGGTGATGTCTGGCGCTGGTTGTGTGACGGTGATGTCTGGTGCTCGTTGTGTGATGGTGATGTCTGGTGCTGGTTGTGTGACAGTGATGTCTGGTGCTGGTTGTGTGACAATGATGTCTGGTGCTGGTTGTGTGACGGTGATGTCTGGTGCTGGTTGTGTGACGGTGATTTCTGGTGCTGGTTGTGTGACGGACGGTGATGTCTGGTGCTGGTTGTGTGACGGACGGTGATGTCTGGTGCTGGTTGTGTGACGGACGGTGATGTCTGGTGCTGGTTGTGTGATGGACGGTGATGTCTGGTGCTGGTTGTGTGACGGTGATGTCTGGTGCTGGTTGTGTGACGGTGATTTCTGGTGCTGGTTGTGTGACGGACGGTGATGTCTGGTGCTCGTTGTGTGACGGTGATGTCTGGTGCTGGTTGTGTGACGGTGATGTCTGGTGCTGGCTATGTGACGGTGATGTCTGGTGCTGGTTGTGTGACGGTGATGTCTGGTGCTCGTTGTGTGACGGTGATGTCTGGTGCTGGCTATGTGACAATGATGTCTGGTGCTGGTTGTGTGACGGTGATGTCTGGTGCTGGTTGTGTGACGGTGATTTCTGGTGCCGGTTGTGTGACGGACGGTGATGTCTGGTGCTGGTTGTGTGATGGACGGTGATGTCTGGTGCTGGTTGTGTGACAATGATGTCTGGTGCTGGTTGTGTGACGGTGATGTCTGGTGCTGGTTGTGTGACGGTGATTTCTGGTGCTGGTTGTGTGATGGACGGTGATGTCTGGTGCTGGTTGTGTGACGGACGGTGATGTCTGGTGCTGGTTGTGTGACGGACGGTGATGTCTGGTGCTGGTTGTGTGACGGTGATGTCTGGTGCTGGTTGTGTGACGGTGATTTCTGGTGCTGGTTGTGTGACGGACGGTGATGTCTGGTGCTCGTTGTGTGACGGTGATGTCTGGTGCTGGTTGTGTGACGGTGATGTCTGGTGCTGGCTATGTGACGATGATGTCTGGTGCTGGTTGTGTGACGGTGATGTCTGGTGCTCGTTGTGTGACGGTGATGTCTGGTGCTGTCTATGTGACAATGATGTCTGGTGCTGGTTGTGTGACGGTGATGTCTGGTGCTGGTTGTGTGACGGTGATTTCTGGTGCCGGTTGTGTGACGGACGGTGATGTCTGGTGCTGGTTGTGTGATGGACGGTGATGTCTGGTGCTGGTTGTGTGATGGACGGTGATGTCTGGTGCTGGTTGTGTGACGATGATGTCTGGTGCTGGCTGTGTGACGGTGATGTCTGGTGCTGGTTGTGTGATGGTCATGTCTGGTGCTGGCTATGTGACAGTGATGTCTGGTGCTGGTTGTGTGACGGTGATTTCTGGTGCCGGTTGTGTGACGGACGGTGATGTCTGGTGCTGGTTGTGTGATGGACGGTGATGTCTGGTGCTGGTTGTGTGACGGTGATGTCTGGTGCTGGCTGTGTGACGGTGATGTCTGGTGCTGGTTGTGTGACGGTGATGTCTGGTGCTGGCTATGTGACAGTGATGTCTGGTGCTGGTTGTGTGATGGTGATGTATGGTGCTGGTTGTGTGATGGTGATGTATGGTGCTGGTTGTGTGACAGTGATGTCTGGTGCTGGTTGTGTGACGATGATGTCTGGTGCTGGCTGTGTGACGGTGATGTCTGGTGCTGGTTGTGTGACGGTCATGTCTGGTGCTGGCTATGTGACAGTGATGTCTGGTGCTGGTTGTGTGACGGTGATTTCTGGTGCCGGTTGTGTGACGGACGGTGATGTCTGGTGCTGGTTGTGTGATGGACGGTGATGTCTGGTGCTGGTTGTGTGACGGTGATGTCTGGTGCTGGCTGTGTGACGGTGATGTCTGGTGCTGGTTGTGTGACGGTCATGTCTGGTGCTGGCTATGTGACAGTGATGTCTGGTGCTGGTTGTGTGATGGTGATGTATGGTGCTGGTTGTGTGATGGTGATGTATGGTGCTGGTTGTGTGACAGTGATGTCTGGTGCTGGTTGTGTGACGATGATGTCTGGTGCTGGCTGTGTGACGGTGATGTCTGGTGCTGGTTGTGTGACGGTCATGTCTGGTGCTGGCTATGTGACAGTGATGTCTGGTGCTGGTTGTGTGATGGTGATGTCTGGTGCTGGTTGTGTGACGGACGGTGATGTCTGGTGCTGGTTGTGTGACAGTGATGTCTGGCGCTGGCTATGTGACGGTGATGTCTGGTGCTGGTTGTGTGATGATGATGTCTGGTGCTGGTTGTGTGACAGTGATGTATGGTGCTGGTTGTGTGACAGTGATGTCTGGGGTAGCCTGTCGGGTGATGACAACTGTAGTCGCCGTGGGAGACGGTGTCTAGGAATGGTTGTGTGACGGTGCTGCCTGGAGCTGGATGTGGGGCGGTGGTGTCGGTGATGGTTGTGGAGGGATGATGTCTGCTGCTGAATATGGGGTGGTGATGTCTGGTGCCGACTGTATGGATATGGTGCCTGGGGATGACTATGGAGTGGTGATGTCTGTGGATGGACGCGGGGCGGTGATGTCTGAGGTTGAGTGTGGGGCGGTGGTGCCTGGGGATAGATGTGAGGTCGTGATGTCTGGGGATGGTTGTGGGTTGGTGATGACTAAGGATGTATGTGAGAATGTGGCATCTGGGGATGAATATGGGCTAGTGATGTCTGGGGTGTGGTGTGGTGTTGGTGTCCAGGGATGATCATTGGGTCGTGATGTCTGGGGGTGGCTGTGGGCTGGGTATATCGAGGGATGGCTGTGTGTTGCTGATGTCTGGGGACAGCTGCGTGGTGGGGATGCTTAGAGTTAGCTGTGGAGTGGTAATGTCTGGGGATGGATGTGAGACTGCGGTGTAAGGGGAAGACTATATGGTGGTGATGTCTGGGGATGCTTACGGGGTGGTAATGTCTGGTGAGAGCTTTGGATTGGTGATGTTGGGATTTGGTTGCGGGCCTTCCATGCCTTGAGAAATTTGTGGAATTGTGGCAACTTTTACACCAGGTTGAACCCATTATTTTGGGGAGATTTGTGAAGTTCTCTCACTTTGGGTTTTATAGCCCACAGCTTCTTGTTGCTAAGTGATAGAGCTCTGAAATGGTGTGAGGTCCCTAAGGTTTTGTTTACAGGTATCGTGTCAGGCAACATTTTTGTGGGTCACCAAAGGCGGATCGAGACAGAGATACTGAAGGGTGATTTTTGCAGTTGCACGGACTTCCAAAGTCAATCGGATATGTACGTGTTGTGTTCAAAAGTACTACTTTCCTGGCACCACCATTGATGTGGAGCACATGTTGCACATTTTGCGCCATTAATTTGCACTTAAATGGCGGAGGCAGCTCCCGGGTAAGGAAATGTGAGGTTTGATTTAGTTTTCAACATGAGAATCAAGCAGCCTTCTTGGGCGCCGTTACATCGCTGATTTCTGAGGGCTTTTTCGTGAAGGAATATAATAGTTTCCTGAATAGGTCGATCGAAGTCAGCTTTGGAGGTGATTGCATTTATGCTATCGATTTTTAAGTAAAAGGAACAAGTCATATTAATTAGAGAGTAGGCAAACCTGACTGTCGCTGATCTTTCAAGTTTCGTGAAGGTTTATGCATGCTTTATGATGCCATGCTACGCATGCATCACTGACATACGAGGTGTTGAGGGCGGCATGTTCGCCGAGATTTAGGTAGAGCAAATATATCTCAATATATTTATGTGTTGCATTTCAGGTGAGCAATTTCGAATCAACTGCTAATTCTACCTTGCCCACCTGCGGAAATGCTAATTTTAAGCTTAATGATGCCAGGGGCGGATCCAGTCAGGGGGAAGAACTGGGAACTCGTGGCCGGCTTTCTCAATGTGGCATCATTTGCGTCGATATCGGATATTTGAGAGGGTAGGGTGAATTATGAGCTGTACTGGATTGCATGTTCTACTACTTGCAGGGTGTGACGACATCATGGTGGGCAGAGGTTGTTGGCGGTCGTCTGTGTGGAGGGGCTTGGAAATACATATTGGGATCAGCGCAGTTGCGTGCTGGTGGTTATTGGAAACAGCGATAAAAGAACATAAGACATTCCGACATTGAGCTTGGGAACCAACCAGCATTTCCAATGCTAAGTGTTTGTATAGGAACAAATGTTGCAACAAACGAACAAACGATAATAATGCATCACAAGCAGTGGTGGAGACAGAATACCTTCACGATGGTGAATCCTGAAGGCGACGAAAGATATTGAATGCATGCATACACTATTCAAAATACTGCAGGCAATGGCTCGACGATGGGGACACTTAGGCAATGGCGGAACAATCAGAGGGAGAAGTTAATTCATGCCAAATGATTGCAATAAATGACGTGCAGTTGCAGAACCAGGCATTTTTCATTGGCCAACAATTGCAGTAGTCTCCTCATCAGGCCTCTTTGGATCCTCCCTAGTACCATTTCCTGGCAACGCCTCTGGGCATTAACCCACGGTAGGCACGCATGTTATGAATGCATGAGATCATAATGGGTATGTGTGGCATTGGCTGCGAAGGAAGATCGGCTACAAAAAAAAAACATATGATACCCATCACTCCTTGCGTTGCTGGCTACACCACTCGCTGTTTTACATATGCCTGTATGGACATCAAATCGTGTTTTGGATCATTGAGAATATATATCCATGGACTATTTACATGCAACACACGCACAATATTACCGATGTGTAATACACACGTAATCCCAAATGGCTTTGATATCCACTCACATTGTCTGCCTCATGGCTTCGCCATTAGGAACAATGCGACATTTTATTTTTATAAAGGTGTGGACTGGACCAGTAAAATGTTTGTGAGCTATCCGATTTTTAAAGTACGCCTTATAGACTCGGACATCTGTGGATGAGATACTGAGTGGAATCCGCCCCTCTCCCCTTCGGGCCTAATAATTGTCAGTAGTTTTTTTTTCTGGTGCAGGCATCACTTCCTTGAAAATTGTAGACACCATTTAAAATAAATTCCTTCGTGTAGCACCAATGCAATGATTGCTTATCCCATCAGTTCTTTAGAAGCCGAAGTAGCTCCACTGGCTCTCCGTGAATGCACCAGACACTTAAGGTACCTTAAAATCAATTTTCACGAAGACCTCATCGCGTGCGCGTCCTTGCAACTTTTTCGAACTGCCGTTGCGATTATTTATATCCAGCAGAAAAACGAACCAGCCTCATTATAGCTTCTCGAGTTGCCACATTTTGTGAATTTCATGATGTCCGCTCCATCCATCATTATCTTTCTCACCCATAGTAACAGATGGCTGAACAACATATTTCTTTTTGTTATCTCGCGACGACTTCAAAATCCTAGCAATGTTCAAAATATTCCCAGGAAAAAGTTCAGCAGTTTCGGTCTCGGCATCGTCATGTTACTTTTGTTCTTACAGACCGCTTTAAGTAAGCTAACTTCACAGGAAATTCCCCTGTTTCGGGACATACACAAAAAAAACAAATATGGTTTGCCAAATAGAACCTACATTTCCATCGCCGAACTGTGTACCATCCTCACTACCCTCCGTTATATTCGTAATCGTTTTCTTCGTCACCCCATGCGAAGTGTGGTCATGTGTTCGGACTCCAAATTGGTATTGCAGTCCCATTTTACTTTCTTTTTTCACATCATTTCCATATTTCCGTATATAAAATACTAGAAACACTTGATCAGGTGAGCGTGGCAGTCCGCTTCCTGTGAGTGCGCAGGCACTGTAGCATCCCAGGAAACGAAGGAGACCAGCTAGCTAAAGCAGGATTGTGGCTACGACACATCACAGACATTCCATCACACTTTAAATTCAGCAAATCACCAGTACGACAGGGCATTTCCAATTCTTGAAGTAAAAATGGATTCAGAAGACAAACCGTGCACAACACGACTCATCAAACCTGATTTCGATCGCTGTGCCATTTGCTTCAAACATATCGCCATGACGAAGAAGTCTCATCGTTGGTGCGCATAAGACATACTCTCCTCACACATCGATGTATTCATAATGTTTCACCTTGGCTCCCATGCCCATGATGGAACACCCACCGTACAGTTACACGTATCCGCCTTCATAGTCAGCGATAATATTGCCCTCTGAGAACACCGGCCGACTACTGCCTAGCATGCACAACGTATTTTTCTTCGCACACAACGGTGAGAGACGACCACCCAGCTCGCACTATACTAAGTCTTTTCCTCCGACAAACTGACGTGTTCAAAGTTTGATAGACTGCATTGAACACCACCATATTTGTCGTTCTTCATGACATGAAATGGCCTGAGGATGCTGAAGTGCCTTTTCCAATGAAAGTCAGAAGAGTCTTCTTTCCTTACAGGGGCATGACCTTGACCACGGGCAGTGTGTCGCTGAGCAAGGATGAGTCCAACCTGATTGGTATCAGCATCGGAGGAGGAGCGCCACTATGTCCCTGTCTGTACGTGGTGCAGGTAGGTGGATGCACATCTGATTGATAGCAGTAGGTATAAGGCATGAAGGCAGGCATATAACTGACTTCATATGGTCCTAGCACGTCTGTGCAAGATGAATCCAGGCTCCCCGAGTGTGCTATGTGTACCGACTTGAATGTCACGTGTAAATGAAGTCGTTCACACTCGTTCGTCATTTTGCATCTCCGAAGTGCATATCCCCGTTGCGTTCGTGCGCCTTACGCCATTTGTCTATGTTTGAAGAAGCCAACCTGCACTGCCGTCGTCACGGATTTTGAATGGGGGATGGGGACGTGAGTGACTTAGTGTACCTTCCATACAACACCTTCCATGCAACGCCGCAGGCGTACAGTTAAGTTTTGCGCAGTTCCGTGAGGGGCGGTACGCAGTCCCTGGAGCACTGCCCGTGGCAACTCGCAATGCTGCGGTCGAGCGAACCCCGGACTGGTGTGAGAGGCCTTCTGTCGCAGCATCCGGTCGCCTGCCCGCAGGTGACCTCTGATGTGAGAGGTCACCTGCCCGCAGGTGTTCGACGGCACGCCGGCCGGGAAGGACGGCACCCTTCAGTCGGGGGACGAACTGGTCGGCGTGAACGGCACCTCGGTCAAAGGCAACACCAAAGTCCAGGTGGCGAGGATCATCCAGGCTGTCAAGGTTTGCTCACGGTCGCCGTCGTAGCCGCCTGGTTCGTCCGTCCAATGCTGCTTAGCAGGTCGTACATGGCGTGCTATGCACCGTCTTTCTGATCATGAAGGGCTGTTTCGGCTCGGTTACGATATTTCGACAGGCATAGAATGAAGTCCCAGTGCAGTCTAAGCCGCCCTGGCTACTCAGCTGGTTAGAGCGCTGGCCTGCACTTCTCCCACCCGTCCTGGCAAGACAGGGTTCGAGTCGCATCGATCGCTCGCGTTTGGCCCCCAACTGGGAGGGTCAGTTGGTAGCTGGCCTGAGGCCGGGGACGAGCTACCGGGCGGCCGTGGCTGTGCATTGACGGCACGTTAAACTTTCGGTAAAAATTATGCCATTGAATTGGAATTCATGGATCGGGTGGTGGGGGATCGGTGGGGGATTCATGGATCGGGTTGGTTCATGCGACAAGCTCTGCTTAGCAATGGGACTCTGGTTCATAAAGCCTCGGAATCAACTGATAAATAAATATTTAAGATGCAAAGAATGCACATTGCCCAGCGCACATGTGCTAAGTATCGATTATTTTTCATTGGTGGGTGGCCGTGCAACGTTTTCACGGTCTTCGTGAGGGGCGCTCTGCCCAGAAAACGTCACGGCCGCGCTTACAGCGAACGTGCGTGCGGTGTGACACCACTTCTAGTGACGTCATCATTGCCGACACAGGGTGACGTCACGGTCAGCTACAACAAGCTGCACGCCGACCCGAAGCAGGGCAAGTCGCTGGACATCATCCTGAAGAAGGTGAAGCACCGTCTGGTGGAGAAGATGAGTGCCTCGACTGCTGACGCGCTCGGCCTGTCACGAGCTATCCTCTGCAACGACTCTCTGGTGAGTGCCCTGGCGGATGGGGATGGCAGGCTGGAAGGATGAAGCAGGGGTGCACTCACATGTCTACTGATTGGGATGTGGTCCCATCAGTTGTCACGGTTGAGCTCTATTCGATCAAAGGCTACATACGAAATTCAAACGCAATTTTGTTGGCGACCACGTGAGACCACACGCCCGTCAGCCTTCGGAAGCAAACTGACGTCTTACTTCCGAAGGCGTGTCACTAGCTAAACGAAAACACCACGTGACAGGACAGCCTACATCACGTAAAAGGGCAAGCCATGGGCAGCAGGTGTCGGCGTTTTCCGAAACGTGGATGGCATTCGGTTTCTCAGTTCGGTGCAGTCGTCGCTCTGACAAATTCCTAGGCTCGTAAACAACTCCCGCTTCACGACAGAAGCCACACTCGAGCGCGGCTGTCTCGCTGTCTGCTGGCCAGGGGAGGGATGGAGGCGGCACCAGTCGGGAGGCGCGCCCCGCCAGTGTACAGCAACAGTGAGATGGTGCTGGCCGGTGACAAAAAATGCCCAGCAATTGTCGGCCGGTCCCATTCCTCCCGACCTGTTTCAGGTTGTTCACCGATGTGATCGGCTGATGGGTCGGCTGATGGGTCGGCTGATGGGTCGACTGATGGGTCGGCTGATGGGTTGGCTGATGGGTCGGCTGATGGGTCGGCTGATGGGTCGGCTGATGGGTCGGCTGATGGGTCGGCTGATGGGTCGGCTGAAGGGTCGCGTCTCACCGCGGCTGCCCGGCGCGTTCCTGTAATACAAATTTGGCCCGCCTCGTCATAAAGCTATTAGTCTATTAGATTATATCGCTGATGGCCTCCACACGGAGATAATTTGTGCGGATTATTTTCAGTTTTTACCAGTGTCAACCATACTCTCTGGCTTCATACGCTTCGTCCTTCTTGTTGTGTCTGTTGTAGCCGTGAAATGGTTCGAGTCACGTCTTTGCCCAAGAGTGTACGAAGTGGGTTGAAATAGAAAGACGTCTGACGGGATTCCAATCGGTCCGGTATCCATGTCGATGGTGTTTACGGGCTGATTCTGTGGGCGTTTTTTTTTTCGTAGCGCCGCGCCAAACTGCATTGACTCACCATGTAGCTAAGCTGTGACATGATTATCCGACCGGTCGGCGCCTCGGCGTACGCCACAGCTGTGCAACAACATCTCGATAGACTTTGTCGACTCTTTGAGACCGCTTTTGTCAGCGCAGCGCTCTTTCGGTCAAAAGGAGGAGCTGAAAATAAGCGCATCAAGATGCAATGCCATCACTCTTACTCTTCGAACAGAACCCATTTCGCCTTCATACATATAATAGATAGCGATACTCAGTATTGAGTCAGTTCAGTACGTGATCTGGGTGTAACTTTGTACGAAATTAACAATCGGACCCATATAGGTGATGCAGTCGGGAAAACCGACCGTGCGTTATGCATGCATTCGCGATTCCTACAAACCTCTGAAAACAATATTCCAAGCAATTTGAATTCTAGTCCCCTCAATAATGTACATATTGACTGCGTTGTTAGCTTTAGCTTAGCTTTTCTCAACTTAGCTTTTCTTAACTTAGCTTTTCTTAACTTAGCTTTTCTTAGCTTAGCTTTTCTTAGCTTAGTTTTTCTTAGCTTAGCTTTTCTTAGCTTAGCTTCTCTTAGCTTAGCTTTTCTTTACTTAGCTTTTCTTATCTTAGTTTTTCTTACCTTAACTTAGCCCAGTGAGCTTGGTATGACGTCTTTTAGTCGGTGCCGCTAAATCTCACATGAATCGTTGACAAGCATCCAGCATACATTCTTGACGTGGCTAATTGTGCGTTTACTAAACAGTCCAACTCACTCCATTGTCAGCTTGTTCCCGCACACTTCAATGCTTTAGCAACCAGCTGCCTGCGGGGTCGCGTTTAAGCTGATGTTTATACATAAATTATGTGGTGCTCAGATTACTGTATGAATATCATAAGCATGGTAGTCCTCTGTGTTTCCGCTAAACCTACACGATCGAAACCGATTTTGAATGCGCCGGATATGGCGTACGGTGCAGTCTACTCAGGCATATCAACAAGGTCTGTTCTAATATAGCAGCCGTAGATATATTTGGTAACAGATGCTGTCTTAGGACATAAGTGATCAGATTTGTTCCAATTATCTGTGAAGTATACACGACACATTGCATGACTCGCACATGTGTATATGTTTTTTTCGTTATCTATTTACTGCGTCATTAATAATTATTTGCAAGCTTGTTCACGTTTCATCTTTTCTATTCATGCATGAATACACGCATGCTATATCTCAGACCAGATAGCCAACACACGAAGACGCTGTTTGTAAACGTTTTTTTCGCAGGTCAAACGTTTGGAGGAGCTTGAGAGGACCGAGAAGATGTATCACGGGGTAGTGGAGCACCTCAAGAAGGTGCTCAGAGCCTTCTTCGACCTATGCAGGGTTCACAAAGGTGAGCAATACGAGTTCTGGTGCACATCTATTATTCCGAACGTATGTCGATTGAGCTCAATCAGAGCAGTATTGGCTCCGGTCTGTGTATCGTGATCTGATGTGTCTCACTATGGAGGTGTGCACATTCTATCGTTCAAAACGATTGTAGAGACGTCGCCGAACGTCTGTCTAAAATGATCGATGATGTGAACAACAAACAAGACACGTGAGATGGGTGAGATGGACAAGTGGTGACTTTTGTTCAGTTCCCCGGTTATCTAGGGACGAATTGAAGAAGGCTCGGGAGACCCACCATTTTTGGATCAGAAAGGTGAGAGGTGGCGCCCTTCCATGGTGCCGAATGCACCCTCGTTCACTCCTTGAGTTTAATTCGGCCGAAGGCGTCTCCCCATGGAAGCTAGAGGACATTCCCAGCTTGGAATTTGCTTAACCCTCTTGTCTCTACGGTCAGATCCTCACACCCAATCTCGGGGGGGGGGTGTTAATACTAACCCACTCTAATATCCAAACTAAGCGTCGCACGAGAACGAAAGTGGTGTCATCGGAAAGCGCGAGACCCCCCAAAAAACCATCCCCACAAAAAAAAATCCCTGAAAAGTAACATCACTAGGGGCATATATTTTCACGACTTGGATTGTGCTTTTGGCTCTGGGGAGTTCAATTTGTGCATATTTGTGAGATAAAAAATACTTGGAACCAGAAAAGGATAGCGAAATCGACCAGGATCATGCATTGTTTTGGCCACCCGAGAATCAATTTTTTTATTCCAAATGTTGAGTTTTAAACTTCCTTTAATTTTCATTTTTTAAATAGGTAGAGCGGGCCGAAAAACGTTGTTCGAAGACGAAACGTCATGCTCCAACAAAAATGCTTACTTTAGCCAGAATCCTCGATTTGAACTCTAATAGGCAAATATGCAAAATTAATAAGTAGTCAAAAACTGGAAAACATGAAAAATTCGTCCCATACGTATTATTGAATCCTTAAAGATAAACAAGCGCTGAAAGCTTCATTAAAATATCTGCATCCGTTAAAGCGTGACGAATGGTTGAACTTTATTGGAGGCGATCTCACTTGAAATAGACTAACTGCTTGACGCGCTGCCACGCGCCGTTCTTTCACTATCCGCGAAGAATCTGAGGGGGCGGTTGAAGACCCTCGAGACGGCGCGGGTCAATAAGTAGCGCCACGCTGGAAAAATTACTCCCACTCAGAATTAAGTCTCTCCCCTTCTCTTGGGGAAAACGTAGACGGCGCTAGCAATGCAGTCCGTCAGAAGGCTAGGAAAAACACACCGGTGCCGCCACCAACGAGGAGGCTAGCTCATCCGCGAAGTCCCCTAGCTGAAGTTGCATATAATATGTATTGCTGGGAGTAGATGCACATTTTCTAGATTCGTAGTGCTACAGTGTCCATTCCACACAAGATGCCGGGATTCACCAGGGCCTCGACTAACACATTCAACAGAAGAATGACAGCCACCACGGTGTCTACTTTTTCATGAAATTTCAACTATTCTGAAATCAAACGTTCCCTCCTGGTACGACATATATACATGACTACTACATACGTACACACATGTGCATGGATGCATGCATGTAGTACCAGTTTCCTCCTGGTGGTGAACATTATGTATAAACTAAGTGTAAAGTTATCTTTCATTGACAAGAGAAAAAAATGAACAAACTAACATTATTTAACAAATCGAGCATTCGGTTCTAGACCATCGTCTGGAGTGCGTAGCACAGGCCGAAAATACAATCGTTCAGCCTAAACGCCATAAAAGTACACATCGAATTGCGAGTGCATCCCCGTTTCCGCCGAGAAAATTAATCAACACATACAGCATGAAAATGTAAGCTTCAGCCAGTGACAGCACTGCACTGAAACGTGGCCGCTAAGTTCAGCAAAGATGTAGGGCGACGGCGACAGGGGGGGGGGGGAATGGAAAGCTGTAACAGGTGATAATGGGAACAATGATAACAGGGGCTTGCTGCCCTCGAGACTAACATCACAGAACATGAATGCTTGCTTGTAAGACAGCACTAACGCAGCCAATGGACGAACCGGGGGTCAATTGCTTTCAGGTCTTGTTTGCCTCGCTTCCCATAGGTAGCTGTGCAGTGGCGCACTTTCCAGATTTGCATCACTATTTTTCAATGATCCCATTTTTATAGTTCAATAAAATAGTTGATAACCAACTTAATGCTCCTGTGTATAGGGGAGGGGAATCTAGCATTATCGTTTCGATACCACGTTCGAAGTTTCTCTTTTGACGTGCCTTTATACGTCAGCTCACACTGCTGAAATTTCACAAGTAACTATAAATGTAAAATGCTTCTATTTTAAGCATTCCAGTTCGTAACACCTGGTCGCCACCACGTTAACGTTCGTGCGCGTGTACACCCTCCCTCTACATTTGGCGCAAACACCAGTATTCATGAGATTCCGAGGTTTCTGCTAGGCCCCCTCTGCATGGTGTTCGGTTAATCCCTGTCATATTTGACGCCTCGGGTCAGATTTTACGTCATGGAATGCTTCGTATGATGTTCGCCGATTTCAATTCGAAGATTATTTTTATTTTTCCCACATTATTATTTTTTGTTAATCCGGATTTAATCAATCTTAAAATCCGGATTTTAAGCAAATCCAGATTCTCCGCTGAGCCTAGATGCACGTCATTTCTGTGTTTAGGTATGCTCCCAGATTGACGGCCGAATCGAACAGGTGTTTCGACGTTCTTTTTTTAAACCCGTTGCGATCTTCACTATCTACTAATGTAGTGTTTTGGAGTCACAGTGCCTTTGGGGGGGGGGGGTGCGGCATGTTTTTGAGACTCCGGCGAACTTTTAGGGTTTGTGACCTTTTGTGGACGAATGGTGCTTTTAGAGTTCGACACGATATCGAAGGCCATGATGTTCTTGTTAGTGCCAGGTGCGCTCTTTGCTTTGAGGAGGATATCGCTTGTTGAGTAGGGTGGATTGAATGCAACTTTTTTTTCGCAAATCAACTTCCGCGGGCTCAAAACACGTGCGCGTGCATCGGTAGAGACCAGACAATACGATTCCAAAAACATATAATATGTTCTAGATACTGCGCACGAATCGTTTTCAAAAATATTTCTTCGCCGCCAGGCGTCGAAGTCTCCATTGATTGAAACATGGCACGTAAAAAGATAGCACCGCGCGCGTCGGACTCCGCAGCTGGCGCGGACCCCTCTAACGTGTCGCAACTAACCCCTCTAACGTGACAAAAAGGGCGTGCAGCAGAGTTCAGAGGCGAAGCAGCTCAGTGACATGGACGCAGACGTGGAAGAGAGCAGTGAGGACTCTGAAATGGATGGTGTGGAGGAGGCTGGTGCTAGCTATTCTGATTCGCTAAGCTCTGATGACGACGTCTGTGGTAGTGGAGGACAAAACCGCCGACAGCTTCCCAACTTCTCGCGAATGTGTGATCGGTATGGTACCTCTGACCGCTCCGCTGCCGGCTTGCTGAACGCAGCTCTAGTAGATTATGGGATAATCACACACAACAGCAGGGCTGAGCTGGTTGACCGCAATAAAATCCGGCGACAGAGAGACAAATGGGGTAAGAAGGAAGTGGATGAGAGCTCAAAGGAAAACCGACGTGATCGCCTGGTGGGATTTTATTATGATGGTAGGGAAGATATAACGCTGAATAGAGTGGGTAACAAGAACAAGATGGTCAAAGAACTGCATGAAGTAGTCGTTGCTGAACCAGGCCACCGGTACGTCGACCATGTGTCTCCACAGAGCGCCGGTGCTGCGGACATAGCCAAAGAGATGTTGGCTGTCATTCAGGAAAATGATGCCCATCCAGTGGTGATAGGGTCGGACGGCACATCGGTGAATACAGGCCGCAATAGCGGTGTTAACAGGAGGATTGAATTGGGTGTTGGTCGTCCTCTCCAGGAAGCTATTTGCGGCATACACACCAACGAACTGACGCTCAGACACGTGTTCAAGGACGCTGATGGCGAGACGAGTGGCCCGTCCTCCTTCAAAGGGCCGATTGGTAAGGTCATTCAGGGTGATTTGACTGCACTGCCCCTTGCTCAGTTTAAGCCTGTGAGGGGTCAAGTGCCTCCCATTCCAGCCGATGTTCTGAAGGAGATGAACAAAGACCAGCAGTACCTGTGCAACATGTGCATGGCAGTCCAAGCAGGACCAGGACAAGTCCTCCAGCGTGTGCTGTCTGCAGACCCTGGTTCAATCCATCAGGCCCGCTGGGTGACTCTGGCGAACAGGATCCTCCGCCTGTACGTGTCGACGGAGTCGCCAACGCCGAAGCTAGTGAGGGTGGTGTTCATGATACTGAACCAGTACGTCCCTGGGTGGTTTATGTACAGAGTTCGCCCACACATCAGTGATGGAGCTAAAAACTTGTTCGAACTGATCCGTCTGTCGAGGAAGTTGCCTGAAGATGACCGCAACATTGTGCAAAAGGTTCTGAAACGCAACGGGTTCTGGGCACACAGTGAGAACATCCTCGCCGCCATGCTGACCGACAGCCGACAGGAGACGAGGGTGGCGGCCGTGGAGCGGATCAGGATGTGCCGAGCCAAGAGACGCGAGGACGATGACCCGGATGACATCAGACAGTTCGTCGTTCCGGACATCAACTTCGATGCCGATGACTACCAAGAAATGATCGACTGGACAAATGCAACAGAGCCACCACTGACCATGGACATGTCAGACGAGGAAATCACAGCGGCTGTGCAATGTGAACACCCCATGGACTTCAGCGCATTTCCATGTCACTCACAAGGCGTGGAACGTTGGGTAAAGGAGGTGACAGATGCGGCACAGAAGAAGGCCGGGTACTCGGCACGCCATGCTGTGATTCTGGCCAAAGCACGGTCCAGAGCCGATCTTCCGGTGATGGATACAAAGAAGGACTTTTACAGCTGGCTTCAGGGAGCCGGTCGTTCCTGAGTTCAGCTTCGCCATTCTGAGGTGACCTGTCGCCATGATTTGGTACCATAATCTATTGCCATGCGTTGAAAGTTGAAAGTGTTTCCTAGACAAAACGCACAGCCGATATTCAGGACGTCTGTTGATGATTGAAATGATGGTTTAGTTGATATGGTGTGTTTAAATGGTTGCAAGTACAGAGTTAGGCAGACTCGTATTTATGTTCCTACATAGATGGTGGTGATCACAAGTTTCCGAAAACTGCAATGCAATAACTGCAATAAACCTCGGTTGAACGTATCTCTTTTTATGCAAAACTGAAAACGTGGCCAAAAATGTAAATATTGTGCACCTCTAATCACGTAATTGTTGCTGACGGTTCATTACATAATTAAAGCTTCGGTGTTATAGACATGCAGACACTAGTAAGCTTGGCAACGGTAGCCGAGAATTAGTGGGGGAATAGCGTGAACAAGACTTATGGTGTTATGTTCTTATAACAAGGCAAAGACTAATGGAGACTTCAACGCTTGGCGGGGCTAAGAACCGTTTCAAAAACGTTTCGTGCGCGGTATCTAGAATATTTTTGAAAAATGTTTAGCCGCGATTTTCCGTCTATGAACATTCACGCGCACGCGTTTTGACCCCGCGGAAGTTGGTTTATAATTTTCGATCCACCCTATTGTTGAGGTCACCAGCCTGTATTTTAAACCCACGTGCAGGCTTTACCGCCCCGGTGTCCCTTGAGTAACTCTGATCTGCTGTTAGGCCTTCAAGTGCGTTAACCCTCGCCCGTATATGGGGGGGGGGGGGTGCAACCCCTTTTAGGTTTTTGTGTATTCCTTCCAAACCGATGAACGGATCGCTCTGAGATTTTCAGTACCCCTTGGGGTAACCTTTTGACGACTTTTGGTGATTTGTTTTTTGGTGGTCGTGTCAGGTCACTTAGTTATGTCATAAAGGGGAGCACCTCCGGCCAGTTTTTAACAAATACGTGACTATCGCACGTATTTTTTACGTTCTTAGCGTAATTATGGGCATATGGTAAAAATGCAGATGCACAGATGGGTTTCCATTGAAAAACAATGTTTAAAAAATCGGTGACCTCGGTTAAACTCGGTTGACCCCGTTTGACCTTTCGACTCTTTTACCTGACATACGGTAATTTTTCGTACTGAATTAGAATTCAGCGACCATTTTTACCCTAGGTAACTTTAAACTTCGAAATTTGAACCACTTTTCAAAAAGTTGTATATTTTGGGTCAAGGATTCGACGTCATTTGGTGCATGATATATTGGTCCGATCACATCGTGTGACATGTCGTTATGTTCGCAAGATCCAAATAAACATATTTCTGGCCATTTTGTTCATATTTAAAAAATAGTTTAGATATAACCGACGATTTTCTTCGGAAAATACCAAAATAGACCTTTGACCTGACCTGGAAGGTCAACTATTGACCTTAGAAGGTCATACTGAATTCCAATCGCGAGATTTAGGCCGAATTTATAACTTTGGTCTGCTCGTTTTCGTAACATGGACGGTTTCGAATCGCCAGGGGAGGGTCGTATCAACCCCCCTTTATACGACTGAAGATGGTAAAATCTCGAATACTGGCGAGGGTTAATTTATGCCTCTACACATGGTGTAGGGCCTTGTGGCTCTTTTCGAGATTCGGACCGCTTCGAAGTATCCAGATGTGTTTCTGGCCTTTCGATGTACTTGTAGGGCTCCGTTGTGTTTAATTAGATACATGGATGCAATTTGTGTGATACAGGCACGAGGAGGAGCTTCGAGGACTCAACATGAGCTATCTGAGATAGACGCAGCTTTTCAATCTGTACCTTTTTTATTCCGGGATTTCTTCATTATTGTTGTTCATGCCCTGGCCCGATATTTGTGAGCTCCGCCACTATTTTTGAGGCTTGTGATTTTCCTTCGCCATATGCGATGTTTGGAGGTTTCTGGCGTGAGTTCGGATAGTCCATAGCATGTTTTTGGTCTAGAGCATATTTTTCATGATCTTTGTTTATTTGTGGGACCCTATTTCATTCTGTGTCGGGTTCCCTTGCGGTTTTTGGGGCCACGCTGTATTCAGTCGTTACCAGCGATGTAATTTGGGGGGCTCAGTACGATTTTTCGGAGCCCGGTGCGACGTTTCTGGCTCATGCGCCAGTTTTTGGGGCCGGACTCCTGTTGCAAGATCATTCGGGGAGTTTTTGACGACCCATCGTATTTGTGTGCCGTCCCCGACGCGAATTTTTGAAGAGCCAACGGTTTTTTTCGGAGCCAAAGGGCGCCTTTTGGAGTCCCCGGTGCCGTTTTTGGGATATCACTTTATATATGTAGGTGCCCCGACACGATGTTTTGGTGCCCCGAGAGAAGTTTTGGGACCCACCGTCAATTTGCAGGACCCGGTGTGACTGTTCGGCCCATTCACGTGTTCGGGGTTTGTTGTATTTACTTTGGGCCTTCTAATTCAATATGTGGCGCCCGACGGATTTTTTTTTTCACGCCCTGGCGCGATTTTTGTGTGACCACCGTTACGATATTTTAGCCAAAATATAATTTTGTTCGGTACCGGCTCGATTCTTGGGGGCCCACCACCTTTCAGCGGAGGCATTTGTCCCTCTTTCCCCTTCTTTGGGCCACTTCAGCTTTGCGGTATCAGAACCCCCTTCCTTCATCATCGGTTTGCTCCTCCACAATAAAGTACCTGCCTGCAGGTCTAAACAATCACCCGCAACACTATGTAGGTCTACGAGTGTGCGTTGGATGCGAAGTTTGCGCAACCTACCAGTGTAATTCGTGTGCTCTTGACCAACGATGGGGTCGCTGAATGGCTGCTGGGTCAGTGCGTGGATTACGTTTGGTGCATCCATGTGTGCCGATCGGCGATAGGTGACGACCTCTCCTGTCATTGCGTTGACAGATTTTGGCGACAGGTTCGCTGTGATCGGCGCCCGCAGGCCATAGCCCGAGCCGCAGGCCACAGCCGCAGGCCGCAGCCGCAGGCCGCAGCCGCAGGCCGCAACCGCAGGCCACAGCCGCAGGCCACAGCCGCAGGCCACAGCCGCAGGCCACAGCCGCAGGCCACAGCCGCAGGCCACAGCCGCAGGCCACAGCCGCAGGCCACAGCCGCAGGCCACAGCCGCAGGCCACAGCCGCAGGCCACAGCCGCAGGCCACAGCCGCAGGCCACAGCCGCAGGCCACAGCCGCAGGCCACAGCCGCAGGCCACAGCCGCAGGCCACAGCCGCAGGCCACAGCCGCAGGCCACAGCCGCAGGCCACAGCCGCAGGCCACAGCCGCAGGCCACAGCCGCAGGCCACCGCAGGCCACAGCCGCAGGCCACAGCCGCAGGCCACAGCCGCAGGCCACAGCCGCAGGCCACAGCCGCAGGCCACAGCCGCAGGCCACAGCCGCAGGCCACAGCCGCAGGCCACAGCCGCAGGCCACAGCCGCAGGCCACAGCCGCAGGCCACAGCCGCAGGCCACAGCCGCAGGCCACAGCCGCAGGCCAAGCCACAGCCGCAGGCCACAGCCGCAGGCCACAGCCGCAGGCCACAGCCGCAGGCCACAGCCGCAGGCCACAGCCGCAGGCCACAGCCGCAGGCCACAGCCGCAGGCCACAGCCGCAGGCCACAGCCGCAGGCCACAGCCGCAGGCCACAGCCGCAGGCCACAGCCGCAGGCCACAGCCGCAGGCCAGCGAGGTGTTCACCAGCTTCTGTGGTTGTGTTGGCAGCATTCGGCGACACGTTCGCTGTGATCGGCGCCCGCGAGCCACAGCCGCAGGCCAGCGAGGTGTTCACCAGCTTCGGCGACGCCCACCGCACCATGGAGAAGAGCGGAGTACGGCTGCTGCGGTCCCTCAAGCCGGTGAGTGCGAACATGGATGGAACTGAAGAAAGGGCATCTTTCCCCTCCCCGACTCGCCCAACTTTCCGAATTTCTGCTTGCGTTTGTGTTCATCTACGTCATTTGGGTGCACACTGCAGTTGATGCACCCTAAAACCCAAATAACTAACTAACTCATTTGGGTGCAGAAGTACACCTCGCAGTTTGGTACAGACTCCCGGGAATTTCCTAAAGGTATGTCAGCCTATGCCAACCATTAAATTATATTCCGCAACCCATCTTCGCCGTTGTGTTTTCATTGGATGGAGTTAATGTGCGGAGCATATATGGCAACGGAACTGCGACGTCATATTCGGGATCTCTTCCGATCTCTTTTTGTCAAAATTGGAAAATCATGCAGCCTAGCATAAATAGACATGGCATTGGGAGTGCATGGTGCTGGTGGGCAAGACACAAAGAAAATAACTCGGTTGTAGCTCCGCTCACCTCCCCTCGTACTTCACTCCGGATGTATTTTAAAGGTCGATATACACCATTTTGCGCACCTGCTTAGAAGTGATCGGCGCATTGTTTAACCCGTCTATCCGGTCAGATCCTCACACCCCGTCATGGGGGCGGGGGCCGATGGTACCAAGCTAAGCGTTACACGAAAACGAAAGAGGTGTCATCGGAAAGCGCTCGATGAGAAGGGCCCGGGCGCACCCCCAAAACAATTTCCTCAAAAGTGACGTCACTGGAGGGTAGATTTTCACGACTTTTCACGACATACATTATGTTTTTGGCTCTGGAGGGTTCATTTTTGGGATATTTGGGGGATTTTTTTTAAATCAGAAAAGGACAGCGAAATCGACTAGGGCCATACAATTTTTATACCCCCCGCCCCCCACAATTATTTTTCAAGTTCCAAAATGTTGAGTTTTCAAGTTTTCTTTAATTTTCCTTTTCTATTGTGTAGAGCAGACCGAGAAACGTTGTTGAAAGCCAAGTTACACTAATACAAAATGTTTACTTTAGCCAGAATCTTCGATCTGAATCCTAAGAAGCAATTATCCAAAATTTACAAATAGTCAAAAACGGAAGAAATGAAAAGTCCTCTCGTACGTTTTGTTGCATCCCTAAAGATAAGCAAGTGCTGGAACTTTCATTAAACTATCTGTATCCGTTAAAGCGTGACGAATGGCTGAACTTTATTAGATGCGACTTCATTTGACCCAGATTAACTAGTTGACAATAGATGACCTTACTTGAAAAGTTTGACCGAACATGCCAAATTGATATGGGAAAAGGTATGTCACATTTCGGTGTACTGTCGCGCGCCGTTCGTTCACTGTCCGCGAAAAACCTGAGGGGGGATGATTGAAGACCCCCGTGACGGAATGGGTTAAAGTTAAAAATAATTGAAATCCGCGGAAAATTTTCGAGTTTGGGGCTCTTAAAGCCAGACATTTGGCATCGCCAGACCACAGAAATCGGTGGCGATGCGCCTCCCGTAGTTGCAGGCTAGTCAGTTGCAGGCTAGTCGCCTTCGGTCGGCTTCAGTTTTGGTGGCCAATAGACGTAATTGACAGGAATGTCTTGCCAGTGGCGGTTCGGTGTACTGATAGCTAAGTCTTTGTGGGATATTTTGGACTCGTATTCGATACTTTTCACCGCATTGAATCACCAAATGCCTTTCATCAGACCAATGAAACTCCAACACGGCGTCGGATGAAGTCACATTGGCTTTTACGGCTGATCACCTGTGCGTGCTGCAGTTCATTGTCCTTTGAATTGTGTCCATCCATACCATGCCAGCTGTATCGTAACCGGTTTGCGCGCCGACATTGATCATTTAACTTTCCAAGGGGTCATTATCCTGAGTTGACCCGAACTGACCACTGTAGAATTTCAGATATTCTAGAGTCATTCTATGAATTTAGTGCGACTTCAACAAAGTTTCAAGGATGAGTCGGACTGCCAGCTGCCTCGTGGTGTGAGGCTGAGGAGGAGGAACGCCTAATGCGTCTTTACATTGAATTCTTGCAATATATACATATATATAAACATAGCAACAACTCGTTATCATCAGCATCGGGTGATATGAAAAGTGCTGTGAATGCTGTAACCGGTGTTCTTCACGTGGTATTTTGAAGCACACCAATATGTGAATTTCAGATATTGAGCGACCTCGGTACATACTTGCACAAGGCGATTCCAGATACACGACTCACCATTCAGAAGTACCTGGACACCAAGTTTGAATACCTCAGCTTCTGTCTCAAAGTCAAGGTCAGTGATGTGGGACGCTTGCGGTTTTTTTTCAGACGGGATGCTCCTGATCTCCATTGACGTCTGGACAGTGCTCTTACATATGCGATTAGCGCTAGCGAAGGCTTTGCTATGATTGCCACACCACATATATGCGTGGTTGTTTTAAATGCAAAAATAATTTGCTCAACCGCTCATCGCATTCCACGACAGATTTACTAAACAATGCACAATCTTGCACCTTTGTTTGCACCCTTTATACTTAGACCGACGTTTGTTTATATGGTAGTATTAGGATATCAAAACACTCCAACATGTGTCAGCTTGGTTCAACTTACAGTTTCGGGGCTATAGTCTACAACGGTCTTTTAGATGAAAAAAATGAATGACTGGCAACTGGACATATGTTCGATAATTGAGAGAAGTATGTAACATGTTACTTTTTTTTGATAAGGCAAAGGACCATGGTGGGCATTTCCAAAATCAAATACCAGTCTTTCTCACATTACACATAAAGACCTCGTGACCTCGTAACATCCGGCACTCCGTGACCCATAGCACACCAAAATGTATAACTTTCACTGAACATATCAAATGTCACGTGATTAAGCGGCAAAAAATAATCAAAAGCTGGTGTTCCATGTGAATATCCAACATACTTCTTCATGACGGTGTGTTATTTTGTGCTCTTTGGTATGGACGAATAGCGTATAACTTTTCAGCCGTTGGAAAGACACATGGAATAAAGCAACGAAATCAGAGCCGAGTGATAGGGCATTGTTCTCCAAAAGAAAACATTTTTAGCACTTCGATGTGCAGAAAGTTTGGTGAAAACCCTAAAATGCATTCGGGGTTTATGACAATTATGTATGATGTAATGCGAAATGCATTGTCTGTATGAAATATTTGTTATACTTCCTACAATTTTTTTAAACGAACTTTGGCTTGCTTCTATATTGGCTGGCATTGCACCCTCATCTCTTGTTGGGTGACGAAAATTGCTTTCAGGATTATTTTCGGATCCAAATGCATGTATTAAAATTTTTCGTGGGATCTGAGCATCGGCGAATTAGTTATTTCCCGGGAAATTGTGAGATGTCATCTTGCAAGGATGTCCTGGAGTGCTTCTAAGTTCGTGACGAAACGTGGCAGCTAAATTAATCGAACATTCACTATCTAAAATCTAAAAAGATGTACCAGAACCTTATATTTGACACTACCTTTTGCTTACTTTGTATTAATTTTGACAAAGTGGCAACATGGACTCAGGCCACGTGGTCGGCGGTGACCTCCAGTACATTAAAATTGCACATATGTCCACACAAAACTGAAAATTCATCAGTTATCTGATGAAATACACAACCAAAATATTGTTATAATTATGTATGCATTTTTACCAAGGAAAATACTGCTTGTTTCGGCCTAAGTGCTCGGGTAGCCTGATTACAGTTAACATGTGCAATGTTCACCGTCAGCATGTTAAGATCAAGTAACACGGCAATAATCTAATTGATGGGACGTGTCGTGTGGTTATGAGTCGGATGAATTCAAATTTTTACAAACACCGTCATAAACCTGGTGAAAGTTCGAAAACAGGGACCAGCAACGAACCTACCTGATATTATTAAGCAAGAGTTGTTGTGCATCCAATGAACGACAAATAAAAGCTTGCGCGTGAAGTCAACGCTTATTATTTGTCGCGCAGTTGACATCATTGACTGCTGAGTTACCAGGAATATCGACTCGCTGTTCTGTGTAGTGTATCACGAAACGCCACGTGGGACGAGCGTCGGTCCGGCACAGAATGCGCCGGAGCCCAGACCCATCCATGCCTTTCCTCTCACGGATAGCGGCAGAAGGTGCAAAAGGAAGAACATGAGGCTTTTAGCACCTTCGTATGAATCAGCATTCATTATCTCATACAAGTTTCAGGTCAAGGTCGTCAAAGTTCAATGAACTGGACTGGGTCAAAGAGAGCTTGTTCAAAAGTATTTCGAAATGCCGCCATTCAGAGCGGGTGCAATATATCAAAACTATATACGAAGTGTTCCTCTCATCAAGAACAGCAGTATGTTATATTACAATTGAATTAAAGGTACAGACCTGGGTTCAGGACAATTTACACGCCTTTTTATCGCATCAGTGTCGAAAATTGAATATCAGGGCAGTTATTCATGCCGAAAATGGAAAGCATTTGTGAAATAATATTCAAAATTTCAAGGACATTAGGTAACCTGAAGAATCATGTATGTTCTACACAATGTCGCCTTATTCATAATGTTTTTTTTTATCGTGAAGCCATGTGATCTCAATTATATTTCATTGGCGCCCGAAACTTCCGATATGACATTGGATGGCGAACCAATGATTTGATGTGGCCTGATCTCGCGTGATTTGGCCTTATTTGATTTGACGAAACATTTGTATGGATTTACTTCCCAGTTATGGACTGGTAGGCAAATGCTGAAGTGATCACCTAAGCAGTATGCATATTGTCCCAGTGTAGCCTAAGGACAGGTCACAAATCAGACGATGAACAGTTTGTAAAGAGCTTCCCGTTTCATGTCAGTTCGTCCGAGGGAACAAAGTCACTTACTCAAAAAGTGATGGGTTGGGACTAAGTGACATCATGCTGGAGCTTACTTGACCTGACCGTGCAGTGTGCGGTGACCTAACATTACAATTTTAGGATGCCAAACAGGCGTGCACATTTGGCTTGAATCGATTTATCTTCCCCTGCCGAGAGCGGCTGCATTCCTGCTACTTGTCTGGACTGCGTGTGGCTTCAGGAGATGGATGACGAGGAGTATAGCTACGCTACGCTTCAGGAGCCCATGTACAGAGTGGAGACGGGCAACTACGAGTACCGACTGGTGCTGCGCTGTCGACAGGACGCCAGGGCCAGGTATGGTGGTATCAGTCGTGTGTATGACACTTAGTTCGGCTGCTATTTAGAGGTGCAGCCGTTTCATTTCTGTCGCGCCTTTGTCGGTTCTCTCAATCTTGTTCGATAATAATGATTTATTGGATTGAATGAACTATGTAACGTATACTCATGGTTTGATGACCTGATTTTCCTGAATATGGCTTAACACGCGCCCTGGAGGGGGGGGGGGGCGAAACCCGCCCACCCCTCCGGTTTTTCGTAGATAACTCCAGATTTTACCGGCCGATATGCGCCATTGTTTGCCTACCTGCCAATAAATGACCGGCGCGTTGTTTAAAGTAAGAAAAATCAAAATAGACCGAACATGTTTCGAGTTAAGGGTCGCTAAAGTAAAAAATTAATTCCAGCGCCGAATCACAAATATCGTCGCTGATGCGCCTCCGGTATATTAGCAAAAAGGAAGTGTTCTTGGCAAAACTAGCGACTTGTTTGATGTACATTGTCATGCTACATTGTTCCAGAGTCATGTCAAGTCACCGAGGTCAAGTCAGGTCAAGTTCATAACAGGTTAACACACGCCCTAGATGGGGTATGGCGAAATCCGCCAATCCTTCCGATTTTTCGTACATAACTCCATATTGTACCGGCCGATATACGCCAAATTTAACGCCTACCTGCTTAGAAATTACCGGCCCATTGTTTAAAGCATGAAAAGTGGAAATCGGCCGAGACGTTTTCAAGTTAGGGGCCGTTAAAGTAAAAACAATTCACAGCGCCAGACCACAAAATCGGCGCTGATGCGCTTCCCGTATATTGGAAAAAGGGAAGTGTTCTTGACAACACTAGCGACTTGTTTGATGCATATTGTTATGCTATATAATTTAAAAGTCATGTTAGGTCGCCGAGGTCAAGTCAGGTCAAGTTCATGACAGGCTAATGGAGCCAAACTTGGTCAACTGTAATGTGTCATAAATGCAAATCACTGTCATGCGATTGATGTCACTTTACATGTTACTCCCTATACATCCCGAAATCTACTGTTTGTCATTGTGTGCCTAAGCATTTCCATACTTTATTAATGTATTTCACTCCTTTATTTGCGAAGCCGATTGTGCCGAGCCGCCCAACTGAGCAGTCGGGATGGGAGTCCGGTTCTGGTAACTGGAGCAGGTAATGACCTAATAAAGTGCTCCTATATAGGTGACTTGAGGTCAAATGTCGGATCTTACATCTGCATTGCATCATTAGTAATGTCCAAAACATCATTAATGCCAATTTTGTGGCATTTAAACACAACCACAGCGATCCATAACAATGACAAGCCAAGCCACGCAAAACCAGAAAATTGTGCTATATTGACCTCATTTGACCTTGAAGATATTGACCTAAGGTCATGAACCTGGCACACAATAGAGTTCACTATCGTGCCTATCCGCCCGGTGAGTTTCGTTGCTCTAGCCTTCATAGGAGCTGAGATCTTAGGGGGGCGGAATCCGCCCCCCCCCTCTCCAGGGCGCGTTATTTTCAGAGGCCCTCCAGGGCGCGTGTTAATTCGTTACACTTCTCCACGCCATGCTTAGTTACCACACGAATGAAACAAAATTGAATGAATATATTGACAGGGCAGGCAATTTATGCATTATCAACGAGATATTATTGACGATAGAAGAGGGTCAACTACGTGAGGTCCCATGCGGGATTCAGAAGACATCCAGATTGAATGGGATGAGGAGAGAGTACAGAAAAAGCAGGTACAATGGAATGTCCAAAAGTGCGTAAAATGATACACCTAAGTCCCTGACCCAATGCTCAGTCGGATACGTGGGTCCGTTCCTTTGTTCGATATCGTATTCAAACAAACGAATGAGAAAATACATTGCCGTTGAAAATACAGTTGATCTGCAATATTGTTCCATCAAACATAAAATGGGCCTTGCATAGGGAGTGAACTCAAAATATATTGGTCATATATTTGCAGTTCTCTCTTTCCCCTCTCCCTCTCCCTCTCCCTCTCACTCTCATTCTCGCTCTCGCTCTCGCTCTCCCTCTGACTCTCACTGTCACTCTCACTGTCACTCTCACTCTCACTGTCACTGTCACTCTCACTCTCACTCTTTCTTTATCTTTCTCTTTCTTTATCTTTCTCTCTCTCTCTCTTTCTCTTTCTCTTTCCCTCTCCCTCTCTCTCTCTCTCTCTCTCTCTCTCTCTCTCTCTCTCTCTCTCTCTCTCTCTCTCTCTCTCTCTCTCTCTCTCTCTCTCTCTCTCTCTCTCTCTCTCTCTCTCTCTCTCTCTCTCTCTCTCTCTCTCTTATATATATATATATATTATATATATATATATATATATATATATATATATATATATATATATATATATATATATATATATATATATATATATATATATATATATATATATATATATATATATATATATATATATATATATATATATATATATATATATATATATATATATATATATATATATATATATATATATATATATATATATATATATATATCTCTCTCTCTCTCTCTCTCTCTCTCTCTCTCTCTCTCTCTCTCTCTCTCTCTCTCTCTCTCTCTCTCTCTCTCTCTCTCTCTCTCTCTCTCTCTCTCTCTCTCTCTCTCTCTCTCTCTCTCTCTCTCTCTCTCTCTCTCTCTCTCTCTCTCTCTCTCTCTCTCTCTCTCTCTCTCTCTCTCTCTCTCTCTCTATATATATATATATATATATATATATATATATATATATATATATATATATATATATATATATATATATATATATATATATATATATATATATATATATATATATATATATATATATATATATATATATCTCTCTCTCTATCTCTCTCTCTCTCTCTCTCTCTCTCTCTCTCTCTCTCTCTCTCTCTCTCTCTCTCTCTCTCTCTCTCTCTCTCTCTCTCTCTCTCTCTCTCTCTCTCTCTCTCTCTCTCTCTCTCTCTCTCTCTCTCTCTCTCTCTCTCTCTCTTCGCACGCAGCAACGCTTATATTATGTTAAGGTAAAGGGGAAATTATTGCAGTTCATCTATGTCTTCAGATCAGTAGCACGGATACATTTCTAGCATGAGTGCAAGGTCACCTGTGTCCTCGACATGAGCATTACAGACCCATGTCTGGCGTGAGTATCAGTTCACCCATATCCTCAATAAATTCACCCATGACCTCAACTTCATTATTGTAGACCCGCATCTGGCGTTCACCTATGTCCTCCACAGCAAGACTACAAACCAATGTCCGGTGTGAGCGCCTCGGTGTGTTGCGGTTTAATGTGCCAATAACGCCATACGACAAGGAGATTTCATCTCACTATAAGCAATGAAAATAAACTAGACATCATTGTAAAATGCGCGTCCAGTTGCGTTTCAGCAGCCGGCTTTTGTCTGTGTTGTCATCTGAACATACACAGTGACGGCAAACATGGGTGTTCATTTCTGAAAACCATTGAGGGAACTCAGTACGTGGATGAAATTGGCGGACCCAAATGGTAGCTATGCCACACGCTCTTGAGAAAAGTAGGATCCAATGAAGCTGAAAAACCTGTTCTCCAGCATCGTGGAACACGTTCTGTAGCATCGGCATTCATTTGTAATTCCTACCACCGTTGTTCTACGTGAATAACTTGGCGACGCGTCCCAGGTTCGCGCGGCTGCGATCTGACGTTCTGGTGAAGATGGAGCTGCTGGACCAGAAGCATGTTCAGGATATTGTGCACCAGCTGCAGGTGTGGCACCACCGCCGGCCACCACACTGGTGCACGGGCTGCTCTGAACATCACTGATTACCCGGTGTAGTGGGTGATACTCGTGCGACTATGGTGTGTTTGGTGATAATAGGGCAACTGTGGACAGCTGGCCAACGTTCGTTTGGGAAGAACGTCGACCCACAGCTTCGAAATGTCCTGAATGTGGCCAACTTCATTATATATATATTATATATATATATATATATATATATATATATATATATATATATATATATATATATATATATATATATATATATACATGTATATATGTATATATACAAGTATATATGTATATATACATGTATATATACATATATATACATGTATATATGTATATATATCTATATATACATGTATATATATATATAGATATATACATGTATAATGTAATACATATATATATGGATATATATTTATATATATATATGCATATATTTATATATATATATGCATATATGTATATATTTATGTATATTCTGGAATACTAAATGGTTTATAAGAGAAAGAACTAAACATCTTTTAATACAGTACCGGTTAAAAAAAAACTTCGCAAAGTTCGCGTGGAGACGTTCAAGCTTTGGCTGGTGGAAGGGAATCATCCTCTTCCTTCGGGTGCGGTACAGCTAGGAATTCTCCATTCTGGTTTAGCATATGTGTTTGCGTTTAAAAAACAAACAAAAAACATACAACAGAGCAAGTGAATTAAATAGCTGGTGGTTAGAGTCCTGTAAAATGAAGCTAAACGAGCCTTGACCTCCACACATTTTGAAGCTGCAAAGACGCGGCATACAGCACTGGCATACATTAGTTAGTACTGTGAGAGGGTACTCACTGCGCGTGAACCTAGAAGCCAAACTGACATATCGAGAAGCCTGTATGAGCACCCACAGAATGTTGGAAGGATTCACATCACAGGAAGGAGATGATGTGCCCCTGCTGGAAATTTTGACAAACTATGTGCTTGTCATGCAGTCCGGATTTTATGTCAAGGCCAAACACAATATAGGGACGATAAATTATCATGGTTAATTTTTATCAATGGCGCTTCTCATTTTGCATTGGATTTTGCACTTTACGTTGCATTTTGCATTTTGCTTAACACTGGCAAAATTGGAAGAGGATCGAACATCTGGACAATCTTGTGAATGTATGGGCAATCGCAGAGATCACGTTACCCTAACATTGATATGGACTCTAAAACAGGTCAAGTTTCGCTTCTACTCCTCTCCGCCACCCATGGATGTAAAAACGGGTGAGGTAAGGCATAGCCTGTCCACCCTTCCCCAGTGTCGGATTATTGTATAGCAACTGTTCTGTGATGTGGATCCCAAATGATATATTGTCCCCGTGATGAAATTTTGTCCGCACCCCCGCCTTCGGTATGGGTCTGTTTTTCCTTCACGCTGAACTTGTAGGGCATCAGCTATGCCGCGACGTCATGCGAGTGTGTGCGTGTCAACAGTGATGCCATGTGTGTGTGTGTGTGTGTGTGTGTGTGTGTGTGTGTGTGTGTGTCGACAGTGACGTCATGTGTGCGTGTGTCTACAGCGGCTGATCACCGGATTCGGCGGCTACCATCAGCAGTGCTACGACCTGATGAAGGAGCACCAGTACTTTCCCATAGAGGTGGACCTGTCCCGCTCGGCATTCCAGTACGGAAATCCCAGCCCTTTCCAGGTGAGTTCAACGTGCCTGCCCTTAAGCGTCAACTATCGCCCATGGAAATGATTGTTCCAACCACACCTGCAGTTTTGGCCAACCACGGGCAAGCCGTGTGCGTTAGATGGCCGCTATTTGAAATAGCCGATGGGCTGTCACGTAGCAATCTTTTGCCGACCTTATGATGCAAACAATTCGGCGATGTGTTAGGTCACTGACCTGTCACATCGTAAGGGGGAGCGTGCTTGGCCACTCTAACAAAATCGTGAATTATCCGCCGTTTGCCATTTATTACATCCACGCCACCGATGCTGGATGTGGTATGACGATGAACAATTCGGCAAACGTATCCACATAGATCTCTTCGAAGTTAACTTTGGTCAATGACTTAGCGTCACTTTGGATGAGCTCGTTCGGGTTTGAAGTCACCGGGAATAATTTGGACGGCAAAACTGAACTTTGTGTCCAATGTCACCATCAATTGCTACAAAATATTGCTCTCTGACACTACACCGGCACTACTACGACACTAGCACTAGTTGGACCTCACCTTACGCCTTGTCTAAAAATTACAATATAACAGGTCACACGTGACTAGTATCCCAAGATACTGCATAACGTCATGGTGAACACATCTGCAAATGCAAGTATTTTGACACAAGGTGAGTTCCACGACAGATCCACAAAAAATCAAATTTAACACCCGCTAAATTTGTATTTGGACCAAAATTGATGTACAGGGTAGACATGTGCTCTGAGCACGACTGAACAAGTTTTAGCTCGATCTGAATCTCAGTATCGGAGTTGTAGCCTACGGCAGAATTTTGAGGTTACACAACAAGGGTGTCTTTGGCGAGATGCATCTCATCGATCATGATGAATAAGTGCAAGATGCAAGATATCATGCATGTTTGAGATGAAAAGGAAATGGTAAAATCCATGATAGAACATCAGCATTTCTCACGTTTGGCCACACGACCCCATGACTTCGTGGTCTCGTGACCTTCTGTGACCCCTAGGCCATTATAATATATATATATATATATATATATATATATAAAACAGAATTACAACCGGCATGCATTGGCTTCCATATCATTATTGATTAATACGTTTTGCTTTTACACATCCAATATAGGCGTCTGTTCTCCATGGCTTCTATGATTTTCAGATTTTCGGAAAGGGCGAAATTCGGGTAAGTTGTCTCCCATTGCTAAACTACGAATAATCGAGCAAAGAAATTAATTAAAATGTGATGACATAAAAGCGTTTGCTTGACAAATAAAAAATATTTACAACTGTTTAACACGCGCCCTGGAGGGGGTTGGGCGAAATCCGCCCACCCCTCCGGTTTTTCGTAGATAACTCCAGATTTTACCGGCCGATATGCGTCATTGTTTGTGTACCTACCAATAAATGACCGGCGTGTTGTTTCAAGTACGAACAATGAAAATCGACAGAAAATGTTTCGAGTTAGGGGTCGTTAAAGTAAAAAAAAATTCAACGCTAGATCACAAATATCGTCGCTGATGCGCTTCCCGTATATTAGCAAAAAGGAAGTGTTCTTCGCAAAACTAGCGGCTTGTTTGATGTACATGGTCATGCTACATTGTTCCAGAGTCATGTCAAGTCACCGAGATCAAGTCAGGTCAAGTTCATAACAGGTTAACACACGCCCTAGGGGGTATGGCGAAATCCGCAAATCCTTCCGATTTTTCGTACATAACTCCATATTGTACCGACCGATATACGCCGAAGTTTTCGCGTACCTGCTGATAAATGACCGGCGCATTGTATAAAGCAAGAAAAGTGGAAATCGGCCGAGAAGTTTCCAAGTTAGGGGCCGTTAAATAAAAACAATTCGCAGCGCCAGACCACAAAAATCGGCGCTGATGCGTTTCCCGTATATTGGCGATAGGGAAGTGTTCTTGACAACACTAGCGACTTGTTTGATGCATATTGTTATGTTATATGATTTAAAAGTCATGTTAGGTCGCCGAGGTCAAGTCAGGTCAAGTTCATGATAGGCTAATGGAACCAAACTTGGTCAACTGGAATGTGTCATAAATGCAAATGACTGTCATGCGATTGATGTCACTTTACATGTTACTCCCTATACATCCCGAAATCTACTGTTTGTCATTGTGTGCCTAAGCATTTCCATACTTTATTAATGTATTTCACTCCTTTATTTGCGAAGCCGATTGTGCCGAGCCGCCAAACGGAGTACTCGGGATGGGAGCCCGGTTCCAGTAACTGGAGCAGGTAATGACCTAATAAAGTGCTCCTATATAGGTTACCTGAGGTCATATGGCGGATCTGACATCTGCATTGCATCATTAGTAATGTCCAAAACATCATTAATGCCAATTTTGGAGCATTTAAACACAACCACAGCGATTCATAACAATGACAAGCCAAGCCACGCAAAACCAGAACATTTTGCTATTTTGACCACATTTGACCTTGAAGATATTGACCTAAGGTCATGAACTTTGCACACAATAGAGTTCACTATCGTGCCCATCCACCCTGTGAATTTCGTTGCTCTAGCCTTCATAGGAGCTGAGATCTTATGGGGGGCGGAATCAGCCCCCCCTCCAGTGCGCGTTATTTTCAGAGGCCCTCCAGGGCGCGTGTTAATGTATGCCTTATAGTTGCGACCATGAACTTCACAACGTTCAAGGTCACCCATTATCGATAGGATGGTCATTGGAGTTTATTTTGCAAATCGACTGCATGGACCATGCAGCTCCTATAACACCGTTAGTCAAAAATTTCATAGGCACAAAGTGCGTTCGATATCGTGCGTTTTGTTTCGTCTCTAAAGATAAGGACACGGTGAAAATTTCATTAAAATATCTATTCGTAAAAGCGTGGCGGCTGGTTGAAGTTTTCTGGAGGTGACCTCGCTTTACCTTAACTAACTCGTTGACCCTAGATGACCTGACCTGAAAATTTTGATATAACATGCCAAATTAGTGTGGAAAAGGTAAGCAAAATTTTGGCACGCTGCCGCGCGCCGTTCTTTCCCTATCCGCGGAAAACCATAATGGGGTGCCTATCAACCCCCCGAAACAGCGCGGGTTAAAACTTGATTTTTTAAAAGAGGAAACTGTGTCCAATCAATGCCAGTATATCGTTGTGTTAATTCATATAGCTTTCCAATGGAAGAATGCTTACACGAGATCCGTTCTACCCGGAAAACGCCAAATCGCATAAAGTCATGAATAGCGGGCAGCCATATCGGATATTTATAAGAGCGCATTTTCTAAATGTTGTTTTGTCGGTGAAATCGTGCATATTACCGCCGTCAAATTTGTCAATTTCGATGTGCTAGGGGTCACGGGAGGTGACGAGGTTAGAGGGCATTAGGTCACGAGGTTAAATGTAGGAAATACTGAAATTTTATTTCCGGCAATGTTTTAGTTATTCCCTTTTTCTCCTGAACTATATATGTATATACATGTATATATATATATATATACATATATACTTATATACATATATATATATATATATATATATATATATATATATACATACATATACATATATATATATATGTGTGTGTGTATGTATGTGTGTGTGTGCGTGTGCGTGTGCGTGTGCGTGTGCGTGTGCGTGTGCGTGTGCGTGTGCGTGTGCGTGTGTATTGCCATCCTGTCCACTTCTTATTGATGATATATCCATCGTCAAACTAAGCCATGTTACTTGACCTAAAGATAATGCTGGAGGCTATAGATCAAAAGCCGTTGGGAGAATCTGGATGATATCTGCACAGCCGGATTCGGAGCCAAAGAGCAAATTGTAGTCTCTATCAAAATTTATTGGGTGAAGTGCATTGGTCGATCTGTCCTGAAACGCACCGCAGGCAACATTAGAAGATGAAACATCTATATCTCGGCGTGGAATTGATCTTTAAAGTGACTTTAGAGATCACCCAAAGATCGAAAGCATTTCCATTGAGGATCAATCAGGAAATATCGGGGCGTGCAACACGCTTGTTTGCCGCATGTCGCTACCGCCCTCCACTTGGAAATGCTAGGAGTTCGCAGCTACTACCGCGGCTAGGAGTTCGCAGCTACTACCGCGGCTAGGAGTTCGCAGCTACTACCGCGGCTAGGAGTTCGCAGCTACTACCGCGGCTAGGGTTGCGCCCGCGGCTGGAGTTCGCAGTACTACCGCGGCTGGGTTCGCGCTACTACCGCGGCTGGAGTTGCGCTACTACCGCGGCTAGAGTTCGCAGCTACTACCGCGGCTAGGAGTTCGCAGCTACTACCGCGGCTAGGAGTTCGCAGCTACTACCGCGGCTAGGAGTTCGCAGCTACTACCGCGGCTAGGAGTTCGCAGCTACTACCGCGGCTAGGAGTTCGCAGCTACTACCGCGGCTAGGAGTTCGCAGCTACTACCGCGGCTAGGAGTTCGCAGCTACTACCGCGGCTAGGAGTTCGCAGCTACTACCGCGGCTAGGTTGCTACTACCGCGGCTGAGTTCGCAGCTACTACCGCGGCTAGGAGTTCGCAGCTACTACCGCGGCTAGGAGTTCGCAGCTACTACCGCGGCTAGGAGTTCGCAGCTACCCTTGCACTGTCGAAGTTGGGGTTGAGCGTTGATACAGTTTAGAACGAAAATGTCCAAGAGCAGAGCTCTCAGCAAGTAATAAAGTCATACAGTGTTCAGAAATATGAGTCAGTCATCTGGGGCCTGTCAACGGAACATACTATTTGACTGGCCAAAGAGGTACTCTACACCCTGGCAGAGACTACATCTTCCATTCTAAAGAAGCTACCCACCAACATCCTATAGATCCACCAATAAAACGCCTACTGCGCCCTGGGCTAACGGACTGAGGTCGTTGGCGAAGATGCGGTAGAACAAGGGGCCGGGGAAGCGCCGTGAAAAACTCTGATGTTGTTTGGAAGTGGCACATAGTTTACGCTGTGACCCAGTTGTCAGCGAAGCTGATATTCTGGGTATGGCTTTGCAGATGGGCCGAAAGCCATGAAGTGTCGATTCCGTGCTGGCATAATTTGATCAAGTGTTTTGAATGGTCGATCAAATAAAATAATTTGTTTAAGTCCAGTATGGACATCCACCACGACCATTGACTGATAGCAGCTGGTCAGAAATGGATGTCAGCGCGGTCTTAGAGAGGAGATAGTTGTTGGATTGGTTGGCGTAGAGTTGCTGGTGGACTGCTTCCTGAACCACTTTGGCAATGACCGAAACAAAAGAAATTTTCTAGTAGTTCGATGGTTCGGTAGGATCATCGAATTTCAAGACGGGATAAACCAAGAAGTGCTTCCAAGAAATTGGTACGTCGGCAGCGGTGAGGCTGGAGTTGACCAAATGCTGAAGCACTTAAACTGACGTCAATGACGTCAGAACTCAGCCGGATCATACCCACGCTGATGCCGTCCCCGTCGCAGGCGGACGAGCTGTTCACGCCGGACACACTGGCACGCAGCTCGGAGAGGGACAACGGCACTAAGCAGAATGCACAGACGCCTACTCGCGGCAAACGGCGGGCCAGGCTTTGGAAAGTACCCTGACCAGTGATCTCGCCAGCAATGTGTGGTCCAACGCCTACAAAATAATCGTTTAGCTGATCACGCGTAGCGTCGGGAACCTTTTGATGGTTCTTAGCATCGCCTACGGTGGACAGAACGCACCGCCACATGCCGCCATGTCCGCTCTCCTGGGTGCGCCTCTGCACATCGTCAAGGGTGTCTTGTCGAATGGCAGAACGCACCTGTCTGTTGAGCTCTCTATACACGGTAAAGCTGTGATCTGAGAAACTCAGCGCCTCCCGGTGGTAGGCCAAGATATCTCTAGTTCTGTCCGACACCGCTGTGGCGCTAGGGATGCGCTTGTATGCTCATCCGCCTAATTGGAGCGTAACGGTCAAAAATCGATTAAAATCGATTCAGGAAACCGCTCCACTTCGGCGTGACCCTCTGCAAATAGAACCCCCCCCCCCCTTAATCCACTATCCGGTCTCTGGAAGCCTCCGTCGGCCTGGAACCCTTCACCTCGGGCCAGCCCATGGCCCTCGACATCTGTTTGAGGGCACTCTATCGACTGTGGACCATCTCTGTTGGGACCGGGACCGATTCCGTCAGTCTGGCCTCTTTCGTCGGTCCACAGACCATTAACGATGGCCCAGTGGACCCTTTCGTGCTCCCTGCACCGACGCATTGAGGGCCCTTGCGGAATCGTCAAGGCCGTCGCCTGGAGGACGTTCAGACCGTCCAGGGGTTTGCGCCCCCTTCACCCCCTCCTAGGCTACGCCACCGGTTGGCGTTTGACTGTCCTTGACATTGACTTCTCCAACCTGAATTGAGGACCTCATGTGATACTATAAATAGATGAGCATCATTTAATTGACATTGTGGACAACCCGATATCAATTGAAGGCATTTTGATCACATGAACCCCTTACCTCGTACACTCGAGTGAGTACGTATCAAATGCCATATATCTTCCTCCATATTCTAAATTACTTAGTTCACTGGTAAGTCTAGTGGCAATGCGCTGCACTCTTTCCAGCATATCCTTATCTATTTAGCATATCTCTTTCTCAGTAAGGGCTCTATGCCTTGACATAATATGAAAAATATGATCGCCTACAGGCTAAGTACAGTTTCGTGATTTCCTTCTTCTCATATCTCACACTCATATTAATGATTCTCAGCATTTTAATTGCCTTGTTCCTAGCTGAGATACATTGTTGTTTCGTCTTTTAAGCCATTTCAACACGCCCTGGAGAGCCTCTGAATATTACGCGCACTGGAGTGGGTGGATTACGTTCCCTTAAGATCGCGGCTCCTATTAAAGCTAGAGCAACGAGATTCTTCGGGTGGATGTGAATTCAGATTTCTGCAAGTTTTATGACCTTTGGTCAATATCTTCTAGGTCAAATGAGGTCAAAATATCAACATTTTCTGGCTTTTTCGTGGGTTCGCTTGTCATTGTTATGGATCGCTGTGAGTGTGTTTAAATGCTCCAAAATGGGAATCAGTAATGCTTTGGACATTGCTAATGATACAATACAGATGCTAGATCCGGAATTTAACCTCACGTCACCTATATAACAACACTGTATCAGGTCATTAACTGCTCCAGTTACAAGAACCGGGATCCCCGCCCGACTGCTCCGTTGGGCGGCTAGGTGCAATCGGTTTCGCAAAGAAAGGAGTGAAGTACATGAATAAAGTATGGAAACGCTTCGGTACACAATGACGAGCAATAATTTTCAGGATGTGTAGGATGTAACATGCAAAGTGACATCAATCGCATGACAGTGATTTGTATTTTTGACAGCATTCCAGATGACGAAGTTTGGTTCCATTAACCTGTCATAAACTTGACCTAACTTCACCTCGGTGAACTAACATGACTTTGAAACAATATAGCGTAACAACATACATCAAACAAGCCGCTAGTGTTGTGAAGAACACTTCCCTTCTGCCAATATATCAGCGCCGATTTTTGTGGCCTATCGCCGCTATTTTACTTTAATGCCCCCAAACTCGAAACGCTGTCGACCTATTGCCGTTTTTCTTGCTTTAAACAACGCGCCGGTCGTTTCTTAGCAGGTACACAGCATTGGCGTGTATCGGCCGGTAAAATCTGGGATTATATACGAAAAACCGGAGGGGTGGGCAGATTTCGCCCCCTAACTAGAAAACCAGCAAGTTTGACAGCTTTCTTCCAGATTTAATGAACAGTGTCAGCGGAGATTGCAAGATTGGTATCCAACTCCTTGCATGACAAAGTGAAAGTAAATTAAATGGTACAATGCCAGAAAGTACACAAAAACACCCGCATTGCTGTCTTGCAAAATATGTAGCTGCAAAGTTCATCAAATCATGTCAGCATTACTTATGTTACCTGCCGCAGGCTCAGAGGAATGTCCGTGCAATTTTGTCCGTTTGTACAACAACATCCGCTTGTGCGAGCAATGAATCGATCCCAACCAAATGATTTACTTACATACATATTTTGTCGCCTACATTCCATGAGTGGATCTTTTTCCATAATTGATCCCGGCCAAATTCAATACTTTCGTGCGTACTTGGCCGCCGTCGTTGCCGGCGTGAAATTTCACCCGGTGTACACCCTGTGGTTCACAAGCTCAGCGACTCTCTTTCCAACCGCAGCAAGACGGCCTGGATGACGACGACGTGGACGACGAGGACGACGACAGTCTGCTGGAGGTGGCCGAGGAGGTCACGGAGAACACCCAGTCAGAGGCCACACCTTGCACAGAAGTCGCGGAGGACCGCTCGCTCGGGGCGCCACCGAACCCCCGGCCGACGTCCCACCAGGACTTGCTGGCCGACTTGTACTGAGCAGCTTCAGCCGGCGATTGCCGTGTGCGCGTAGCCGTCCGGGTGGCCGTCCGAACTGTCGGTGACTGTCGCGTAGGCGCACTGGTCAGGAAGCCACTGACCAGAGAACCGACTGGGAGCATGTCACACTGACCGGTCGGCCGTCACTGGGGGCCGAATCTGAGGAACGCACGTTCGGGAAGTGAGTGACGATGACCCGACGCCGGGTTACGCTCTCTGCACTTGGGTCCGTGGCGCCATGCTATGGCGGATCGCGCGTGACACGGCTCGGTCCCGTAAGGCAAAGTGCCGTCTGCGTTGTCCAAGTGCGAGGCTGGGTGTCTGCTGAGACGCGGTGCACCACCAGGGCTGGCCGTGGCTCCCGACGTGACAGTCGGCCGGCGGGTGACTGCTGCTGCCATCTGTTGCATCAGACGCCTGGCCCGAGGCTCCGTCTGTGCTCCCCGACTGCGGGGCTGGGTGTCTTGCTGAGACGCGGTGCACCAGAGCCGGCCGTGACACCGGCTGCGGCAGACGGCTGGTGGCTGACTGCTGCTGCCATCTATAATTTTAAATCCGGTGCCATATTCATTTGCTGCATGTAATGACTGGTTATATTGGGCGTGCGCAGTGATGCCGTCGGCGATAATCAACAAGTGGCTGGTGTCCGTGGCAACAGCGGCGTTTCGGCACCACCTAAAGGCGGCTGACAACTTGTTTCCATAAATTCAACATACCCATGGAGACGCGTGAAAAGCATCAAGTACAAACACCCAAGGGCATGCATGCAAAGCCACCCCTAAAGTTAACAGATGGCGTTTGAGAACTCAAGTAGTGTGTTCACATGGATGTAAGCATTCACACACACACATGCACACACACACACACACACACACACACACACACACACACACACACACACACACACACACACACACACACACACACACACACACACACACACACACACACACACACACACACACACACACACACACAAACACACACACACACACACATACACATACACACAGACATACATAAATGCATATATATAAGGATATATATATGCATTTGCATATATATATATGTATAGTACAATATATATATAAATATATATTGTACTAATTTGCCAAGGAGACCATGCAGCGTGGAATTTCATAAAGACTATAACATGCGCTCTGCCTAACTCTCAAAGATAGCAGCTGCCGGATCGCTGGCCAGCATACATTTTTGGTATCACGCAAAAAACAACAGCACAACCAGGAGCAACATTGCCAAATCAAATCGCCATACACCAGGCATTAGTTTCCACTACATTTCAACTAAGATGCAATTTTTCCGTTACCTTGGAGGCCCTGCGGTGGCCGCGTGCCTCGAGCTGTCTGCCGTCCCAGTTGTAGAGGTCAACACCGGTTGCGGTCGGCTGTGTTTGGCCACCAAGTGGGTCGACGCCATCGGAGTACTCCAGTGCCTTTCGATAGTCACGGGTGCTAATTGCATCCTCATGAGCCAGCACAGTGCTCTGCCCGCTGTAACTGCCGTAGACCTTATGTTTGTATTGGTCGGTGAATCCAAAAAGTAAACACATGCCTCCGTCCACGATGCCTTCATCTTTTGTGCACTGCTTCATGTCGTGTTGGACAATCAATGAAGCTCCTATCGTTTTGATGGGTATTTTGGGTATTTCGATGGGTATTTTGAACTGTCTCACTTGAATGCAATTTGTTCACGCAAGGAAGAAGTGTTTCGTGTTAGTTCAACCGAGCCAGGGGGATGTAAGAACATCGAGTTTAACCCGCGCCGTCTTTCCTGTCAAATCCTCCCACCCCGTCTCGGGGGAGGGGGCTGTTGAAGACCCCCTCCAAAATCCAAACTAAGCATCGCACGAAAACGAAAGAGGTGTCATTGGAAAGCGCTCGACAAGTATGGTCCGGGTCCACCCCCGAAATAAAATTCCCCAAAAGTGACGTCACCTGGGGGCTTGATTTTCACGACTTTTCACGACTTACATTATGTTTTTTACTCTGGGGAGTTCATTTTGCGGAATATATGAAAAAAACCAAATTTATTTGGAATGAGGAAAGGACAGCGAAATCGACCAGGTCTGTAATTTTTTGGGTCCCCCTCCCCCCAATTTTTTATTTCAAAATTTTGAAGTTTCATGTTTTCTTTAATTTTCCTTTTCCAATGTGTAGAGGAGACCGAGAAACGTTGTTGAAAGTCAACTTGCCCTACTAAAAATGCTTACTTCAGCCAGAATCCTGTGTTTGAACTGCAAGATGCCAAATACGCAAAATTTATATGTAGTCAAAAACGACAAAAAATGACAAATTCAACTCGTACGTTTTATTGCATCCGTAAAGATAAGCAAACGCTGGAAGTTTCATTAAAATATCTGTATCCGTTAAAGGGCGACGACTGGTTGAACTTTTTTGGAGGTGAACTCACTTGACCTTGACTAACTCGTTGACCCTTGGTGACCTGACCAAAAAAATTTTAATCAGCATGTCAAATTGATGTGGAAAAAGGTATGCCAAATTTTGGCGCGCTGCCGCGAGCCGTTCGTCCGTTATCCGCGAAAAACCTGAGGGCGGCGGTTGAAGACCCTCCGAGACGGGAAAGGTTAAAGGAGCCATTCTACACGTATCGATCCGAAGCAGGAAACAGTATAACACAGAGAACGCTGACCAAGTTTATATGCATATCGCTTAACCCGCCCCGTTTTGGAGGGGGCCTTTTTACGCCCCCGCCCCTGAGGTTTTTCGCAGACGGAGGAGAAAAAACAGCGAGCGATAACGTTCCAAAACTTCGCAAACATTTTCCCACATCAATCTGTCATGTAGCATGACAATTTTTGGGTCAAGCCACCAACTGTCAATGAGGTCAAGTGTTAAAAATGTAAACCATTCAAGTTAATTCTCCAAAAGAAGTGGAACCATTCGTCACGATTTAACGGATGAAGATGCGCATTTCAATGAATATTTCAGGGTTCGTTTATCTTTACAAGGGATACAACGAAACATAATAGCGGATTTTCTTCGTTTTCGATGACGTATTAGTTTTGTACATTTGCCCATTAGGACTAAAGCCGAATATTCTGGCTAATGTTAGCATGTCTAGGAGAGCAGGATGACTTCAAACAGCGTTTTGCGATCCGATCTGCCCATTGGAAACAAAAAATAAAGAAATTGAACCATAAAATTTTTGATTAATTCAGAAACCTAAAATTATCATCTTTTCGTGGAGCAACTTTGTAGGATTATAGTCGATTTCGCCTTCCTTGTCTGATCCTAACCAATTTTTTTATTTAAAATTTCCCCAATAATGAACTATCCAGGTCCAAAAACATGTCAGTCTTGATCAAATAGATGCTCATATTAACGTCACATCAGGGGATGACATTTCGAGGCGGTTTGGTTGGTAGGTAATTTGAGTTTTAGGGCGTATCGACCAAGTTTGGTCATTTAACGCCCATTTAGAAGTGGTTTCGGACCCTACTCGTCGAGCTATTTTCGAAGCGCTTGATAACGTCATAGACATTTAATGGGGTGATATCCATGGCACGAAAAGAATGTGCTACGATACCCACGGTATTTTACGAGTTAACACTACACACATTTCACGCATCCTCTCCGGTCAGATCCTCACAACCTGTCTCGGGGGGGGGCAAAAACGAAAGAGGTATCATCAGAAACAGCTCTGCGAGTAGGGCCCGACACCACCCTCAAAATTGTCCCCAAAAAGTGACGTCACTGTGGGGCCTGTATTTTCAAGACTTACATCATGCTTTTAGCTCTGGGAAGTTTTGGGGATATTTGGGATCGGAGATTGACAGCGAAATCGACCAGAACCATACATTTGTTTTGGCCACCCAAAAATCAGTTTTCTTCTTTTTCCAAATTTCAAAATTTTGAGTTTTCACGTTTTCTTTAATTTCCCTTTTCTAATGCATAGAGCGGACAGAAAAACGCTGTTCGAAGTCAACTAGCACCAACAAAAAATGCTTACTTTGGTCAGAATCGTTTATTTGAACTCTAATAGACAAATATGCAAAACTAATATGTGATCAATAACGGAAAAAAATGAAATATTCCTCCGTGCGTTTTGTTGCATCCCTAAAGATAGGCAAACGATGAAAGTTCCATTAAGGTAACTGTATTGGTTAAATCGTGACGATTGGTTGAACTTTTTTGGAGGTGACCTCGCTTTGCCTAGTCTAAATCATTGGCTCTAGATGACCTGACCCCAAACGTTTGACACAACATGCAAATTTGATGTGGGAAAGGGTACGCTAATTTTAGGCGTGCTGCTGCGGCCGTTCTTTCACCATCCGCGAAAAACTTGAGAGGGCGGTTGAAGATGGCGCGGGTTAACGAGATTGAGTTTTCGGGTTAACCACCTCGTGAACCCCCCTAGACGGCGCGGTTATGGCTCATCCGGTTCTTCCTCGCTGCAGTTGCTGGATGGATAACAAGGAGTTCAGACTGCGGTTCATAAAGATCTGACGTTTCGAGAGGTAAGTTGTGAATATCTAGGCCATATGGGTAACAGTTTCACTTGGAAGAACACCATGATTTCTTTAAAAGTACATACTAGCGTGATTGTTCCGAAAAGAAGACTGAACAACACAATGGGGAGCGTAAGCACGGCCATCACAGAGAGAAGTGAACACGTGACCGATACGAGCACGTGACTCAGTCTGGCGCGTCGGCTGACATTTCTCATTCAAGCAAATACTCTAAATTGTTCAAGAACTACATATAAATATACACATAATGAACAAACATAATAACGTAACATAACCGAACCCATCCTGGCCTAATACAATATAACACAGCGTAATATAATATCATAGTAAGTAACCTCACCTAACATAACTTAACCGGTACAATAAAAAATCGCCCCAAACAAACCTCTCCGCTATGACGTCATCATATCTCAACAACATCGTTGGCACTACCGTTAGCGTTAACACCATCGAGCAGAAGTTCCGGCTTTGATCGCAATTTCCGACCGGCTGACCTTGCGAGTATTCTGTGTAAGCAATGCCTAGCAAAAATATACGTGGGGTGAAATGAAGCAGCCGTCGTGAGCGATGTAAATGGAATCTCGATCCATGTCACGTAGCGTTTCTAAACTGAAGTAGCAGAACAAATATCTTCTATATGGAATTGGATCCCTCTTCACCAACGTGAAAATAAAACCTCGCAGATGCACACTTGTTTCAGACGTCTTTTTATCGTCCAGTGAAGTGTGCGTCCAGGCTGATATTTAATAACGCAGATAATAATTATATGAATTTAGGCCAATTCCGTTGTGTATATTTCTGAACACTTCTTGTGGTGCAATTAAATAGGCATATTAACGCGCCCTGGAGGGCCTCTGAAAATTACGTGCACTGAAGGGGGGCGGATACCGCCCCCTTAAAGATCTCGGCTCCTATTAATGCTGGAGCAACGAAATTCGCAGGGTAGATGGGTACGATAGAGAACTCTATTGTGTACAAATTCCATGAATTTAGGTAAATATCTGCAAGGTCAGATGAGGTCAAAATTTCAAATTTCTCTGGGTTTGCGTGGCTTGGCTTGTCATTGTTATGGATTGCTGCGATTGTGTTGAAATGCTCCAAAGTGGGCATCAGTGATGTTTTGGACATTACTATATAACAACACTTTCTCAGGTCATTACCTGCTCCAGTTATGGGAACCGGTCGTCCCGCCCGACTGCTCCGTTCAGGCGGCTCGAGGCAATCGGCTTCGCAAAGATGAAGTGAGGTACATGAATACAGCATGAAAACGCTTAGGTACGCAATGACAAATAGTAGTTTTCGGGATGTGTAGGGAGTAACATGCAAAGTGACATCAATCGCATGACAGTCATTTGCATTTATGACAACATTCTAGTTGACCAAATTTGGTTCCATTAACCTCCCATAAACTTGACTTGACTTGACCTCGGCGACCTAACATGACTTTGAACGTATATAGCATTACAATATACATAAAACAAGTCGGTAGTGTTGCCAAGAACACCTTCCTTTTGCCAATACACGGGAAGCGCATCAGCCCCAATTTTTGTGGTCGGGCGCTCCGATTTTTTTAAAACTTTAACGGCCCCTAACTCGAAACATTTTCGGCCGATTTTCGTTTTTCTTACTTTAAGCAACGCGTCGGTCGTTTCTAAGCAGGTAAGCAAAAACGGTGTATGTCGACCGGTAAAAGCTATCTGGAGTTATGTAGGAAAAACCGGATGGGTGGGTGGGATGTCGCCCCCTCCCCTCCAGGGCGGATGTTAAGGGCTTAATTACACTCGCATTTGAGAAGAACAGCGCAATCAGGATGTTGCTTGTGTACAATTTGTCACTTTTTTAAAAGGTCCGTTTCTCCCTCGCATGCTTGTGCTGATGTCATATTTTATATTAATTTAAATATCATTCATATGTTTTTTGTACGCAGTCGTGAGCGATTGGTATGAGCCCATGCCCTATACCATTTAGTCGTCTTCGATGACCGTACATTGGTGAAAACACGAATATATCGTCATTTCTAAGCAGGTACACAAAAATGGCGTACATCGACCAGCAAAATTTTGAGTCATGCACGAAAAACCAGAGCGGTGGTCGGATTTCGCTCCTCCTCCACTCCAGGGCGCGTGTTAAAGTATATTTTGTGTGTGATGTGCTCCATAGGCGTCATTATTAAGCTACAAAATCATAGGGCATGTGCATTGGTGCACCGAAGTGGGGCACTGGACCAGATCCCCCCTGAGAGGCTGTGGGCCACCAGCAATCGCGCGGGGGTTCCGAAAAATAGCACCAAGCTCCCTAAACATCCTGCTGTTGTTTTCAGCAATCGCACCGGAGCCCATAAAATAGCATCGGGGGCCTCAAAGTGTCGCAAGGGCCCGAAATACCACCAAGCCCGCTCAAAATTACACCGTGGATCTCGAAAATTTTTCCGGAACTCTAAGAATGACGCTGAGGGTTCCAAGATGTGAGGCCGGGCCCCTGAACATACCTCTGGGGTACCCAAAAAGTTGTGCCGGGACCACGAAAAGTCGCGCCAGAGTACCAGAATATGACGATGACACCTTGAAAGGTTTGGCCAAGCCCCTGGAAATTACGCTGGGAAAACAACGCTCGCCGAGACCCCGAAGATGGCGCTGGGAACAAAAAGACTGGCCGGGCCCTCAAAATCGGATTAGGTATCAAAAGGTCCTGACAACGCCCATGATAATCGCACTGTGGCCCCTGAAAATTCGAAATTGGGCCCACGAAAATCACGCTGGGAACACAAAAACGTCGCCTAGTAGTCCTTGAGAATCACGCTAACGCTGCAAAAAGACTGGCTGGACCCATGAAGATCACGCTGAGCTTGAAAATACCAAACAGTTGGGCCCGGGACCCTGAAAATCACGCTAGGGGTTTGACAGGTCGCACCGGGACCCCAACAAATATCATCGAGGATGTCCAATAAATTAGGCGGGGCAACGAAAAAAATACAGTCCGGACACGGAAAATCACTCTTGGATCTCAGCAATCGATCCAAAAAAAAAAAAACGTGTTAGCCCAAGAAGGCGTGTCGAAGCCACTAAAACTCGCGATAGGCATCCAAACAAATGACGACAGTGGTTCAAAATCGTACTTAGATCCAAAAATGTCACACCGATGCACTTGGAAATCACACCAGGTGCCCAAAACGTCGCGTCGGCACCACACAAGTCGCAGCTGACTTTTAACAACATGAACACCCCAAAACGCGCCGGGCCCCGGAAAAGAATCGCGTTCGAGCGGCGGAAAAAATGCACGGGAGCCCGAAGAATCGTACCGGGGCCCAACAATATCGCTCAAGAGGTTTACATTAAAATAGAAGTCAGCCCCCAAAAAAGTAATAAAAGAACTCCATTGAGTCGATCCATTCTCCTTCAGCATTTCTACTCTGAAGGGTGTCATCAGCTGAAAAAAGCGACTCGTTGAGCAGTCGCAATGACATTCCAAGGAGGAAAATCCCACCCACTTAAAAATTCCCCTAGGCGCCAAAAAAAATTAGCGTCGATGGCCCCAAAATACACAGCGTTGCCCCACAATCGCATCACAACGCAACAAGGTTCAAGCTGCTGCCCTCCAAAATAAAGAGATTCCGAAAAATAAAATATCCGAGCCAGGAAAATCGCTGCTCAGCTCAAACATACCACCAGGTGCCATAACAAATAGCACACGGCACGGAAAAATCCACAGAAGCTCGAAAAAATCGCAGATGGACATAAAAATGTCGCCATAAGCCCGAAAATCAGGCCAAGGCTCGAGCCCAGAAAATTGCGTCGAGCACAGAATCTGGAGCCCGATCCCCCGGAACCACGCGCCTGGGGCCAGAAAAGTAGCGACAGGACTCCACGAAATTACACCGGGTCACCCATTACCGTGCTGGGGGTTCAACAAATGTGAGCGTGGAGCCCCAAATAAGCACAGCAGGACCCCAAGAGCACAAATGGAGGACGAAAATGCACTGGGCCGTCCAAAGTCCACTGAGTCTGGCGAAAAGCAGCAGGGCCTTAAGGCATGCGTTGCATTAAAAAATATCCACATTGGGGAATAAAAAAGCAAAACACGAGCCCTCAAAGCACACCGGGCCCTTGAGACCGCATGAGGCCTAAAAACAGGCTGGGAAGCTGAAAAATAAACATGGTCGTAGAAAAGAAAGAAAAAGACCGGGCACTAAATGAACACTTCTGGGTCTGCGAAAACGCATCGATACATAAAATAATCGTTCGTGCACCAAAAACAACAAAACTCTAAGGAAAAGAGCCGGGAAAGCAAAAATATCCCGGTCCCCTAACAAAAATTAGCTGGAACCCTTGAAAACACACCCGCAGACAAAGAAAAGCGGAAAGGTGCAAAAACCAACAACTAACTAGAGTCTGAGTCCGGTAGCCAATCTGGAAACGTATTTAACCAAATGGATGAGGGGCATCAAAACTCAGCGGTCATCTGGACTGCTTAGCCACCATAAAATGTGGGAAGAAGAGAACTAATCATCGATTTTAATTCAGTATGGGCCCTTGCAGCTCTTAAGTCTGAACACGTTATTACTTCATGAGGTGGCGCGTCTCCTCACCTATCAACTATTTTGCACTGAATGATTGGTCCTCAAAATAAGCGCTTGCATTCCGTTTCAGCCCGGTGCCACGTGCAGTAGTTGTGGCAGTTCCTTTCGGGTGGCGGGCATTCTAAGGCGCACAATGTGTACTACAGAGATGAAATGATTGAGGTGACTGATCACCTATGTATTGGAGTTAGGCCTTGAGGACGAACCCAATACCATACAATTTTAATATTGCGTTTTTCTTTCCCCATCCTGCCAACCTCGGTCTGCCACACACCGGCTCAAAGAATTGTGAACGAGGGATCACCGGCCTTTCCTGTTTTTCATCCTTTCCAGCATCCAATCATGAGAGTTCTTTTGCCATGGGCCAGCAAGTAAGCTACGTTCTTGTCTATTCTTTCTCCTCACCAACATCGGTGAACGTTTACGACAGGGGAAATCTTAAAGACTTATAGTACCTCATGGAACGTAGGGCACACCACATTCTCATCAGTGAGGTTTTAATGGGCTTGCACCACACCCCCAGCCACCAGGGGCGTCGCCACCGGGGGTGCATGGGGGCAATTGCCCCCTGCCGTGAGACTGGAGGCCGCCCCCCCCCCCCCGAAATTTGAGGAGGCCCCCAGGACGAAAATGAAGCCCCCCAGGACGAAAAGTATACCCCAGGACGAACAGGAGGCCCCAGGACGACACAGAAACCCCCAGGACGAAAAGAAAGCCCCAGGACGAAAAGTAGGCCCCAAGACGAAAAACAAATTCTACAAATTAGGGGCCTCCAGGAGGAGGCCCATAATTTGAAAAAGAAGTCACCTAGGAGAGTGTAGGAGGCCCCAGAAATCAAGAGAGTGCCAAATATTAACACGGAGCCCACAGGACGAAAGGGAGGTCCCATGGTGAAAAAGAGGCCCCGAGGACGAAAAGTAGACCCCAGGACGAAAAGGAGGCCCTTCAGGACGAAAAGGAGGCCCTCCAGGACGAAAAGGAGGCCCTCCAGGACAAAAGGGAGGCCCCCGTGACAAAAAGGAGGCCCTCCAGGACGAAAAAGAGGCACTCCAGGACGAAAATGAGGCCACCAGGACGAAAAGGAGGCCCCCGTAATGAAAACGAGGCCCTTCAGGACTAAAAGGAGGCCCTCCAGGACGAAAAGGAGGCCCTTCAGGACTAAAAGGAGGCCCTCCAGGACGAAAAGGAGGCCCAGGACGAAAAGGAGGCCCCCAGGATGAAAAAGGAGGTCCCTATGACGAAAAGGAGGCCCTCCAGGACGAAAAGAAGCCCCCAAGACCAAAAAGAGATTCTACAAATTAGGAGCCTACAGGAGGAGGCCCATAATTTGAAAAAAGAAGTCACCTAGGACAGGGTAAGAAGCCACAGAAATCAAGAGTGCCAACTACTGACACGGAGGCCCCCAGGACGAAAGGGAGGCCCTCCAGGACGAAAAGGAGGCCCTCCAGGACGAAAAGGAGGCCCTCCAGGACAAGAGGGAGGCTCCCAGGACGAAAAGGAGTCCCCCAGAACGGAAAGGGGGCCCTTAGGACGAAAAGGAGGCGACCAGTTATATATTTTACAATTTTAATGTTAAAAGCGCTGGAGGTTGTGAAATTTGGAAGCTATGATACGCCGCCAATCGTCCCTGTGGAGTGCCCGAGCTAAACTGACGCACTGTGACGCGTCTCTCGTGAGTGACGGTGCCGACGAGTGAGGCTGGCCGCACTGTTACGTGTCCCCCTGCGGCCGTGTCTTGAGCGTGGTGTCGGGGCGGTGTGTGTGGTGTGGCCGACATTCCGTGCGTGTTGTGTGAATACACCTCGGTGGAGTGGTTTGGGCGGCATCATGGCGCGGCTGGTGGGAAACGCGACATTGATGACGCGCCGCGGGTCAGAGCCGCCTCGGGGCCACCCATTAGTCGGCGGGACAACGTGACGGCACGGGAGACCGCTCCTGGATGGGCGCTGCATGACCGATGTAGTCGATGCGCCCCTAAACCCCAATAACCAACCAACCAGGAGACCGCTCCCATGCTTGTTTTAGCATGGGAGCGGTAAAACTCGCTGATATGGTCATGCCAGCGAGTTTTACTAACATTCGAAAGTATGGGCGCTGCATGAACGACGCCGGCTTATCTTTTAGTTATGTCCAAACATTGGCGAATCTGTAGGTATTTATTGAACAAGAATTTCCTGGGCATGCATGCATCTGTCATATGGCATGCTCTGAAACTTTAGGAACTACCCAGTCAATATAAAAATCCGCTATTTACGGAAAAAAATCATTGTACGATGAATGGGTGCTGTAGATGAATCAGATGTTATCGTCAAAATGTACTTTCTGGAATGACAAACGATAGACCTCAAGGGCATAGTTGAATGTATCGAAAGTTATACAAGCATAGTTGCCTCTGATGACCTTGAAAATTGAAGCTACTTCAATTTACTTCATCTAATGTTCACGGTGCTTTAGCGGCTCTTCTTTGAAGCCCCTCCTTCGATTTAATTTTGTCTGGATCGTCTAGGTAGCTCGGCTGACATCTCTCACCAGACCAGGGGGTCCAGATCCATGTTTTGAGGACATTTTCAGATTGAATATGGAAAATGATTTGAAGGGTGCCAAACCGGGGCGGTCCGGACCCCACTCCGGATCTACCCGCGGTCTGGAATCATGCTAGGCGGCGGCATCCAGAGAGTGGGTTCCATTGCCGGTCGGACACAGGTTGGGGTTAGGGTTGCATTTCGTATCGGGTGTCTGCTGGATGTACGGGGTTGTGAATATTGATCGCCGACTTCTGCAGACGAATCGCACTGCGACTCGCATCAACAGGCGAATTGCACTGCGATGTGGTGTGGGTGCGCGCAGGTGCGGGACCGTTGGGGGGGGGGGGGAGTGACGTCGGCCCCACGTCCACTCGGAGGTCGGTAGCGGCCGGAGAGGGTGGCGCCGCGCCGAGAATGGAGCAGGTCGACGGGCCGGTACTCTGAGCAGGTGTCTGTGGCGGGTGCGAGTCTGAGGAGGGAGCAAGCCCAGAGGAGGACGGTAACCGGAGGGAGTGTCAGTGGCGGGTGCGAGTTTGAGGAGGGAACAACCCGAAGGGAGCACGGAACCGGTTCCAGTATCAGTGGCGGGTGCGAGTTTGAGGAAAAGACCGGGTAGCCGTTCCCAGCTGAACACAGTCGACGATGCGGGACCACAAGATCGCTGTTGTATTGGCGTTGTTGGTTTTCCAGGCTGGCTGGTGGCCGTCAGTCACCGCTACACAGTTCAAGTTCCGTTCCAGTTCCAGTTCCAGTTCCAGTAACAGCCTGGCGAGCACGTGCAACCGCGGAAGTCCGGAGCTGTCGCGGCACCCCTCCGCCGGCTGGCTTCAGTGCGCTGTCCTCTGCGTGGGTGCGGGTGACGCCTGCGTTGGCTTCCGCCGCTCATCGCCCACCTGCGTCCTCTTATCAGCACCACCACAGGATGAGGGTGGCATGTATAGCCGCAACCGGACCGCACAGGAAACGTCTCCTCCGGCCGGCTACAGCTCATGCGGTCGCACTGCCTACCGCGTGTATCCGCCCATGTCGCGAGACGCCATCAAGGGACAGTGCGCGGCTGACGGGGGCCGGATGGCTATCCCCCTGACGGCCACCGAGCGGTGCTGCGTCCAGCTCCTGCTCAACAATGCCACCGCCACTCCCGGCTTCAACCCTTCCAATCTCGACTACGGGAAACTCGGCTACTTGGGTGTACTGGTTCACGGACCGGCACCCAACTACACCACCACCGACCTGGAGAACGTGACGCTACAGTTGCCGCAGGATGGGTGGAGGCGGGGAGAGCCAAATGACGACAGCAAAGTGGCCTTCGTAGCCCTGAAGACGAAATTGTACTACGACTGGAACACCTGGAGTCAACTGATGAACGTCTGTGAGGTTCGCCCGCAGCAGTAGTTATTGACAAACGTCTATGAGCTCGTCATACCGCAGTAGTTGCTGATGGCCGTATGTGAGCTGGTCACATCACAATAGTTGCTGATGAACGTCTATGAGCTCGTCACACCGCAGTAGTTGCTGATAACCGTAGCCGGCTGACATCAGTGTGTAGGGGCCAGCCAATACTATATGCTAAGAAGGGAGTCCGACCCACACAAAGCGGTATGATACTGAGATAGCCTTCAGCGCTCTTCGCGCGTGGAAAATCTGTTGCTCGGCGCGATGAGGGCACAGAAATGTCTTGTTTGAACTATAGCAAAGAGATGTGCGCATCAATCAGGGTAGGCTGATGAGCACTGTTTCTGTTCAGAGAGTACCGGGCCTGTGCCCCTCCATCCCTCGACTGTGCCTCTATCCGAGCGGAATTGTCAGAAGGGAAGGAAAGGGAGGGGGAGGTAGGTGATATTTTTGGAATCGCGTGATATGAGGCAGGGGTTTTGTTTTATATACTTTTGAGGGAACAAATTTACTTTATGCTGGCTTTACCCCCACCTCCATTAAGAAAACCAACTTTTAATATGGGACCCTCAACAGCGTGCCCCCAATCAATTTATCCTTCTCCATTGACCTCATGCATTCCCCAGCCCCCACCCCCCGCTAATAATTTTCAGAAATAAATACCCATGATATGAGGGTTTTTCTCCCGGTGTTCGCCTGGTGTTGTAGTGTGCTGATGTTGCAGTGTTCGTAGGTTGTTCCGGTAGTATAAGGTACCCTTGCTAATGGCTCGCACCATTTTTTCGCTTGTATTTTGCTGTGCTGCTGAATTGTCCCTCAATACAAAATAGCAGGTTAGAAAATGTCAAGACCTACAATTGGAAAACAACGTCAAGCTGCAACATGATTGGATAAGAGCAAGATGTAGGCCAGTTTGAAAGTCAGTCGTAGTCAAATGAGCCATACAAAAATGCATGCTGCGAATTATTTCCTGGCAAAATCATATTACAGATGCCAAATATCGAGCAATATCCGGCCTCATCAACCTACCACCGAATTATTTGCTGTGATGGGAGGATCTGAGTGGGACGGGGAGGGTCAAACATGAAGTGTGCTCCTCGTCCCGTGTAAATGTGTGGACCCCATGAATGAAAAAAGTCGCTCATCCAGAACGCTCGAGTGAAGTGCACCTCCACCTTGAAATTTTAGGCCGATGAGGCTCCTCCGAGGGGTGAATACCGTCCTGTTCGCGCTCATTACTTCTCATTTTGATGTCAACTGAAGGCCCCCTTCAAAATAAAACGCACCCCATCGAGGACTCTCGATTACAACCACTGGCGTAGCTAGGGAACCTAGGCTCTTGCCCAATGACCAGGGGCGTCGCCACCGGGGGCAGGGGGGGGGGCAATTGCCCCCACACCTGCCGTGAGACTGGGGGGCGCCGCCCCCTGAAATTTGAGGATGCCCTCAGGACGAAAAGGAGGCCCTCCAGGACGAAAAGTATACCCCAGGACGAACAGGAAGCCCCCAGGACGTCAAAGAAACCCCCAGGACGAAAAGAAGGCCACGGGACGAAAAGGAGGCCCCAAGACGAAAAAGAAATTATACAAATTAGGGGCCTCCAGGAGGAGGCCCATAATTTGAAAAAGAAGTCACCTAAGAGGGTGTAGGAGGCCCCAGAAATCAAGAGAGTGCCAAATATTGACACGGAGCCCCCAAGACGAAAAGGAGGTCCCATGATGAAAAGGAGGCCCCCAGGACCGAAAGGAGGTCCTCCAGGACGAAAAGGAGCCCCACGACCAAAAAGAGATTCCACAAATTAGGGGCCTACAGGAGGAGGCACATAATTTGAAAAAGAAGTCACCTAGGGGAGGGTAGGAGGCCTAAAAAATCAAGAGAGTGCCAAAAATTGGCACGGAGGCTCCCATCATTGCAAATGAGTCTCAATACGGGAAGGAAGGCCTAATAAAATGAGAGGAGGCCCTAAGCCGGAAAAGAAAGCCAGTGGATATGAGATGAGGTTTCGGAGCAGGGACAGCGCTACCGTGGTGGGGGCAGCGGGGGCAATCGTCCCCAACCCTTGCCTTAAGACTGGGGGGGGGGGTGCGCCCTCTGTAAGTTGAGGAGACCACTATGCGGAAATGCATAATACAAAAAGGTGAGCAAGGAGCCCGCGGGACAGAAGATGATGCTGTCGAGGTGGATCCAAGACTGATAAGGAGGTCCCCAGGAAATAGGAGTACCCTAGAAGGGAAAATTTAAGACAAGGACGCAAAAGCAACCTGCTAAGAGAATAATGAGGCTCCAAACACAGATGAGGATGACTCCAAGACGTGAAAGGAGTCCCATATTTTAAAAACGGAATCACCTAGGAGAGGGTAGGGGCCCCCAGAAATCAAGAGAGGGCCAAAAATTAGCACGGAGGCCCCCATAATTGCAAAGGAGGCCCCAATAGGGGAAGGGAGGCCCCAGAAAGTGAGAGGAGGACCTATGACGGAAAAGAAAGCCAGTGGATATGAGATGAGGTTTCGGAGACACAAAAATAGGCACCAAAACGAGTAAGGCTCCACCAGAATAGAAAAGTATGATCCAGAAACATGACCGGAGGCACCTAATGCGGAAGAGGACGACACAAGGTTGGAAATAAGATCTCATGATGAACGAGGAGGCCCTAAAATTGGAGACAAAGGCCATTGGATAAGAGAGATAGCTCCCAGGCGGAAAAGAAGCTTCGCAGATGCCCAAGAAGGTCCCCGGGAAATAACAAGTCCACTGAGATAAGAAAGGTTGTGTATAATTTGGAAGAAGAGGAGCCTGGGAGAGAAGAGGAGTCCACCAGGAGATAAGATACCACCCTTAAGATGGGCGATGTTCGAATCAAAACACAGAGCAAGAGGTCCCCAAGACGCAAGAGGAGGCCACTAGTTTGAAAAAGGACTCTAGAAGAAAAATGAGGGCCCTGCCGGACTCGAGAGGAGTCCCCCCAAAATTGAGTATGTCTACAGGACTGAATAAGGTCCCGAAGACCAGAAAGATTTCCAAGAAAATGAGAGGAGGCCCTTAAGGTGGGAGTGGTAACAGGTGTGAAGTGAGGTTTCCAAAATTGAAGATTCCCTAAAGACTGGTAAGGCTTTGTCAGGATTAAGGAGGAGGCCCACGAGGCGTGGCAGGAGGCCACTAATTTGGCAGATAATGCTCCTGGGACATGAGAAGAAGCCCCATACCATGGCGAAGGGCCCAAGGATGTACGAGAAGGCCCTTCAAGACGAGAGAGGAAGACATTGACTATAGAGGAGGGTAGGACATAAGACGTTGAAAACCGGAAGTATTCAGGAAATGGGACTAGATACTTATGGCGCGACATGAGGCCTATAATTTGCAAGAAACCCCTAAGAGATGGTAAAAGTCGTGCCGGGGTATTTCATATTTACGGCATGGACGAAGACAATCCGGCCGGGGACCCTGAAAATCACACTGAGCCTGGGTGTACCAAATATTTACGACCGGACCAAGAAAATAAATATAGTGGAACGACGGGTCGTACCATTCCACAACAGTCTCAATGGGATCAAAACAAGTGAAGGCAGAGCAACGAAAAACACTCCGGACATGGGTCCAACTCTGAAAACCACTCATAAAAACACACTACAACACAAAAATCACTCCAACTCTGGGGCCCAACAGTGATGCCAAAACCCCTAAAACGTTTTAGACCAAAAAAGGTGTCGAGGCAGCTAAAGCTCGCGTTAGGGATCCAAGAAAATGACGTCGGGGCCAAAAAGACCACATTGGACTATATAAAAAAAAATCACGTCGCAGCCCTTGAAAATCACCCTGGGGGTCCGAAAGGGCGCGCCGGGCCCCAAAAGTCGCAGCTGCTCCAAAAATAAATTATTAACCGGAATGTCACTCTGGGACAAAAATATACTCATTCAGTGGCCACAGTGGCATATCAAAGGGGAAAATTCCTCCTCCATCCTGAGGCATAAACTCTCAAGGATCGTGCCGGGCTTCAAAACCCGCGCTGGGGTCACCAAAGTTCTCGTCTGTCCACCAGAATTCGCGCAGGGGTATCCAAATAAGTACTTCGGGGCCCCGAAAACTCGTTCCGAGGCTCGAAAACTTGCAATGGGAACCGCCAAAATCACGTTTGGGAAACAGCCAAGTAAAACACTTCCCACAAACTCAAATCCATCCCCCAAAATATCGCGCTCGGGACCCACAATTCCCATCGGTAGTCCCGTCGAAGCTCCACAAAATTGGCGTTTAGGCCCAAACGTAAGAAGAGTGTGACCACAAAAACCAAATCGGTATCCAAAAACATAAAGCTGGAGCCTTCCAAAATATGAATGGATTTAACAAAATGAATGTCCTGTTCAAGAACATGGCTCTGGAGCGCCGAACATGCAACCAGGTGCCTTCACAAATTGCGTATGACAGTGAAGAACATGCCGTATCGTAAAAAATCGAGGTGAGATGCAAAAACGTGGCGCCAGGGACTTGAAAAATCAGGCCGGGATTCGGAATTTACAGCAACAAAAAAAAATCCATAAAAATCTCATTGGTCCCAAGAAACTGGCGTTGGGTCCCCGGAACCACGCGCCTGGGCGCGATAAATCGCGCTGGGACTAAGAAGCACCGCACCGAAGCCACAAAATCGTAATGGAGCTCCACAAATGTGCGTCAGAAGCCCCAAAAAACACAACAGGAACCTAAGAGCACAACGTGGGCGGACAATACAACTGACCCTCCAAAACGCACAGTCTCCCAAAAAGCGACAGGGGCTTAATGCATGCGTTGCAGTCATAAATAAACATACCTGGACCTCTAAAAAAAATACACAAGAAGCTCGTATGGCACACAGAGGTCATAGGGACGCACTAGGTCCTGCAAAAGAGGCCGAGACCGCAAATGGCAACAAGGTTCCAGAACGAACAAAAGCACCGGGCGTTACATGAAAACATCGGGATCTTCGAAAATGCCATGACTCGTTAAAAAAAATCATCGGGGTCCAAAAAAGCAACAACACACTGAAACGAGGAGGGGTTTCGATAATGCATTAGGCTGCTGCGCAGAAAGACGCAGCGGGTCCAACAAAGAACACTGAGGAAGGGCCTCGGTTCGACAGCCATTCTCGGAGGATAGCAGCAAAGATGTCAGGTGCGTGAAAGCTGAGCGGAATTTGCATTTCATAGCTACCAGAAAATGTAGGAGGTAGGAAATGAATGATCGGATTTAATTACTAGACTTTTCGCAGCGAGCGCCCATACTAAGCATTGCAGCACGTCAAATATGGCACAAGTTTGTCATGTGACAATAATTAGCAAGAGGCAGAAGGCCTACCAGAAACCGCAGCATCATACCAAGTGTTGCGAATCCACCAAATGCGCAAAATGAGTGTGCACGTGCACAGACTTTGGCGTCGTAGCGACCAGGTAATATGAACTGGGATGCCTGAAATTGAGAAACTTTACATTTCAAAATGATGGGTAATATATTTTAAATTCCAGTTGGGGGTTTAATACATTTTCTCAACTCCTGCTCGTTTCAGGGTTTTGTTGTTTTTATGCACCGATAATATTTTTACGTGTCAAGGCGTTTTCGAAGATCCCGATGTGCTTATTTAGCCCCTGGTCCTTTTGTTCGATTTGGAACCATTTTGCCTTTTGTGGTTCCAGCCAGTTTTTCAGACCCTTGTGCGTTCGCATGGTCCTTGCGTGCCTTAAGAGCTTCCAGTGTACTTTTTAGAGCTCCATGTATGAGCTTTAGAGCTTTAGAGCTTCATGTATGTTTATTTAGGTCTGCAACGCATGTTTTAAGGCCCTGTCAATTTTTGGGAGATTGTGTGGTTTAGAGCGTCAGTTGTATTTTCGGCCCCCGTTGTGCTCTTTGGGTCCCGCTGTGTTTATTTGGGGCTTCTAACGCACATTTGTCGGCCCTAGTTCAGTTTTGGGGCTTCGGAGCATTTTTTATGTGTCCCAGCAAGACTTATCGCTCCCAGGCGTGTGGTTCCAGGTACCCAACGCCAGTTTTCTGGGCTAAATGCGATTTTTGTGGATCGTTTCTGATTTGTTCTCTCTCAAAAGTCCGAATTCCGGCCCGACATTTGGAGCCCCGGCGTCGTGTAATTGTATTCCATCTCGATTTTTCGAGATTCGGTGTTTTTCGGCGGCGTACACAATTTGTGAAGGCATCTGGTAATATGCTCTGTGCTCCAGAGCCACTTTACTGACCCTGACATTGATTTTTTGGGAATCCCTCTTAATTTTGGTGGGCTCCAGCTTGACATTTTCGGATACCGATCCGGTTGTTGTGGAATAGGTGTAAATTCAGCAATGTGAGTTTATTTTTCAAGGGATACCAAAATAATACCGTAGAATTGGGTGGGGAGTTATGGTTGAAATCCGACGAATCAGGAAGGATAGTGGTAGATTAGGCCTCTCAACAGGATAATTCAGTTGATCACTAATCGTTTCATTTCGATAGGGCCCCTGTGACAAAATAGCGGTCGAAATCCCAGGCGCGTGAATTTATTCGCGAAGAAGTTGTTATTTTAGCTTGTTTGACAGTTTGACAGTTTATTTTAGCTTGTTTGTTTGACTTGTTTTAGCCTTGCAGCCAGCTCTAAATGTCATACAAAATTCGAAAATTCCTAAGATTCCAATCCGAAAACCAATGCAACGCACTTCTTGTTTTCGCCTTCGCGAAACTATCGTCTTGGGATAGAGAAATGATCGCTTAAGCTTTGCTTAGGGCATCAAGCTGGTGGTAATAAATAACAGTAGTGATGAATCCAACTACATTCAGTTATTCTTGGAGAACATAAATGTGGGTTGATCAATGAGAGATATCTGTTAGATATGCTTAGCATCAGCCTCGCTGCAATCTAGAGGGCAGCGGGAAGACCCATTTGTGAGAGAAAGCATTGAGATGTTGGATGTTTTTGACACTCAGGTATTTATCCACATATTACTTATTTATAGCCCAGTATTGCCCAGTTTTCAGCGAAAAATAATGATTATTGCTATTGCGTGTGTAGTAAATAATGCACCATGCCAAGAACAAACAGTACATTAATATGAAATCTACATTAATATGAAATGAAAGGGCCTAAAACAGTAGGAGGCCCAAACACAATGGAGGCTCCTTTTCGGGGAGCAGGAGGCCCCCTTTCGATCTTGCCCCTCCCCCCTGGAAGAATTTCGTGGCGACGCCACTGCCAGCCACATACACGCGCACACAGCGGAGGTTAACAAAATACTTGTCTGCACAGTAATGCTGATGTTTTCACATGTCCATGATATTAGCAACGCATTCGCATTCGCATTCAACATCCTATTCGCCTACCATCCAAAATCCATTCAACATCCTATTCGCATACATGATCTTTGTCGCTTCGTTTGTAAAAGTAAGGCAAATAGTAATTATTCAGTGGGACGAGCGTTCGATCTCCAGAGGCCAAGAAAGGTCATCCGGTTCAAACACGGGGTACCGCATAAAACTCAAAGCTAAATGGGTGATTCCAACGCCTAGGTGTCCGCTGTCCATCAAAGATGAAGCTCATCGAATTCCACGACCTTCAATGTCATAGTTGGACCTCAGGTCACCAAAGTTGGTTTTACTCATCCACTATATATATTTATGGGGTACCGAATGAAATAATGGTGCTATACCTGATATTTGCAGGAGGTAGTCTACATAGGACGTACATAGAGCACATCGGCGAAAATCACCCATTATCGTCAGGGATACATCACCGTTCTCAAAAGTCACCCAAATATCAAATGTACCAAATTCTTGTGTACCCGATAGTGTCCGCAAGAATTTACATGGCACCACGAAATAACACCCAGACATTGCGTATGGCTCATGGATGCAGCACATTCAAGCGTCGGACCTACAACCTCATAGTTTCGCCTATGTTAACAAAATATTGTTTTGACCGCGCAGTATTGCCATCTACGGGGTACCGAAAAATACATTCCTAAGTGCATTAATCAGATGGGCATTTGCATCAAATAATCTCCCATCGCATAAGAAAACACCACGTCCAAGCATGCCACTTTCACGTCCACCATTTGACCTCAGGTCAACAAAATTTTAACATTACACCCTATGGGATATGGGACAATCACGGCGTACCGAATACCATTTTCCTGAACACATTTATCGGATGGACATTAGCGTCAATCGCCCACCGATCAAGGAAGCAGTGCATCCGAGCATGTGACCTCCCAGGTAACAGCGTTTGACGTCAGGTCAGGCTTGATGAAATTCAGGAAATGAAAGTAGTTCATTAGTGTACCACATGTTGGCCAAACAAAGCATTTAATGTGGACTATCTCAGCACTCATGCATGCACTATCAACACGAGAAGCAGCACGCCGTATGACCTGATTTCTATCGATGACACATTTCATGAGGTAGCACCAGCATCCCATTCAGCAACGCATTCAGAAACGCATCCACCAATATCTTCCGATTCGACTGAAAATTTGACATAACCTTCGCAGCCTGACTCCTACATACATCACCAAACGATTTCGTTCTACAACGAACCATTTCGCTTTCAGGGACGGAAAGGTCAGCAAGGTCAAATATGTGGTACCGCATGACTTACCGAAGAATTTACATATTAGAATGATCAAAACGCTTATGCCACCGCCATGACGGCCGTTTATAAATGACGGGCGCGTTGTTTAAAGCAAGAAAAACGAACGTCGGACGAACATATTTCGAGTTAGGGGTCGTGAAAGTTAAATAGAAATGTATTAACGCTAGACCACAAAAATCGGTACTGATGCGCTTCCCGTATATTGGCAACATGGAAGTGTTTTTGGCAACACTACCGACTTGTTTGGTGTATATTGTTATGCTATGTTGTTTCAAAGTGATGTTAGGTCACCGATGTCAAGTCAGGTCAAGTTCATTACAGGTTAATGGAAGAAAACTTGGTCAACTGGAATATTGTCATCAATGCAAATGAATCTCATGCGATTGATGCCACTTTGCATGTTTCTCCCTGCACATTCTGAAAACTACTGTTTCTCATTGTCCACCTAAGCGCTTCCATGCCTTATTCATGTACTTAATTCCTTTCTTTGGGAAACCGATTGCGCCGAGCTGCCCAACGGAACGATTTGGCGGGCGGTCCGATTGCGGTAACTGGAGCAGGTAGTGGCCTATTAAAGTGCTGCTATATATGTGACCGGAGGCAAAATGTCGGTCTAGCATCTATATTGCATTATTAGTAATGCATAAAACATCATTGACGCCAATTTGGGAGCATTTAAACACAATCAAAGCGGTCTATAACAATGACAAGCCATGTCACGCAAAACCATATTTTTTCTTCACATTTTGACCTCATTTGACCTTGAAGATATTGAACTAAGGCCATGAAATTTTCACACAATAGAGTTCATACCGTACCCATCCCCTAATAAATTTCGTTACTCCAGCTTTAATAGGAGCCGAGATCTTAGGGGGTGCGGAATCCACCCCCCTCCAGTATGCGTAATTTTCAGAGACCCTACAGGGCGCGCGTTAAGATTCTCTGGTTCTCTATCCAAAAGTGTTCAGCCATGCACTTTGCTCAATTCCTGGGTGCGCTCCTGCTGCTGACCCTGGCCCACACACTTTTTGGACGTTCCTACGCCAATGACACGGTGGACATATATATATGGACACACATTATCCTCGGTATCCACGATACACATGTATATGGGGGGCACGCTGACCTATATCTTGAACAAATGCGACTCTGGGTATTCTTGGGCATCTTCAAGATCACGGAGGGAAGTCATGGGCACCCTGAAGCACGTACGTCAAGTTAACGTATTCGTTTTCGTATTCAGCGACGACCTCTCCAGATGGGTATTTGTATTGGCATCGGCATTCAGCGACGGGTTTATGATCGTTCGAATCAATTACCACTGAACACGCTGGAAGGAACTACGTAGGTCTCGCATTACAACTTTAACGGTCAAGGTTCAACGTAAGCCAGTTTCTTCGGGCGCCTCCAATTTTGTTTTCGTTTTCAACCAGGCCTGCCCAAATCTGGTATCAAGTAATAGCCTGTGGTGAACCATACTACAATATTTCAAGTCGGTGTATGCCAAGGTCATTCAAGGTCATCTTTTAGGTCAAAGGTGAGCTTCATTTATTAGATCGCGATATTGAAGCGATGTCGACCGAACGCGAGGTTCGGTTGCTATCGCTTCAATTTTCATCAAATGAGCGTCATTCGACGTGTCTTGCTATGCAGTAGCAGAAAGCTAAGCAACCGAATTATTTCTCAAGGATGACAGCCAAGCTGATACTTCGGTCACCATTTTCTTTTCTCGATTCCATCGCGTTTCGTCGCTATGGCTTGAATTTGCAGAAAATGGATGCCATACGTGACAACGAATGGACAATCGTAACAATGGATGTCAGGTGACAGCCTTTGGTGAACCCTCGAGCAACATTTTTAAACCTGAATATGTCAAGGTCAAACCTCATGGTCAAAGGCTAGTTTGGATTCTTCGAAGTCCTCGCGATTCGTCGCTATCGGTTCAATCTGCACGAAGTGGGTGTCATTCGACGTGACTTGTGCCGTAGTACAATGTTAACCAATATAACTAATATCTAAGGTCAAACCCATTTATTTGGTCACCTCGCATTTTTTCTTCACCATTGCCTACTCACATCTTGTATCAAGCAATAGCCCGTGGTGCACCTCGAATAATATTTCAAATCGGGACTTGTCAATGGTGCTCTATCAAATTGCTCAGAAATCGCATTAATTTTCAAGGTCAAAGGTTGAACTCATTTCTTCGATCGCCCCGCGTTTCTTTGTTTTATCTCAAAGCTACCCATGCTTGGCATCAAGAGAATGCCCGTGGTAGAACCCACGAGTGACATTTCAACCCGGAACATATCAGATCATGCCTCAAGGTCAAAGGTTCGTTTAATGTTCAGAGTCCTTGCGTTTCGTGGCTATGACTTCAATTTGCATTATGTGTGTGTCATTCGGCGTGGCTTGCCGTACGGTATCAGAATGTTGATATTTTTAAATAACTTCAAAGGTGTCGGAGGTTCGCCGTGTGTGCAATGATTGGGTGTAATAGGAATTGGAGGATCAAATCTACTTTTGTTTGCAGCCGTTTTGATAGAAAACACTCGTATTCTATGTGACTATGGGCTCCCCCAATATGTCCGTCATAGCCTGGTCGGACGGTGCTTTCATCGCTGGTTTTTAATTTACACCGCCACATGGCTGTTCTGGACATATAAAATGTAGAGCTTTTTCAAATTGCCGCTTCCCTCTGTTGCGGAACGGAATTATTGGTTCAACGGAATTTGTCAATGTTTTATGAGAAGCCACACGTGAATGCATACAATTGTATAACTAGCCTCAGTTCATAACCGCGAGAGAGCAATGTTGTAATAAGGGGTAGATTCAGGAATTGCCATGGGGGAACTTGTCTGGAGGGGTGTAATTTCTTTTGAGCGACCCCATTGCGAAAGCACCTGGAGGGGCGCTTCTGGATGCAAAATTCGAGGGGGCGGGTTGCACTCGGACCTTCCTGAAAAAGTCCGCCTATTCATTTCGTAGGGGCGCCCACGGCTGAAAAATTCGAGCGGGTACACTGGACTCTTTTCAGAGGGACGTCTTCTCCTGGGCCGGGGACGCCACCTTCCACGTGGGGGATATATGCCCTCGGTGTCACACCATTTCTGCACCCTGGTTGTCATTGCATCGAAACATGTGCAAGTAAAACAGGAAAACATAGGACAGATAATTGTAGGTCAATATTTTCTACCATAATACCTTCGTCTAATAGTCCAATGTTTTTGTTCTGCTACAAGAGGGCAACGTTTGACATACTTGCAGCATTGCTCTATGGTGATCATGAAATCGGGTTCAGCACATACGACATAAAGCTAGATGTTCATAGGCAGTGCTAAATAGTGAAACATGCTAATTTTGATATCCTTTAAAAAATGTTTAACGATAGTAAATCTTAAAAATGTGTAATACATTGAAATTGACTTGAAGTGGCTAAAAATAACATGCAAGAACCGACTGAATTCCAAGGTTTTTTTGGGTGAGGGGGGTGGTGGCAGGTCCATCTATCCTGTTCAAACTTACCGCACCTCTGATTTTCCCCTTCCCATTTCGAATTCGTGGTTACACCTATGTGTGTGTGCGTGTATGTGTAGGCCTATGTATACGTGTGTATGTGAGTGTGTGTGTGTGTGTTTTAGCCATTCCCTAGGGTCTTGCATCCTATTAGGTTTCGTCTCCTGGTAAAAAGCACGTTCTGTCGCCAGTGCACTGCATTGCCCCGCTGCAGCGGTGCAATACCTCCACGCACCACCATCAATGACTAGGAAACGATTAATGCATCGCACCTATCAAGTCGCAGGTGGCAGCCAAATCACATCCATTGCTCCACATGCTAAAGTCTAAGGGAAAGGAAGCATTTCAAAATCAAATTCCATGTGTACGACATTGGCGATATCCCAGTTAAGAAACGGTAGTATTGAGGTCATCTTGACACAGGGAGTCATTTGAGATGGGACACGACTCCATGTCGGTGGTCAGGTTGCTCACATGCGAAAAATAAATCGGGTAAATCATAGGGTCCTATAAAATAACGTCCGTTCCTCCTCATGCAAATAAAGCATTACGCCAATATACGAAGCAGATACACATAGCTTAAAAAGTTATCGACATACCAATTAAGAAAGTGTATATAGTATTGACTTCAGCTTGACAGATGAGTCATTTGAGATCGGACACAATGCTCGCTCAGATTGGCATTTTGGTGAATGTTTCCACCCCTGGATTGGATGGGAAGATGAGGGCACCCGGCTGATTTGCCCGTCAAGCCAGGTGTCGGCCATACCACACACGGCTCACATGTCAAATATGAGGCACGTCGCAGAGGCTGCCCTAATTGCGCGCATTGCTTTCCATGCTAAAGCTTCTGGTAAATAAGGCATTACGTCTAAATCCGAAACCATATGTGTGCAGCTCAAAAGTAGGTGATGCAGAAGTTAGCAAGGTGCACATTTGAACTGAGAGACGAGCACTAATTTATACTAACTTGAACTAACTTAATCCAGGCTCGAGAAGCCACAGACCATTCACATTTGGAAGAATAAACAAACCGCAAGGGCCCCCGACCGTGGGACCAACGTTAAGGCAAGATCATTGAGAGGCGTCAGTATCACAGCATCATGCTACTGACACTGATGACTTTGCTGCTCCTCAGGAGCAAATGTTGCTGCTAGGGAGCAGTCCTTGTCCCTAGAGCAGGGACAAAGTCACGCAGGGTAACTAAGCCGCAGCCATTCGCTAACGATGTCACCTCAAACATGTTACGAATCCCTGAAATGTTCTTGAAATTAGATGTACATTACCAAGTGCTGGATTCGCTTCTCTTGGGACAGACTGTTCCGTTTTTCTCCTTCTATGCCTTTACGTTTGTAATATATTAGTAGTTATACTTTTTGCCGTTGTACGAAAAAGAGCGAGATAAAGAGGGTGATATATATATATATATATATATATATATATATATATATATATATATATATATATATATATATGTATATATATATATTTAGAGGAAGTGAGAAAGAGGAAGAGAGAAAGAGAGATTGAAAGAGATAGAGATAGAGATAGACATAGACATAGACATAAAGATGTAGATAGAATAGAGATGGAGAAAGAGCTTGAAGCTGATGCAAACCACAAGCTACACGATAGCACCATTAATGAACTATATTGTCGAAAGCCAGGTGTCATGCCATACTGTTACTCAGTGAAATCTGGATGCCTTTGGCGAGGTGAAGCCGTTGCTTCAGACCACTGACGCATGATGATGTGATGCATGATGTAATGCATTCACTGACGAAAGTGAAGCGAACAGACGTATGCCTAACAACTGCCACTACACCCCAACACCATTGCGCTTGCCAGTTCACCAGAGGCGTCACCTTCGCGCGATTCTGGAAACGCTGTAGATCGGCTACTTTGCTCCAGTGTGCATGTGAAGCCATTTACACAAGTGATCATATACATTGAAATGCCAGGGAGCAGGCTCCCTGGCACTGGACGTCGCTCGTGCAGAAAGAGCCAGCCGGAAACTGACCCACACACTGCAGGTTGTTGCCGGCGCCCTGGGCGCAGAAGTGGTTTGGAGGACACTCGGCTATCGTGTCTACCATGGTGCAGAAGAGGTTGGTCGGGCCGGGCACGGGTGGCGGCACGGGAGCGGGTGGAGCGGGAACCACCGGCGGCGGCTCCACTATCACGAGAGGCCGCTTGATGAGAGATCGCAAGACTTGGCCCTTGTTGAAGAGGCTGGAGAAGAACAGCAGCCGACCGTCGCGGCTCCGGTCCGTTGATCCAACGGTTGCCGCCAACAGCACGAGCAGCGCTACCTGCAGAGGCCGGGACACCATCTTCTGTCAGGAGGTGGTCGCTGGCTGGTGTGTTCTGGGAACGGCTTGGAAGCTGCCACTGCTGTTGCAACGACTTGCTTGGTGCTGTAGCTGGTCGCTGGCGGTGACCTGGCGTGTGACTTGTACCGGCTCAAACGTCCACTTATATAGCGCCGAATGAGTCGGATTGGGTGCCGGCCGACAATGTGCCGGAGTCGCCGTCCTTGGGCGCTTCGCGTACAGCCACCGGTTAGGATTTGGCGCATCGTAAGATGAGAGGGCAAAAGTGCTTAAGTCGGTCACGCACAGGAACAAAGGTTATTTCACTCGAGGGCGGCGGATTGAGGACGGTGAAACCAGTTGGAGCAGCTGCCACACGTGGAATTTGAGTGGGGGCGAGGAGGGGTGAAGGGGTAAACATCATTCTCGCCATTTGTTTTGCAGACGTATTCTATTGTATTACATTGTATTTGTCATCATGTCCATTTGTAAATTGACACTTCTTTCAGAACACCTTGTGACACAGTCATTAAATGTCTACCTGAATATACGCCTCCCAAAATAGCACGAAGAATGCTCGATAGAACTTCTGGCATTACAATACCAGTAAGGATGGCACACCTACATAGGTTAGCACTTTATCCTATCCCAGTAAGCCTCTTGGGCGTCCCATGTTCGGGGATGACCTAAATCCAGGACCAGCGGCAACATCCAATCCGGAGGCGTAAAGCAGATCATTATGGGGCTATGGACCAGCAGAATTGCTTTGTGACGGGAAGCCGCATCCTAGGTAGGTGTATACGCACCGTCTGTATAAGGTGCGTGTGTCACACAGCCACATCCAACCGACATATAAAGATGGGCCGTGTTCGTGCAGCAAGGCACGACCTATCTAGGTGCTGTCATGTTACAAGAGAAGTTATATATATATATATATATATATATATATATATATATATATATATATATATATACATACATATATATACATATATATACATATATATGCATATAGACCGGCGGCGACGATAAAATATATGAATATATAAAGCCAAGTGACGATATATATATATATATATATATATATATATATATATTTATAGATATGTATATGTATGTATGCATATGGTATGTATATATGAGAGAGAGCGAGAGAAAGAGAGAGGGAGAGAGGGAGAGAGAGAGAGATAGAAAGAGGGAGAGAAAAAGACAGAGAGACAGAAAGACAGAGAGTTAGAGGAAGAGACAACGAGCTCACGCCACACGCATGCAGCCATACATACCACCAATCGCCGGCGTCCTTATATTGACCGATATATCACAGAATACATAACATAATACATACATATCACAGAACACGGTGCGTTCCTCCTGCTTTTGCGCAACAGTATCAGTGCCCTTCACTTGCGTGCTAATATTTCGCAATGTGTGCAGGAGACTTGAGAAGTCAGGCTTCTGAGGTCACAAATTCACGGTTAGATCTGGCAGTAAGAAACCTCAGTTGCATTAGTGCACTCTGCATGCCATGTACATCTCGACCTCGTGATCGGAGCGCTTCAAACTGAGCATCCGAGGAAGGCGCTGCATGACCACTGCAGTCCATGCGCCCCCAGGCCCTAATGGCTAACTAACTAACTGAGCTTCCGAGGGACTCCGGAAGAAGAGGAGCCCCGAAGAATTGAGCTTCCGAGGAAAAGGAATAGTAGTCGAGAAAAACATCGTTATCGTGTTCGGTAACTGTTGGGAAATACTGCGGTCAACCTGAGAAACGATAATTAAGCACTTGACCTAATCTTGGACTTCATAGTGACCTCCGTAATAATGTATGTTGTGGTCCTGGCCACGGTTTGACGGGTGTTGTGGGTTGCTTTATGAATCTTTCAATCGATTTATTTGTTTCTAAATTAACCAGTGGAGAATGCCCCACTCCGCCACGAGTGTCATGACCAAAATCCTGGAAATGGCTGGCTAAAACTGAAGTATTCATTGATATCATCATCAAATTATTACAGGTTCCATTTCCACCGGCACTTCCATGACGACACGTACTGCTAATTGGAAAGTGTGTGTGATATATATGCCATATAGCTACTCTGTGAACATTTTACGTCCTGCTTTTACCACACGAAGGATCCAATTTTCAATCTTATCTAGAATGCATTGTCTTGATTCGCCGCGAAATTAAACTTAATTTCATGCATTGGATTTTTCGTCCAATCGCCAAAGGGTGCCTTTTGTACAAACACCACCAACAGGTGAGGTTAATGCTATGTTGAATTGAGAATGAATTCATGCCTACATCTGTTCTTGCGTCTTTGCCAATTCCATAGCTCAGACGGGCCGCTTGTTTTCTCCAGTACAATTGGCAGCATACAGCTTACACACGATTTCGTACACCAAACTTGTGTTAATCCATCGGAATTCAAGTTATACAAACTATCTAGCGCTCTGGCGAGGAACACATCATTCCATCAAAATCATACGATTATCTTTCCTAAATCCAAAAAGGATGCCGTGCCTTGCTAGGCAAGACATCAACATGACATCGACATATAAAATAAAGTATGATGGTGACAGTGAGACAGTGAGAATTCGACCGTTAGTTGGAATTACATACTTTTTGTGGTTTGACAATGGGTTGTATGTACACCTGAATGTAAACCAATATCAAAGTAACTTTCGGCTGATTGTTTTTATAATCATCGAGGAAAGGTCATCGGCATTCAGTTGTAACCAGCAAATATAGCACGTCCGATTTCTAGCGGGGTATGATCAGTAATGGGAGCTTGCCAAATTGTTTTTCAATGCGTTATCAGATCATTATGGAAACTTGACTTTTAGCCCCTGGTTGAGCCCCCCCCCCCCCCCAAACAGGTCCCTCCCCCCCCCCCCCCCTCCCCCCCCCCCCGGGGGTGGGGGGCCCCCCGCCGGGCGGGGGCGGACCCCCGGCCCGGCGGGCGCGTGGGCCGAAACATATTCCTGAGGGGGGGGGGGGGGGGGGGAAAAATAAAAAAAACCCCCGTTGAATGTCGACTGCATCAAGATCTGTTAACTTTGCGAAGAAGAGTTTCGCCAACATAAGATAGGGTTAGGTAGCCATCGTCGCCTGCAGACGGTCTATCACTCTGGTTGAGAAAAAATGCCCACTATTCACTCTACCTAATTCATTCGTCCCAATAATTTTTCATCTCCCTGTCAAATATTCCAGTGTCCCCTCGTTTGAACTGTCTTCAGCTTTTCCCCTCCCCTGCTATCTGCCATCTGCATAGCTACACCCACCACTGTCTAGCCCCTTTGCCTCTGCCATATATGCAGCCCATTTCCAACCACCCTCTGAAAGCCATTGATGACTAAACGAGGAGAACCGATATTCGTAAAAAGTTTAACAGTCATGGCGAAACCACATAATATCGCAGGCTCGTCGGAAGACAACCCCGCTGCCCGCCTGAGCTCTGACCTTCCTGAGTTTAGTTTGGTGTTCTTATGGTGAGCAAACGTGTAATTCGAAAGTATTGCATCATTGTTTGGCCAATTAGTTGCTAGTGCAAGTCAAACAATGCTTAAATTATGTTGAACATTATTTGCGTAGCTTGTACAATAGAACAGTTGATACGATACTGGGCGACCATGGCCGATCATACTACCCTCAGTGCACTGAGGGTGATCTATCATACACAATTTGCAAAAGACCAAGGAACATGCCGGTACAAAAATATCTGAGTATGGGGACCAGCGGCCGCCTCTAAACAGCATTGTAGCGTCTTGGTTTTTGTTGTGATTTACTAAGTCGTGGCACCGACATTTACTAAGTCCATGTAACCTAGTAAATGTCAGTGCCACGTGTTCAGGCCACATTTTAAGGTCCTGAGATTATTGAACTTCCTTAGTTTCGTTTGCCGGTTTGTCTGGTGCCAGGCAAGGTTAACCACGTGTTGTTTTACTGATTAGAAGGTGAATTTTGCGGGTTCCTGATTCTGACGAAATACCGTGCATGATAGCTTAATCGTACTAACATATCGTACTAATCGTACTTCCACGTCAAATCGCACAAGAATTGGCTATTTTGAACCCGACCCCCTCCGATTTTGATGAAAATTGATACACCTGTAGTGCCAAGTGAACGAAACTCACACGCCAACTTTCAGCCCTGGGTGACCTCTGGGGTCAGATTTAGAGGTCATCCTAGGTCGCCTATTTTTACCGACTTGACAACAATCAAATGCATATATCTCAGATGTTATTTAACTTAGCGGAACGACATTGGAGTTAAAGTGCGCAGAAACCCTTGGCCATTCAGAAATATGGCAAAAGTTGTACGTGACCTCTCCGTGACCCTTGACCTAACGAGGTTAAAGTATAAAAATGCATTTTTATATATGTTTGCCTGCCCCTAATTCGACTAAACGTGGCTGAATTAATGGTCGTGATATTATCTAAGAACGTGCAAAAAAGAAAGGCGGAGACTCTAAAACTTTTGCGATATCGGCCTTTGAGTAGGTATTGTCATAGGACCAAATCAAAGCATGCCCCGAGGCTATTTACCATATCATCGATGATAACTCTGGTTTCCTTGGTCCTATTATCGTCAAATGCGGTAGACAAATCATCGGTGGCAAGCTGAACTATTTTCCAGATTTTCAAGTTGACCTGACCTCACATGACCTGGCAGTGACCTCTCCATTACAAGCCAACAGGGAAAACAAAAATATTTTCCTGAACAAAAAACGCTGAATTTGGCTCGTACAGGCTATATTACCTAGTTTTAGGTTAAGCTACTCCAAACGAGCCAAGTTTGATTTTGAACAAGTGTCCTCTGCAAGGTCACGTGAGGTAACTATGAGGTCATGTCACACTTTCGTCAATAACTTTATATAGAATCAAGATAAAGAAATAATTTTAATGCCACCGAGATCCTCTGGTTAATCATGATGTATAATATGATCTAGCTAGGTCATCACTTGACATCGGTTTAGAGTGACCTGGAGGTCAACTGGGTCAGGATCAAATGTTCAGCTAGCTAAGTCATGTGATACATTAATCAACGAGGAAAATACGATTGTAACAAAATTATATTTCTAACTTTATTTTGGCAAAAGTTATTCGCAAAAAAATATGTTTCCTCGGTTTTTACAGCCTGAATATATTGTTTTCAGCTCGCGTGCATTTCGTACTAACATTTTATCGGGAGGGCCAGGAAATTTTTCTGAGATGCAAATAGCCGCGACCATAAAACAAGTTGAACAGCAGTACAGTATATTCACGAAGAACTACCAACCTTTTTCGCCACACGTACCTCGCTGCCGGAAAACCATCTCACAACCACCATACCATTACGTGGAGACGGAGTAACATGATGGACATTCCTTGTTCCAGGTATTGTGCGAGCAGCTGCGAATCTGTCATTCAACGCTTTGGTTTCTTTGACCAACTCGGTTTTGGGAAAATACTCCACGCACGTGCCGGTGGCATGGTTTTTTACAAACTGATAAAACTGGTCCGGGGTCTCAATCAGAGTTCCTTGCAGACTTGCCTTTTTAGCTAACCTTTTCAACGTCCCACCAATGCCATCACACGGTCCCTTTCCGTGAGCGGTTTGGATTGGATTGTGGCTTTACGACGCACTCAGCAGCGAGGCCATACGGCGTCGCCTGCCTCTCACCCTGGCAGGAAGGGCGGGCACCGCGGGGAATCGAACCCCGTACCTCTGGCTTGCCAGACGCTCATCTTAACCACTGAGTTACCGACGCCACTCCGTGAGCGGTTGTGAAGAAATGCCACTCGGCGTCTATTCCAAGGTCGACGGAATGCTCTGCCAAATTTAGGAAATTCTTACAATTTTTGTATTGCGAGGCAGCCCCATCTGAAAAATAAAATGTCTTCTTGGGGCCCTGGCCTAATTCTGCTTCCAGGCGCTCAATGAGTTTTCCTTCAAGCAGGTGGACAGCCACAGTATCATATGTCAGGCAGTCGGAAATGGCAGAGTAAGAAAAATGTTTGAGGTCCCGTGCGTTGTTTCGCCAATAAGCCGCAAATAAGTAGCTGCGCAAATTTGGAAAAACCTATTTTTTGTTGCGGGTACAGATCCTTAAAACACCGATAGGCCTCTTTTAGGTTGCAGAGGATAAGGCGTTTCTGTACTCGGTCCCTTTTGCCTGTAATTTTGCTCCGGACAGAAACGAAGTCTTTAGTTCCAGGCATTGCACGACTCACGTCTTCGCTTCTGAAGAAGTCCCTCACTAGTTCTGCAGTCTCACTTTTAAGCACTTTTCCAGGCCTCGGATTCGGAACCGAGAGGCACCCTGACGCTTCTTGCAAGCGTTTGGCGCACCTTGCTTGATGGTGTGACGCACCAAACTCTTCCATCAGCTTGCGAATTGTCCATGAACTTGGCGCTACCGTCAATATTTGTTTTGTTTTTTTTACTTGGTTTATCAGTGGTTCTGAATTTCTGTCGCAGCTGCTCCATCATTTCTTCAAAACTTTTTGCTTTCTGTTTTTCGTCTTCGTCGGTGCAAGGGACGGACTCTGTATCAATACATGAAACTCGTTTCTGGAAAGCCGCTGTGATTTTGGACATCTTCGTCCGTCTGTACTTCTTTGAAGTTCGTAGCCGTTTCCGCTTGATTGGGGTCTCACCAAGTGCCTGTGCGGACTGGTCTATGGCATCTACTGTTTGGTCTACATCTGTAGAATCGGTATTTGAAGGTGCTGCCTCTGCTTGGAGAGATCCGTTACTGTCATCGGCCGTCTGAAGCACTGATGTTCCCGGTTCTGCTGGTGGCTGCTGCGGCTCCCGCTGTTCGACTGGATCTGACCTTCTTCTCTTCGAAAGCGCCAGTCGGCAGGAAGTGCATAAGTATTTGCTCCGATCTAAGTCCAGATCCGGGTTTTGTTCGATCCATTTTGTAATCACCGGTCTACAGCCATGTTTTACAGTTTTACCACTGTGTCGAAGTAAGGCATCACAGCACTTCATCCACCTTTCACTTCGCCGCTCGTATCCAGACGCCTTGCCCATTTCGACCTCCGACTTCCAGGGAATCACAACAAACACTGAGCATGGCCGGCTTTGCCACAGACCACCACCCACACCTCCATTGTGTCGTTATCTTTCTAAAGGCTTATCTACTGTTGTCAATACACGCACCTCCACCTCCCCTCTCACGAGCGGCGCGTGTAATCTCTCCCTCGCCGCCTGTTCCTTATCACGCCGCGAACGCATGACGCCCCCCACCCTGCAACCGACGTTAGGGTGCATCATTTTCATTTCTTGGTCACCGGTCCAGTGTCGGCCTCACCTGCAAAAATGCCACAAATATTTGAAAATTACTGGCGTGAATATTCACGTAAGTTGCAATATTGCATGTATTTAGGCAATACAAACTTCCCAAGGTCATATTAGTTCATGTGAGGTCATGTCAACCTGAAAATCTGGAAAATAGTTCAGTTTGCCACCAATGACTTGTGCACCAAATTTGACGATAATCGGACGAAGGTAACCAGAGTTATCATCGATGATATGGTAAATAGACTCGGGGCATGCATCCATTTGGTCCTATGACAATACTCAAAGGCCGATATCTCAAAAAGTTTGTCAAGTCTCCGCCTTTCTTTTTTGCAGGTTCTTAGATAATATCACGACCATTAATATAGCACAGTTTCGTCGAATTAGGGGCAGGCAAACATATATAAAAAAATATTTGTATATTTTGACCTGGTTAGGTCAAAGGTCACAGGGAGGTCACGTGCAACTTTTGCCATATTTCTGAATGGCCCTGGGCTTCTGCGCACTTTGACACAATTTCATTCCGCTAAGTTAAATAACACCTGAGATATTTGCAATTTATTGATGTCAAGTCGGTAAAAAATCGTGACCTAGGATGACCTCTAGATCTGACCCCAGAGGTCACTCTGGGCTAAACGTTGGCGTGTGGAGTTCTTTCACTTGGTACTACAGGTGTACCAATTTTCATCAAAATCGGAGGGGGTCGGGGAATTTCTTGTGCGATTTGACGTGGAATGACCCATATGGCACTTTTGACGATGTTTTTCTAACCTCAGATATGTAATAATAAATGTCATTGTTCTATCTTGCCGCGCTCCTTGTAACCGCCTTTCAGCACGTCAAACAATACTGCATTCTTCACCGGGGTACGTTGGTACAGGCCTGGGCTCCACAACAGTGGAGGGATGGAGGAGATGCATCCCCTTAGCTGTCAGATTGGATGGTTTGTTTATTTGTTTATTGGTTGGTTCACGACACACTTTATGCACATTCACGGCTAATGGCGCCGCCCACACTGTTTCGCCGGTGGGCCGCGGGATTGGGAAATGTCCTGAGTGGCGCCAGAGTCGAACCCGGGACCTTTGGTACCCATAGCCCGACACCTTAACCACTCGGCCATCCCCCCCCCCCCCCCCCCCCAGATTGGAGGGGAATATATCCCCCAATAATTTTCTGGAGTATGGTCCAATATATATGCACGGAATGTTTGTGCTGCAGCTGGATATGGTAGACAAGTTCCTTCATGTGCAGTTTTTCATTCGCAGCGTCAGATGTTCCAGCAAATGGTAGCCTCCCTGATATTCATGATGTGGATCGATGCAGTTATGCAAGGCTACATCATCGGGTTCGGACTATTTGAAAGGGTTGCCATCAACACAGCCTTGAACGAATTAGAGGAGAAGCAGGAAGATAAGCGATAAGCAGACAAGCAGACGAGCGACCGTGTATTGTCAAACATGATATTATATTTCGATCTCTAATTGGCCAAAAGCCGCGTTGGCGGTGTTGACCTGACCACGATTTTCTAACACTGTGAACATGGTCCGAATCGATTCACGATGCGTGTACATTCAGAACACGAGTCATGCGACTTGCATAAACAGCCGTTTCCACCATATTGATCAGGGGCATCATCCAATCAGCGGTCACCGGTCGGTCAGTCTCCAGTGTCGTCACAATCTGTCAGCGGCCACAGGTCGGTCAGTCTCCAGTGTCGTCACAGTCAGTCAGCGGTCACAGGTCGGTCAGTCTCCAGTGTCGTCACAGTCAGTCAGCGGTCACAGGTCGGTCAGTCTCCAGTGTCGTCACAGTCAGTCAGCGGTCACAGGTCGGTCAGTCTCCAGTGTCGTCACAATCTGTCAGCGGCCACAGGTCGGTCAGTCTCCAGTGTCGTCACAGTCAGTCAGCGGTCACAGGTCGGTCAGTCTCCAGTGTCGTCACAGTCAGTCAGCGGTCACAGGTCGGTCAGTCTCCAGTGTCGTCACAGTCAGTCAGCGGTCACAGGTCGGTCAGTCTCCAGTGTCGTCACAGTCAGTCAGCGGTCACAGGTCGGTCAGTCTCCAGTGTCGTCACAGTCAGTCAGCGGTCACAGGTCGGTCAGTCTCCAGTGTCGTCCGTGTGCGGTCACGGTCGGTGTCAGTGTCGTCACAGTCAGTCGCGGTCACAGGTCGGTCGTCTCCAGTGTCGTCACAGTCAGTCAGCGGTCACAGGTCGGTCAGTCTCCAGTGTCGTCACAATCTGTCAGCGGCCACAGGTCGGTCAGTCTCCAGTGTCGTCACAGTCAGTCAGCGGTCACAGGTCGGTCAGTCTCCAGTGTCGTCACAGTCAGTCAGCGGTCACAGGTCGGTCAGTCTCCAGTGTCGTCACAATCTGTCAGCGGCCACAGGTCGGTCAGTCTCCAGTGTCGTCACAGTCGGCTGACTTCTAGAGGACCGTTATATATTAAGGAGGACCGTTATATAATAACGGTCCTCTGGAGGACCGTTATTATGCTATGCCAGAAGCGTGACCGGTCAGTTGTCCCGGACAGGTATGGTGAGATGCGTGCTCTGATGCGGCGGCCGGTACTCTGGTGCGGCGGCCCGCTGGCCGCCAGCATCCAAACGTCGCCTGCTTCCGCCGGACCTGGAAGGTCGCAAGTTAGAGATATGTGACGATGCAAATGGGCTTCTTTTCGATGCTAAGGATGAGGCCGCATGCTGCCGTTAATTGCCTGTCTCAGTATGGTGTACAGCGACAGTGAATCCGTGGTGCAAGCTTTCCAGATCAATACGTATGATGGGCACATCCATGACGTCACAACTGAGCTGAAATCGCTCAATGCAAGGCCTATCGTGCCAAGTTGGACAATAGCGTCAGTTGCTGGGGCATGGTTTAACTACATATATGACGCGTGTGGCGATCGCGATCGATGCAAGTTTTTTATGTGCGCGCGCACGAATTTAGTTAATTACAATGCTATATTTTAGTGATAATGACTTCATCATCCTTCACCATATCGGCTTTGAAATCCGTCGATTAATCACCGAGTTAACTCAGTGATCAGTAAGGTAATAGTAAATAGTAAAGGAAAGTAAATTTACTTCAGCCAAATTGTTTAGTTGAAAATGATATAGGTGCACGCCCTGCCAGGCCAGCGAAACTCCCGTAGGAGGGAATTTATATGTGAATATAGATACAGCTATATAGAACTGAGCTCCACGAAATTTGTTCTTTTTATTGTTGTCACAATTTTGCACTGTAATTTGTTACCTCGGCGCGTTCATAGGTAAGCACTGACATAGATTACAATCGTCATACGGGCCATATATATATATATAGATATATGTATATATATACATATATATATATATATATATATATATATATATATATATATATATATATATATATATATATATATATATATATATATATATATAGCTAAGCTACACCCCAGCAGCTGATTGCTATTGTCCAAACCTGGCCTATTGAGCGTATCTTTTATTTTACTGGCCGCCTATATATTAATGTACTGTTGCCAGCAAATTTCATTTTGCACGCGCACACACGCACGGTGCCGCATGGAGTCCGAAAGTTCCGAAGATGAACCGTCGAAGTTTCTTCTACGACACGATACTCGTGTTCTTGAATGCTACCAACTAACCGCCAAACATACTCTCTTGGCACGAAGCGCTAATGAGCACAAATCGCCGGCATCTGAACATGTATGTTCCTATAGGTAATTGAGTGAAAATGTATTCCTCAACCGTCCTCTTGTGAACAGGATCACGATTTCTCTAGATGTTCGCTTAGATTCACATGCAGTGACGCATTTCCTATCACGTGGTAATGCTTCATTCTCTGATCGAACGCTGAAACACCTTAGCCATGTCAGAAGAGCAGAAGCAGTACCTGCTTCAGATGGCACATCATCATCATCGCAGAGCGCAGCGAAATAGAAAGAGGCTCTCGTCAAGAGTGTGTCTAATTAGGCCGAATATAGTCAGAGGTGAAAAAAGTGTTCAGCCTGTCACCTACAGAATATCGAACACCACCAGGCTGTCACATGTTGATAGTTCACATTAAGACCCGTATGCATGTGTGTGAACGCGAAATATCGACCATGCCGCTGAAATGGAACAAAGAAGAACGCTTTAGTTCATATATGATCTCCAATTTGTTCAATTATATACGATCTTCATTTATTAATTAATATGTCAAATGACAACACACACTATAAGCTAATCTTGCTTCTATGGTGCGTATCCATCAATATCCATCTATGGTGCATATTATTGCGGTTTAATGTACTCACAATATGTTCTGCACACATTTTACTTAGCAAAACAAAACCACAGGTTAAGCTAGCTTTTATTGTGAAAATATGCTCAATGTATGTCAGAGAAAATTTTTTTTTAGAAAGATCAGACCAGGTTAGATATTTTAACATTTTTATGATTGAACACACAAATTTTGCCTATATTGAACAACAATTTAAAAAGGTAAAACAGGCCAGGCTATTTTATATTTTAAACAATAATGGTATGTTATCTTGTTTTCCAACTAAAAGTAAGCATTTCTGAGGGGAATAAATGGTGACATCATCCTAATCATGCGAATACACATGGCATTACAATATGCTGTTCTCCAAATCGAATGACTCATTGAAAATGAAATTCACCAATACAAATTGAATTCCCTTGTACAATAAGGAAGTCAATATAGCACCAATATCAAGGGCAGAGTGTCATAGGTCATATTTTGCATTAGTTTCAAGTAATTTATTTTATAATCATCTTAGTCAATGCAGCAAATTCTGCTTATGGCAAAACATGGGCCCTGACACAAATAAATAAAACCAGTGGAAGTGACTAGATGAAATTGTTAAAATAAAGGCTCATATTGGAAGAACTAATACATTTGTTGTCATGATAAGGATCACAGAAGTCTGCAGTGTGGGAAAATGGATGAAATAATATGTTAGACTGAGAAACGAGAAAAGTGTTACTTCAGTCAGGTATGACCAAGGTTGGGTTTATGTCTTGGAATTCTGGAATTGGAGAGGAAAATTATGTGGCATTACAGGTTGGCATAGAGGAGAGGACTTGGAGGACTTTTCTTCTAATCCGAATCCTGGATTATGAGAGGAAAACTGTGTTGCATTCCAAGTTGGAGAATGATGTGATTTGTTTCTGTCATAAAATAAAACTATTTTCGCACTATTCACGGTCATCCTCCGTGTTTAATGCTCCCATGATCATGACCAAACATCAAGGAGATCGCAGTCATCGTCAGACTCAATTCCTCTTTTGGACAAATTGAGTGGAAGACTTCCTGGAGATAAAATAATATTTTTTCGCGGCCAACATCACAGACAAGGTACCATGCGTGATACGAAATGTACGACCCTCAAAATACCGGGAGTTGCTGAGTTTACTCAACATCAAAAGTAGCGTTATGGATTATGCTATATTACTCAACGTTTCGGCCAGGGGCCATCATCAGGAGTGTGGAAAAACCCAGGAGCACCTAAGAGCCATTCTTCGTTGTATTAGACAAGACCATGTTTGCAATACTTGTCATGACACTCGTCTCTCAGAGACGAAACACCACCTACGCAAACATACACAAGTTCAGCTTCGACAGCGCTTTGGTACTTATTAGGTAGATACTTGCACACTGAAACCAGAGCCCTGTTCACGGAGCCTGCGGTCGCTGCGCCTCTGCGGTTAAAATAGGCTCCACCTACCACCGAAACGTCATCAGTAGCGGGATGCACATGAACACCGCCGCGGTCAGAACCTTCGTCAAATCTTGCGCAGGAGCTTCATTTATAAACGTAAAACATGTAGATGACGGCGACATCGTGCATGATGGGCATGCATATCGTATATCCAGCTATACAAGAACATGTCATAATGATGTCCTTTTGCATCATTGCAACCTGCTTTGCTAAAGTAATATTCAGATTATCATAGGTTGCCATGCAAATTATAATTCAGGCAGCATTAAAAAATACTAGCAAAACATTTGTTGGCAATACATAAAGACATAAAGACATAAAGACATAAAAGATTAGTGCAACTATGAGCCACAAGGGCCCTTCTTGGTATAATACATATACATGCTCCCACCCCTGAACCATGCTGACACATCTTGAGTACTGTCACAGTCCAGTTAATTATCAAATATCATGGCAAATTTGTGCTTCAGGACATGTTATTTTGTTTTTGTGTTATTTTGCCTGCCAATGGAGAAGTAAGCACTTGCAGAAGAAATGAGTGGCACATCATGTCAACTACATTAATAAGGATTAGATTGGAAAAATTTGAAGAATTAATCAATTGCACTGAATAACAAATTTACTGCTTAATCTACCCCTTTGTTTGCTCAATTTAGATAAAATGTGTGCATAGCTTGCTTCTTGAACACCTTAAAGCACACAATGTTACCACCGTTAAACATACAAATGTTAAAAGGTAAAGCACTTCTTTCTTGAGAGGGTAATATTATGGGTGCTGAGCATCCAGAAACAGCTGTTTTACTAATCCTGACACTGCTCCACGCATGGAGTTTCAACAACAGTTGGTGCTTCAGTGCCACATATAGAAATGGTTTAACAAATCCTAGCTTTCACAAACCCAATATTGGTGCCCAGAGATGCATGGAAAAGTACCACCCAGAAACCACAATGCCATGGAAAAGTACCACCTAAATTTTTTGCACGACACCAGAAAAAGCAACTGCCTAATGCCTTGCACATAATCATACATCACAGTGAGCCAATGGGCGCTGCATGACCGATGTAGTCGATGCGCCCCTAAACTCCAATAACCAACCAACCAACAGTGAGCCACCCAACTAATCTTTCAACAGCGCAAAATTACGCACCATTGCGCCGAGATCGCGACCCTAATCTTGCGGTCGCTCGCGGTCGCTGGTACAGCGACCGCAGGAACCGCGGCGGCCACAGACAGCCGCAGACAGTGTGACGTCATCCTGCTCACTGCTGATTGGCCGTGGACAAGCTCCACCCCTTTGACCGCGAGAGACTCGGCGGCCCCAGACAGCCACAGTGTGACGTCATCTTGCTCACTGCTGATTGGCCGTGGACAAGCTCCACCCCTTTGACCGCGAGAGACTCGGCGGCCCCAGACAGCCACAGTGTGACGTCATCCTGCTCACTGCTGATTGGCCGCAGACAAGCTCCACCCCTTTGACCGCGAAAGACTCGGCGGCCCCAGACAGCCACAGTGTGACGTCATCCTGCTCACTGCTGATTGGCCGAAGACAAGCTCCACCCCTTTGACCGCGAGAGACTCGGCGGCCCCAGACAGCCGCAGACAGTGTGACGTCATCCTGCTCACTGCTGATTGGCCGCGGAAAAGCTCCACCCCTTTGACCGCAAGAGACTCGGGGGCCGCAGACAGCCGCAAGCCCCGTGGACAGGGCACAGCTTTGAAGACAAACTGCGCCGGAAAACGGTACTGTTGCGTCGGATTCAGTCCCTGGGAGGTGACAGAATACTGATTCGCCCGTCCGCCGCTTGAGATTGCCGAAAGTGACGCCTGGTAAGGGTTGCAGGCATCGACGATTGCAACAAAAGTATTGGTGATGGATAGAATCCGAAGGACTTGTGAGCATCACAAAGGGTGGGGCTATCCGCACGTACAACTTTCTCCACGAATTGTCATTCCACAGTGGTGTAGAGACAGTGGAAAGCGGAGCCTTTTTCACGGACTGAAACACGTGCAGCCTGTGTCACGATGACTGCGCCCGCACACTCTGCAGCCACTGATCGTCAATTTGAAAATTATAGTCGGTACATGGGGCTATAATATGAAGGTGACGGCAAGTCGCTAAGTTTAGCCGTTTCCGAGAGCCAGACCAAATCGTGAAAAACGCCCAAAAACGTCGCTTCCACTTTTCACATACCCCCCTCGCGTGCGCCTGGCGCGTGACTCGGAAACAGTTGCCACGACGATGTTGACAATTGTCGTGGAAATACTGAGGTGTTGGTTTGGTGTCAATCGGTGGATTGGTTGTCGAGATATTGGGGTTTGAATCGGGTAGATGGGGAGCGCTAAAATTGGGGATTTTCCGAACGCAAAATATCAGTTTTACATGCTATTCCTATAGGCGACCGGTCATTCACCGGACACCCGTTCTCTCAAGACCTCGGTGACGTGCACGCGCATCACGTAGACCCGACTGCAACGAAATTGTGCCAGACGGATAGCCAACATTTGGAGCTTTCACGTGATGTCAGCCATATCTTGTTACCTGTGATGTGAGCCGTGCCACACGCCACAAACTGAGCTGGAAAACGGAACTGTTGCGTCGGGCTCAATCTCTGGACGGCGACGGGACAGTTCGTAGGTGACAGGCTTACCACGGCAATGTTAAATACTATGGACTTTACCACGAGTGGTAGAGCTTTTTTCAGCCCCTGTCCCCTCGATCATAGCTACTACATTGTTTCTGTACGCTTCTGATACATGCACTGAAACAAGATGAGTACGTATATGTCTGTATGGTTAGAAAATACAAATTGACTGGGTATGTTAAGAGGAAAAGCAGACTGATGATAAATACAATCCATACGCAATGCTATTACGGTACCGTGGGTTGTCACCACAACCGGAGATATTTTTCATATATCTGTCACCCACGCTTGTGGCCGGGTAGTCGGTTTTTTCACCTCTGAATATAGTCGCCAGATGCTGTGAAATACACGAGCTTAATCGAAATAGAAATGTCTTGTTCGTCATCTGTCATTTGCTCAATATTAGCCATATTGCGCACTCCAATCGAAAAGTGTTAGTTAGGCGCAACCTCTAAATATTCATTCTAAGTAAAGCTTCCCAAAAATTGGCATGCGAACCTCTTTCCGGTGTCAGAATAGGGGCAAACTTCAGCCCGAAAGATACCAAATATTTTTCGTTTCTTTTTCATGTATTTTCTGGATACACTAGTTACACCCCATGAAATTTGGCTCCCATTCGGCCAGGAAAAGGCTCCATTCCTGGAAAGCTAGGATGCATTCCCATCGAGCCTTCAGCAAGAGGCGCCGCTACCAAAGGAAACGGCGCCCTTTGAGCGTGCTCAAGGGAATTCCTCTCGAAATATTCAGTCAGAGATGCACCTTCGAAGGAAAAGACTCATTCAGTGCGTTTGATAAATCCCCTCGATTTGTTTTCAGCCAAAGGTGCACCTCGGAAGGTAAAGGCGTCCCTCCAAGAAGGCCCGAGTTCACCCCACTCATCAGTTGTTTCTGCTAGAGGCGGCCCTATGGAGACCAAGTTCCACTCACGACAATTTCTGAACCCGCTCCTGCCTGAAGGGGTGTCTTTCCTTCCGAGGAGAGCCTCGGACCTAATAATTAGAGGGGATTCATTCAAACACACTGAACACGGATTTTTCTTCTGGATGGGCGCATCTGACTTTAAACATTTATTGGTGGGGGAAGGGGGCGGGAACTGGAGCCATCCTGAATGGGCGCCTTTTCCCGGCCAGAGAAGCGGTCAAAACGCATGTTTTGGAAAAGTAGATTGCTCCTGGATTTTTGGAATCAACAACATCATTTTCTCCAGAAAATGATTTATTTTCCTCATCTCAGGGTGGATTTCTTAAGTTGGTAACTATTTGGCAATGAGCTGCTGTGATCAACTAAATATACTCAAAATTAACAGAAAGGAATGCAAACCGAGTTATGATGCATACTATTTGAAGAAAGATACCCTCCATACTGGATGACCACAAAATACTTCTCTCCATATCCAGGATTACATTGAATATGTCCAACATTGTCCATGCATGACAAAAAAGGTCAGAAGAAATGTTCACTGGAAAGAACAGAACAATATAATAACACACCTAGTTACCAGAAGACAAATTTATTTCCTGAAAATAAAAGTAATCATTGCGCATGATTTGATAAAAATATTGTTCGACCAGTTTACCACCATTAGGCTGGTCCGGTTTGCGGTTTTTTAATCGAAAATGCACTAGGTCGCCCCCCTAGTTGATGCATTTTTGGGCGCTGAGCGTGATGCGCTCATCAAAATTCCAAATTTCTAAAAACCTTTGACCGCGACGCCCGCTCAAAGGTTTCGGCGATTTTGCAGCAAAATTCGCCTTTTTCGGCTCATTATTCCGAAATTTGTGACAGGAAATAGGAAAAGCAGCATGGACAAGCTGAACCAGGTATATTTCTTCAGATATTCGCACAAACTAGTGGCTTTCACTCCATTTACATAATGCAAAAACACTGTGTCCGTACTATTTCCCAATTTCACGACCTACTTCAGCACGCCACCCATAGATGGCGTTGGTGGCGATCGCGTGTGTTTCATCTCTGGAGGGTGCCTCTCCAGAAGGTCGCCACTTTTCATCGGGGTTGGTGTGAGGTGGGGTAGCTCCCTCCACCGTTGCCCCTCCCCTAGATATGTATCTGATAGAACAATTTCAGTGTTTACACTACATGTTTCTAATTAATTAATCAACAAGCAATCATTACCACAGGTCTTAAGTCCATTACTAATTACAAACACACAAGCCAATCGAACAAAACCCAACCACTAGAGAAATGACGCCTTCTCATCAAACTCGCCACATTCATCAGTCTGAAGCCACCGACCCTGCCACAGACGCTCTAGCCTTGCTTCGTCTGGTCTTCGAGCTGGTCTACTGGCCCCTGAAGCGACGCCCCCGGAAGGCCATCTTATTTAGGCTGTGACCGTCTTCTCCCTCCGCGCCCACGACGCCCGCTGCGGCCTCGGTCGTCAGCTTGCCGACGCGCTCGGTGGACTGGGTGTGGCAGGGCACCCCCGCCCGGAGCGGCTCGTCCAGTAGCCGGCTAGCTCGTCATCAGTGAGAGGACGGACACATGGTGGCTTGATGTCGGCCTCCAGAGCATACTGGTTGATGCTCACCAGCTCCTTGCACTGGCGTGCAGTCACGTTGATCGTTAAGCCTTGCATCCGGAACTGGCGGACTGGTCCGGGCTGCCGGCGCTCTCGAGCCTCGCGCACCATCTGCATGGCCCTCGCCCTGAGCTCCGGGCGCTCGTCGCCCAGCATCGACAGCACCACGTTCTCTGGGTGGGCCATCAGGGCATTTCGGCACAGGCGTTCCTGCACGGTTTCCAGGTCGGTGCCGCTCAAGTGCCGCTGCTGCCGTTGCAGCTGATCAAACAGGTGGCGGGGCGCTTCCACCAGGTTCGGCCTGGGCTTAATGGCTATGACTGTGGGGACGTACACGGCCACGATGCACAGGGCCAGGGTCGTTAGCTGGTCACCGGGGCTCTGCTGGGACATATATACCCGCAGCAGCCGGCTCTGCGCCGTGTACCACCGTGCCAAGTTGAGCTGGCCGTGGATCCGGTGCGCCACTAGGCTGCCACTAGACGCCGCGCACTTTGCACACTGGTAGAGCAGCCGTAGATCCGAGCTCAGCGACTGCTCTACATCAGCCGGCAGGAACGGTAGCTCGGCGGAGGCCAGGGGCTGGAACTCCACTAATGGCAGCTCATGCACCGTGCCCGTCACCATCTGGCCGATTGGCCCGGTGCCGGCAGGTGCCGGCAGCTGCGGATACGGAGACGGGAAGAGGAGCACCTTCAACGGCGGCGGCACGAGATGTCGAAGCTGCTGTACGGCTCGGGGGATGAGCCGCCGAGGGCCCAACAGCGACGGCGATGGGCGTGCGGGCCGCGCGAGGAGCCGCTGATGTCCTCTTAGCGGCAGCGGCGGCGACGCGGGAGAGGCGATCTGAGGTGGGTTAGGAAGCATCAGTTGGTTTGAAGCAGTCAGGAGAGGTAATGTCGCCCTTATTAAAGCAATATAGCAACAATATCATGCATGTCAATGCCAATGAAGTAATCGGTGACGCGGACCTGAGGCGTGGGCAGCCGCTGGGATGTGGCGAGGCTCGTCGAGCGGTCCGGCGACGGCGGCGGTGGCAGTGACGGTGGCAGCTCTACTGGCTTGACGAGCCTGTTTCTCGGCCCGCTCATCTATCCTGTGCCAGCGCCCCGTCGTCTGCTGGTCGACCCCACCAATGTGGCGTCTCCTGGGGCCACGCTGGAACTCTCTGTCATTGGCAAGCTCTGGCTGGCGGGCTGTGTTCGAAATGTCGAAGAGTTCACCGAAGTTGGAGACAGCAGCAGTTGTTAAACGGGCTGTAAGAGCAGAATGCTGTTTCTTCGACGTTTTTCGGACGCCCTCTTTTCTTTCCCACAGCTGCTTCATCTTTCCCAGAATACGTGGCCTCGGCCTTTTCGGTAGTGAAGCCCTGTCCCAGAGTAGCAACGTCTCATCTGTCACTTGCTGTATGCACTCTTTCATTGGTACGTACTTTTCATCTGTGGACGTCTCTTCCATCTTCTCCAATCTGACCATTATCAAGCGGTCGATGACGTCGGCCATGGTGGGAAGCTGGCTTCCAGGCAAGCGACGAGACGTTATCCCAAACTGAGGATGAGGTTCTTTCATTTTCTTTCTAAATGCTTGTCCTTCCATCGTTGGCAACGCGTTTCGGAGACGATTTAAACCGAAATGAAGACGTCCCGATACAGAAAGCGAGCTTTTCGACTGGCTAACGTCACGATCATTGGAACAGACAATAATGCAGCAGGTAAGTATTACAAATAGCATTGGATGGTACAAATATTTAATATTGAGCATAAAACGTACTTTTGTAGATAATTACTCGCGTAAAATTCAGTACTTTTTCCACGATTCGACGTGAAAAATAATCACAAATTAACATTTCTCCTCAGTTTAACTGATCGATAGCTACCGTGGCTATGCCATGCAATTTCGATCGGACCCAATGAACCTATAATGGTTATGGTTGTGGTGAGCCGATTATTTGATATATTATTACCTATAGTGCATTGTGATTGTGCTATTTAAAATTGTTCAATAGTTGCAGCACTCTCAAGAGATGGTTCATTGAAATCAGCGTCACTCCATCACTGGCAGATCTAGCCGGGTGTTTGGGGGAGGGGACCGGTAGTTTTTAAGACATAAAGACATAAAGACATAAAAGATTAGTGCAACTATGAGCCACAAGGGCCCTTCTTGGTTGCACTCTGTACAGTGAACCAGTCGCCCACCAAATCTGTCAATCAGCCCTCCCTGTAATACTGAAAAGCAAACCCTCTATTCTTATAATGATTGTTTCTGCTGTTTTTAAAGATGTTCAATGTGCTGCTACTGACGATGTTTTCTGGCAGCTGGTTCCAGTGTTCTACTACCCTGTTGGTGAAGAAAGTTTGCCTTAACCTTGTTCTGCTGTGGCTAACTTTAATTTTGAATTTATGACCTCTAATTGCATCATTTCTGTTAAATTCAAACATTTCCCCAAGGTATCCCCTCTCCAGACCACGGACAAATTTAAAGACCTCGATGAGATCTCCTGTCAGCCTTCTATATCTAAGTGAAAACATATTTTTTAGGGGGCAAACAGCAGCAAATAGCCATATTGACCATTTTTCGGGGCGTTTGGGGTGGGGGAAATGGCTTTGGGGGCACTGGCCCCTTGCCCCCCTTTAAATTCGTCCCTGCACTCCATTGTCATTTGCTACGCACAGTGTCATTTGTCCATTGCATTTGTTAAGTGTATGATGTTTAATACTCAGAGTATCCGTTCCAAATTTGATGAGTTCAAGTGTTATGTTGCTGAGAAGGAACCAGATTTTGTTTGCATTACGGAGGCATGGGTCAGTGAAGGGTATTTTGGAGATAACCTACAGGACTATGAGATCCAGGGATACAATATGTTTTCGTGCAATAGGGGTCCAGGAGTGAAAGGGGGTGGTGTAAAGCTCTATATAAATAGCTTATTCAGTTCTAAAAAAAATAGCAGGTGGGGATAAAAATGTGTCTGTGGAGTCCATTTGGCTTGATGTCACTGTGGGAAAAGGCAACAGCAATACTCTTAGGATAGGAGCTTTCTACCGATCAGGAACCCTGCCACATTTTCAGCAACTGGAGCTTGACAAGGTGATTTGTGAGGAAATCAGTAGAAACGTTAAGAGGAAGTGCCTTATTCTTGGTGACTTTAATCTAAAGGGATATGAAAATGCTGGTGTTGGCTCCCATCATGCAAAGTGTTTAGGAAATACCTTGAAGAGGACCTGTTCTTACACCAGTTTGTATCGGAACCTACCAGGCATGGTTCATTCTTAGACCTTGTATTCTCGGATCTAAGTGACTTGGTTCAAGACTTGACTGTAGGCGAAACTCTGGGAAAAAGTGATCATAACACAGTTAGATTCAAGGCACATATAGGGGAAATTATCAAGGATAATTTGGTAAAGGTTCCAAATTTCAACAGAGCAGATTTTGACGGCATGAGAGTGGCTTTAAGTGCCATCAGATGGGAAGAAGAATTATCCAATTTAAATGCCTGTGAAATGTGGGAAAAGTTCAAATCTTACTTGAAGGAAACTCAGATTAGACATGTAGGAAAGACGCAAAAGAAGGGTAGGAAAGCCAGCATGGCTTACACCAGACTTGATAAAAGCAATTAAGGCTCAGAAAACTGCATTTAGAGTCTTTAAAAAAGCCTCAAATGTCGGTAATTTAAAGGCGTATCGAAAAGCTAGAGACTCTGTGAAACAAAAAACCAGAGCAGCAAAGCGAGCAAAAGAACTGGATTTAGCTAGAAACTGTAATGGGGACAGTAAATAGTTATTTAGTTTCTACAAGCTGAGTAAAGCTTCTAGCACAATTGGTCCACTGGAAGTAAACGGAACTACATTGGGTGAGGATAGTGAGATGGTTGAGGAGCTGAGCAAGCAGTTCAAATCAGTGTTTACATTGGAAGATATGACCAATCTGCCGACCGTACACCATAGTTCAGTGACATGGGATCTGCCAAATGATGTTGATCTCATTGATAGTGATGTTGTTTACAATCATATCAGGAAAATAAAGCCAAACAAGGCAGCAGGACCTGATGAAATTTATGCTAGGGTGTTGCGGGAAACTGAAAAGGAACTGGCATTTCCACTTAGTATAATATCTTGTAGATCAGTTTCACAAAATGAAATTCCAACCGATTGGAAAAGGGCAAATGTAGTTCCTATTTTCAAGAAAGGAGAAAGAGGGAAAGTTGAAAACTATAGGCCAGTAAGTCTCACATCCCTAGTCTGCAAGGTACCCGAATCAATTATCAAGGATAGAACAGTTAGTTATCTGGAAGGTAGCAGATTGATACAAGATACTAAACATGGGTTTAGAAAAGGACGATCGTGTCCCACAAACCTCTTGGTTTTTTTTAACTGCGCCACAGAACAATTTGAACAAGGAAATCAGGTTGATGTAGCATATCTTGACTTTAGTAAGGCCTTCGACATGGTACCCCATAAACGGTTAATGATACAGCTTCAGTCCCATGGTATTGCAGGTAGCATCTTAAAATGGATAGAGTTGTGGCTTTCAGATAGACAGCAAAGAGTGATGCTAAATGGTACAAAGTCATCATGGCAAAATGTTCTTAGTGGAGTCCCCCAGGGGTCAGTACTAGGGCCATTACTGTTCATTATATTTCTAAATAACATTGAAAGTGGCCTAAGCAGTAAAGTTTTGAAATTTGCGGATGATTTGAAAGTCTTTAGGGCAATAACAGGTCAAGATGAGCATATCTCGCTGCAAAAAGACTTAGACGAACTTGTGAAGTGGTCCGAAGAATGGCAAATGAAATTTAATTTTGATAAGTGCAAAATCATGCATGTAGGTAAGCAGCATATGAAGGCTCCATACTTGATGGGTGGCCAAGTGCTATCAGTGACTCAACAGGAGAAGGATTTAGGTGTTATTCTAAACACAAAACTGGGGGCATCAGAACAGACCAAGGAAGCCAGGAAGAAGGCACTGAGAATGCTCGGGGCAATAAATAGGAATGTATCATACAGAAGTGGGGAAGTGATCAGGAAGCTTTACTGTGCATATGTCAGGCCACATTTGGAATACTGCATCCAAGCTTGGTCTCCTAGCTATGAAAAAGATTGTTGGGTTTTAGAGAGAGTACAAAAGAGGGCTACAAAAATGGTTAATGGCATAAGCAACCTGGCATATGAGGAAAGCTTGAAGACATTGAATATGTTTTTACTTAGATATAGAAGGCTGAGAGGAGATCTCATCGAGGTCTTTAAATTTGTCCATGGTCTGGAGAGGAGATACCTTGGGGAAATGTTTGAATTTAACATAAATGATGCAATTAGAGGTCATAAATTCAAAATTAAAGGTAACCACAGCAGAATAAGGTTAAGGCAAAGTTTCTTCACCAACAGGGTAGTAGAACACTGGAACCAGCTGCCAGAAAACATTGTCAGTAGCAGCACATTGAACATCTTTAAAAACAGCCTAGACAATCATTGTAAGAATAGAGGGCTTGCTTTTCAGTATTACAGGGAGGGCTGATTGACAGATTTGGTGGGCAACTGGTTCAGTGTACAGAGTGCAACCAAGAAGGGCCCTTGTGGCTCATAGTTGCACTAATCTTTTATGTCTTTATGTCACTGTCCGTGCGATGGAACACACGGGATCGGCACCAACGACATCTATGTGTGGTGTGCTGAAGTAAGCCGTGAAATTTGGAACCAGTACGGATACATTGTTTTTGAAGATATGTAAATGGAGTGAAAGCCAATGGTTTGTGCGAATATCTTAAGAAATAGACCTGGTTCAGCTTGCCCATGCTGCTTTTCCCATTGCCTGTCACAACTTTCGGAATAATGAGCCGAAAAAGGCGAATTTGCGAAATCGCCGAAACCTTTGAGCGGGCGTCGCGGTGAAAAGTTTTTCGAAATTTGCAATTTTAATGAGCGCGTCGCGCGAAGCGCCCAAAACTGCACAAACTAGAAGGGGGACCTAGTGCATTTTCGAGAAAAAACCGCTAACCGGACCAGCCTAGCCACCATAGTAAAAACAAACCATCGGATGACGTCATACTGGCTTGAAAGAAAAGTTAGATCTACCGTCTAGTAAAGATATCTTGGTCGTAATTATGGAGTGCGATTAGTGATATGACGTCGGATAGTTTTCATTTTATTTGCAATTAACGCTTAGGAATTGATATAGCTGCAGGTATGTCATTTTTCGTCATATATTCATGTTTAAGTGCATCACATCTTTTTTCTGTAGAACTTCCACAGCATTTTGTGTGACTCATCCCAAACTCATGCGTGATTGTGATGGTTCATAGGATCTGCGAACGATCACGCTTGATGTTTGATTTGGTGCCTAGGTGCGTAGGTACCTACCTACCTACCTTCCTATGTATGTCTCTTAGATACATTTGGTGAGGGAATGCGACTACAAACCCGTGCAGCTAATCGTGGTAAGGGCACTGTTTTATACAGACAGCTGCTATTTATGTTTAGGTAGGCACCAACCTAAGTAGGTAGAGGAAGAGGGGGTGTATCTGAACATGTTTCCCGAACACGTACCTTTGGATGTCTCCCACATAAATTTCAGCACATAGATAGCATAAAGATGGTGGTGTTCATAAATGATGGACCTGTCCCAAAAATATGAGGGTTTGCATAGTTATACAAATTCTTTGTGTATGGAGATAGTGAAGTTCACACACACCATTTTGGGTTTCCAATAGCTAAAGGCTTTAGGAAACCATAAGGAAGTGACTTTCAATATTTTTATTTTCAATTATTCCAGGATATTTAATGGCTATTAATAGCTTGTACAAAAACATTACCACATGTTTGCATTCACAATACAGCACACCATTACAAAATATTTATATGCTTTGAAGTTGTTTATTGCAAGTGGTAAGAGGATATCATTGAAAGAAACTGTTTGAATATGGATAGGTTGTTCATTCTTGTGTCCAATAAATACAGTACAATTACTGGTTCAGCCATACAGAAGCAGCAGTGGAGCTATTTGTTTAATTCTACCTTAATTGTTCAGAAACCCCCTCTTCCCCCACATACCTGTATTGATATGTCAAAGAATACCCTACATGCAAATTGGATACAAATGCATAGATTGGACATGCTGAAGCTCACCCTGACAACTTCCTTTACTATTTCTTTCAAAACCACATATAGTGAGATATTCACTATTACAAATCATGCCACTCATTGATGTTGAATATTGTACAGATCCCTTCATTTGTATAATGATATTAAGTAAGCAGGTAAGCAGGTGGCCTAAGCAGGAAAGTTTTGAAATTTGAGGATGATTTGAAGGTCTTTAGGGCAATAACAGGTCAAGATGAGCATATCTCGCTGCAAAAAGACTTAGCCAAACTTGTGAAGTGGCCCGAAGAATGGCAAATGAAATTTAATTTTGATAAGTGCAAAATCATGCATGCAGGTAAGCAGCATATGAAGGCTCCATACTTGATGGGTGGCCAAGTGCTATCAGTGACTCAACAGGAGAAGGATTTAGGTGTTATTCTAAACACAAAACTGGGGGCATCAGAACAGACCAAGGAAGCCAGGAAGAAGGCACTGAGAATGCTCGGGGCAATAAATAGGAATGTATCATACAGAAGTGAGGAAGTGATCAGGAAGCTTTACTGTGCATATGTCAGGCCACATTTGGAATACTGAATCCAAGCTTGGTCTCCTAGTTATGAAAAAAGATTGCTGGCTTTTAGAGAGAGTACAAAAGGGGCTACAAAATGGTTAATGGCATAAGCAACCTGGCATATGTGGAAAGATTGAAGAAATTGAATATGTTTTCACTTAGATATAGAAGGCTGAGAGGAGATCTCATCGAGGTCTTTAAATTTGTCCATGGTCTGGAGAGGGGATATCTTGGGGAAATGTTTGAATTGAACAGAAATGATGCAATTAGAGGTCATAAATTCAAAATCAAAGTTAACCACAGCAGAACAAGATTAAGGCAGACTTTCGTCACCAACAGGGTAGTACAACACTGGAACCAGCTGCCAGAAAACATTGTCAGTAGCAGCACATTGAACATCTTCAAAAACAGCATAGACAATCATTATAAGAATAGAGGGCTTGCTTTTCAGTATTACAAGGAGGGCTGATTGACAGATTTGGTGGGCAACTGGTTCAGTGTACAGAGTGCAACCAAGAAGGGCGCTTGTGGCTCATAGTTGCACTAATCTTTTATGTCTTTATGTATTTAGCCACCTTAAATCACCCATGCAACCTATATTCCAAACTCCAAAACAGGCCTGACATGAGTAATGTAATGTAAATCATGAGTAATGATTTAAATAGCAATAACACCCTAAAGTCAAAATAACTAACTAAATAGCAATGCTTTCTACTGCTGAGCCTAAGACACTTCCTTTCTGAAGTATTGTCAGTGTGTTGCATATGTACCCGCAGAGGTCATTGCTATCCTTTTTTGTCTTAGAATGCATATCTAAGTGGCTGACATATTCACCTTGCAATCAGTAAAGTTCTTGACATATAACATACCTATGGATTTTAATTAAAGAAATGTAACTAAACCTAACCCATCTTAGCCTCACACAATCAGTCAAGTCCAACCTTATATAGCCTAACCTAGCATATATTGTATAACATTGCCAAACTATTGCCACCAGGTCACTCAGTTGGTTAAAGCAGAGATCTGGCAATAATTTGACTCCATTGACTTCCTGGATTTCCATGTAGCTTCACAACCTGCAACTATAGTGACTGTTGTTAATTTCACCAGGCTCGATTCTTTGCATTTGTCTCATTACAGTCATGGCAATGGATGGATTTTCTGTGTACATTTTTTGTCCATATTTTCTCCTATGATAGTGCCAGCCAACTGTTTTATCAGCAGTTGGAACTGCACCTGCCACTCTCCACTCTATGAAATATCAACTGCAGAACAATGACATTACTCGTTGGCGATGTGAAGAGGACCATTGTTTATCACGAGCAACTATATTCACAGTTGTGCATCAGTTCATGCTTTTATCTTGACAGCTGTTTTGATTTCATTGTTTTGCACGTCCCACGTAAATGTTTCCCTCGTTTAGCATCACATTGACTGCCGCCATCCGTTACAGCCTGGACCTGATTATGTGGAGCCCCAGAGCCCGACTGGACATGTCATGAAACACTGCACTGGGAAAGGTGGCCTAATCACAATATGTGCCATTCAGCTGGTAAGTTTTGGTCAGTCATTGTATATTGATGTTGACATTTTTTCATCTTCATCCTTTGGTAATTATGCTACGATTTGTGAAGTGTATCCTGGGTGGCGTAGCTCATCTATGTTTTTGTGCTTTAGAGTTGGGATCTAAAGAATCAGATGTCAACAGTGGCGAGTAGTCTAGGGGTGAGTTGCCCATCTCACAGTCCAAATATTGCAGCTTTGAGTCTCACCTGTTGCTCCTCTTCGCCCGCGACCAATCGGCGTGGGACATTGGCGACGCTGCATAGCAGTCGACGTGTCGTAAAATCAATAACCACCACCAGATGTTGCCCTGCTTTCAAATATGTGTCAATGCTATGACTTTTCCACAATCTGACTACATTTAGCCACCATTTTGTTAAACTGAGCATGTTATAAGCAATGCAACTGTTGCATTCCTGGCTGTATTGCTAAGTATGCAACATTTTCTTCTAAGTGGTAGAACATAATACAATGTATGCACAACTTCCTTTTGCAACATTTTAAATACAAGACTAATTGTTGAATGCACTCAACATTATCATTTCGGAATGTGTGTGTTGTTTCAAATGGCTTGTCTTAGCTGATGCAAACATTTGCCAAAATCCTGTCCTATCATTTACAGTTGTTTGTCAAATTCATATCCTAATTCTTACATCTACAAGCATTTGTGAATGCTGTGTTCTAATTTCCGCGAACATTTACGAAAGTCGTGTCACGCATGGCACTGTTATCTGCGAAAAAACAAGCCCCATGGGCGCTAAATGATCATGCGTTTTGGTCGAAGCGCCGTAAAGCCAAAATATCTAGCTAAAAACGAGCCCCGTGCGCGCGCACACACACTGACACGCCTTGGCTTGTGTGTTGTGTGCGGCAGCTGGCCACCGTGGAGCGGGAAGTGTTCGACTTCCTGGGCTACATGTGGCTTCCAATCATAGCCAACTTCATGCAGCTGGTGGCCGTCATCTTCGGGTTCTTCGGCGCCTACCAGAACCGGATCAAGTACCTCGTCTTGGTGAGTACCTGGTATATAGTTGGTACAGGGGCCGCGGTAGCTCACTCGGTAGAGTGTCGACCTCTTGATCGCAAGATTGTGGGTTCGAATCTGGCAACCGGCGGCATTACCGAGTCCACCCGCGACCAATCGGCGTGAGAGGTTGGCGACGCTATACGACCTAGCGGTTGAATACGTCGTAAAAGAACCGAAGGTTATATAGTCGGGACATAATACTATGCTGTGCAGTATACATAGGCATTTTCAGATTCGTTTTCAGTTAGGCGTCGGATGTGAACAACAATAGGCTGTGTCACCAAAGATACAACGAAGACTGGAAGCTATGCAGCTTTTACTGTCAGAGCACTATATCATACAGTTTATTGTCCGTATATTGCCAAGCCTACAGAGACTTGCAGCTGAGTCGAATTTTCCACCTGCATTTCACAGATGGACCTCTACTATGAAATTGTTGGAACTTACGAAGATGCAACTAGAACAGAATTTGCTACCTCGAATGGGAATACTTTTCTTGTGATGCGGTATTTTCATAAACATTCATGAATTTAAACACAATGGTGTTCCTAATAGACTCAGGCACAATCTACGAGCCAAGTTAGATTTGAAAAAAAAAACATGGCTGCGCTGCTCTACCAATTGCCATGCAGCATTTGTGGACATCGTATATCAATTTAAGAAAAAAATGGAATCTAGCCAGTGAGAAGGAATTTAGCAGCTTCCCGCAATTATTTGATCCCTCATTAGAAATGTTCTCAGTGCATTAGCCCTGAGCTATATGAGCTATGTGAACTGTATGATCACCATGGTCGATGTACCCTAAAGCCCAAGAGCATTAGCGATTGAATGATTCTTGAAGGAATCTAACGCTCTGTTGCAACATTAATAACGAAAGTAACTAATGACGAAACACACGTTCAGTTTTAATTAGCAATACTTCCATATCGATTCATCCCTATCGATACCGCAACGTTGGGCATTTTTGACGACACGCCATCAAGTACGCATGCCCAGCAGCACACAGTTAAGTTGTCTGCGGTACCATCTGGTGGGTGGTCGGGGCAGGGGCCGGCTGCTGGTGCGGGCAAGACACCAGGCTCGGAAGTTGCCGGAAGTGGTCGCCGTAGTTCTGGACGACCCGATTGACGTCACTACCCCACGACGGCGCGTGCATGCTCTGACGTCACATCTGTGCACTAGCAACGGCCTAAACGGCTGCCGCTATTGGCTTTCCCCGGGACGTTGACGGGGTTAGATACTCAAGGGAGTGTATACAGGCGCATAGTTAAGAACTTGCAGGCAAGGGGCAGGAAGGGTGGAGCGCCATTTGGTGGCAGGCAAGGGAAGGAAGCCTTCAGGCAATGGAAATAAATACAAGGCCCGAAGGAGTGTCGTATCCCATGCCCCCTTACCCTCCACATCGCTGCGCTGCTGTTCATATTAGTTGAAAATGCTAGGAATTTTTGGATGGGGGTGGGGGCCTTTTTAGAACGAGTGCGTGCAAGACACAAGCTTTTTTGTACTGACCCTAAACCCTCCTTCCGATCTGGAATGTCTAATTTTTTTATTCACTGATCCAGTTATATTGCACAGTTTTGACCTGGTATTTAACGTACCCATGGGGTACGCAAGCTGACCGCCTATTGTCTGTGCCCCTGCCCTTGCCTGGCCAGTTGCCAACTGAACACCCTCCTTGGCGGATTAATAGCGGGTGTGTGCAGCGACTCGAGCCCGTCGTGTCACTGGGGGCAGACTTTCGCAGGTCATCACTCTTTCCACTACCGGGCAGCACGTGCTCGCGCCAGGTCAAGGCAGCTGTTTCAGTCGTAGTTGGTTGTAGCCAGAGATGCTGTTCCTGCTTGAACAACAGTCGGCACCGGCTCTGACATGTCAGCGGTCGTTGTAGCTCAGTCGGTGGTGCGTTCGACTCTTCATATGATGGTCGTGGGTTCGAGTCCCCCAGCGGCCGGGCTGCTGGCCCACCCGCGACCAATCAGCGTGAGGTAGTGGGGTCGCTTTGTGACCTAGCTTAGTCCAGTGCGTCGCAAAAGAACCCATGGCTCTTCTGACGTATAGGATGTATAACGTTTCTGGGGGCTGTGCGTTGAATAATGTTTCGTTTTTAGTAAATTGTTGAAGACCAATCAATGAATGTTTTGAATCAGTGCATTTTGCAGCACAAAGCTACAGCAGAATTCGGTTCACCAAGCATCACTCCGGCGGTGAACAATGGCCAGGCAGTCTATCTTGCAGTCCAGCACCTCTTGCTTCATTCGTTTTTGCTCAAGCACACGGTAACATTGCACACGCTGTGCACAACCTGCTGTGCCTGGTATCCAGGAGGCGTCTCCACCGCCCGAGGCATGGTACACACAACCTGGCGTGCCTGGTAGCCACCGGTCAGAGTAGTGGGCTTCTACACTGTCCGTGGCACGGTACACACAACCTGGCGTGCCTGGTAGCCACCGGTCAGAGTAGTGGGCTTCTACACTGTCCGTGGCACGGTACATACAACCTGGCGTGCCTGGTAGCCACCGGTCAGAGTAGTGGGCTTCTACACTGTCCGTGGCACGGTACACACAACCTGGCGTGCCTGGTAACCACCGGTCAGAGTAGTGGTCTTCTACACTGTCCGTGGCACGGTACACACAACCTGCCGTACCTGGTAGCCACCGGCCAGTGTAGTGGTCTTCTACACCGCCCGAGGCACGGTACATACAACCTGCCGTGCCTGGTAGCCACCGGTCAGAGTAGTGGGCTTCTACACTGTCCGTGGCACGGTACACAACCTGCCGTGCCCGGTAGCCACCGGTCAGAGTAGTGGGCTTCTACACTGTCCGTGGCACGGTACACACAACCTGGCGTGCCTGGTAGCCACCGGTCAGAGTAGTGGGCTTCTACACTGTCCGTGGCACGGTACACACAACCTGGCGTGCCTGGTAGCCACCGGTCAGTGTAGTGGGCTTCTACGCTGTCCGTGGCACGGTACACACAACCTGGCGTGCCTGGTAGCCACCGGTCAATGTAGTGGGCTTCTACACTGTCCGTGGCACGGTACACACAACCTGGCGTGCCTGGTAGCCACCGGTCAGAGTAGTGGGCTTCTACACTGTCCGTGGCACGGTACACACAACCTGCCGTGTCTGGTAGCCACCGGTCAGTGTAGTGGGCTTCTACACTGTCCGTGGCACGGTACACAACCTGGCGTGCTTGGTAGCCACCGGTCAGAGTAGTGGGCTTCTACACTATCCGTGGGCGGGCTTGGGTCTATGGGACAACGACGGCAACACGGTCAGACGGGTGTTCAGCGACGAGTCGAATGTGGCAGAAGTAGCCGGTGTTCATGAAGGACTCAGCCGTAGTCTCCACACTATCTTGTCAGTGTGGAGACCAGACTGGCATCCGGGTACAAAATCGACTGAATAAGATTCGCGGACCACTGCGACTGCACGGCGGTACTTTATGTTGCTCTGCACCTTTGGTATCCGATGCCAGTAACACTGCACGGGGTGCTGATCTGCGGAGATAAAGTCGTCGCATCACTGCTCTTTCCCGCCGGAATCATGGGCGAGGAGGCCCGGTTGTCCCGCAGCAAGGACACGCCCGTGCATACCGCGTCGGCCATGCACAGACAGACTCGCGAATGTACCACTTCACCGATCAGTTGTTGTTGTTGTTGTTGTTGAGCGGTGTTGTTGTTGTTGTTGTTGTTGAGCGGTGACCCACTCACAGGCTCCTCCGCCGCAAACAAGCGTTCCCAAGCAACAGCCCGGGTTAGGAGGTCCTTGACCCCAGACGCCTGGAGCCTGCTGCAGACCGTCGCAGATTAAAATATTACCGACTCAAACTTCGGTGAATGATTGCGTTTGGGTTTGCCTTGTTTTCATTGTTTTGTTTTGTTTTTGTTTTGCGCAATCTTTGGTTTTCACCGATAGGTGATGCCGAATATATGTTTCATGTTATCGAATGCCTAATATTTTAAACGTTTCAATCCTATTTCCGAGTCCGTCGTATTTGCAAATGTACGGGAAGATAAGCTGCATAGTTGTTAAATGGTTTACATCGAACGCTTCTGCGTAGGATATTAGCACTTCCAATATTTCACCAAATTGCATCATGCACAAACAAAATGTTTGCCGTAGTCAGTTTATACGTTGAAAACCACCCCGGAAACCGACCTTTTATGTATGCACTTTCGAAGTTAAGTGCTTAAGTGTTACTTTTCATGTCGTTGTGGCCCGTAGTGCAGACGGACAAGAGGAGGGGCAGCGAGCAACTAACTGGGTGCATGCGCCAGATTCGTATCCGAGCCGTCGTATTGAGCAGAAGGTTCAGGGGCGCGTGGGGTGCTCCGCCGGTGGTGGCCGTGCCAGGCGACACCGCACCCCCGCTCCACTGGTCACGTGACTCACGGCCTTGGGTGCGCTTGTGTGGGTGGGGCGCCAGCTCAGAGGGCAGTTCCCGGATGACGTTCACCCAGCGAATGGAAGGGTTGTATTTTCAGAAGTGACGAGGAGGTGGAAGGCCAACTGTGGTAGGATTGCTCTCGAATGCCAGGCGGCCGGCACGGGGGCTACGTTTGGACGGGAGGCGGGTGTGGGAGGGAGGAACCGCGACCGGAGGCGGACGGTGGGAGGACGGCGCCTGCACGGAGACTCAGACTGACACTCGGGACATATCTTGGAACCCTCCATAATCGACTTGTGGCGCTTACGGTTCCATGCCAAAGACATTAAAGGTGGCCAGTGGTAGTAACACACATGCACGGGCGCCAGATAACCTCTAGCAGTTCAAGCGCCCTTAAGACCAAATAAACGACTCAACGGTCGATGTGTCGTAAAACCAATAACCAACCAAGACCAAATAAACAAACAGCAAACAAATAGCAGGCATGCATGCAGTCACGCAGCACATTGATAGAGTATAGTGTGGTGTATTGAGTAAAGCTGGGTGTCGTTCCCGACCGATGCGCAGGTGACGCTTCGGGCGGGAACCGAACAGCGAGACTGCAGGGCTTGGAACGTCGGGGGGTCGGCGCGTCGGCCGTTGTGCTGCCGCGCCGCGCGGCGACAAAATGTTGTCGTGAACATTTTGAACACAAAATGTTGTTCCCGGCCACGACCCCGTCTCGGCTCGTGGCCGGGAGACGGGGTCGCCAGCCCGTCCCGTGGCCCGGTCACGAGTCTCAGCCGCCAGTGAGAATCCGTTGGCCAGGGCCACGCGTTGTGCACCATGCAAAGTGTGAGGGGCAATATCAGGTCCTCCGCACTCGGTGTTCCTGAACTCATCTTGCGTGAGATGTTTGGTGTGAGAAAAATGTCAGGCATGAGAAAAAGATGTGAAATTGATGTGCTTAGACATCCATGTTGGGGCACATTAAATGCTAACTTCCAACTGGAGCCGTATAATTTGATTGAAAGGAGGAACCATTTTCATGTGCGAATGAAAATACCTAGGCAAGCGTTTTTTTTTAGAGGCAAGCGTTCTCGACGTTGTGTGACCGAAGCAGTCGGTGCGTCCCCAAGCCCAAATAACCAACCAAGCGTTTTCTAGATGCAATATCTACGGGTAAGAAAACTATGCATCCTGCATGATCCTATCCGCTAACATACACAAACTCGACAAGTGGCTTCGTATAAGGGTGTAGAAAAGGTATGGCAAACGATGTAAGAAAAAGTTGTGTTAGGTGTCGACGTGTACAGAACTGCAGGCGTCTGAGAACCTCTCGCATTCAGCCATTCCAGATTCTAACAGAGCCGACACATGATCGAATTTTGTCTGACCGAAAATAGTGCTTGCTACATAGTTGATGATTTCTTTTGCCAGTCGCGGCAGGTGGTTATTCGTGCCGATTCTGCACACCAAAATGCAGTGCCCCGTCCGCGGTAGAGCCAGGGTATTGTGCGGGACAGAGACGACAGCGGGCGGCAGGTGGACCCTCGGATGCGAAACAGCGCCTGGTGCTAATGGGGACGTGACACTCACAGCTGAGAGAGCTATCGAAAATAAGGCCGACTTTTTGGCTTTCGAGACCGGGATGAGATCATGATTGCGAAATGTTTCCGAGAAGCGTGGGTCGTGACAAAGATCTTGCTGACTGCCCAGTAACGTAATCTGAATCTTTCCTGCATTTACTTTGATGCCATTCACACGGAACCAAATGCCAAAACAGGCTAGATCTTGTTCCATCCGAAAGACTGCGTTCTATATTTAAGGTTGTTTTCCCATTGTCCAAAATTTGAGCCATCTGCGTATGGGACTACTACTGTGCCTTCTGCGACCGCACTGATGTTCGACAAGATGCAATGGATGGGCACCTTATGACCTATGCAGTCGATGCGCCTCTAAACTACAATAACTGGCTAACGAAGGTGGATTGGAGCAATGGGTCGAGAGCTGAGCCGTGAAAGACTCCGATGCTATTGGGCAATAATAGATACCTTTTACTGGTTCCTGAACTGTTAGTGTGGCTGACACTCTGGGTATGATTATGGAGGTCAGCTGAAATAATGGAATTTTGATACTGCAGAGGCTTGATTTTGAAAGAAGTTCAAGCGATCTGTCACATGAAGATATTTGTATCGATCCAGCAAGCAAAGTAGTGACAACTGCTCTCGGTCTTTGGTGGAAAGGATTTGATCGGATATGGAAATCAGAGCAATTTCCGTCGAGTGATGTGTATGGAATCCATGCTGAGTGTGGAAAAGCAGGTGGTTTTGGGACGCAGTTGTAGAGCTGCTGGCGGACGGCGCGCTCCACAATCTTAGCAACGGTGGCGGCAACGGAAATATGACGGTGGCTGGATGGATTGGTATGATCGCCGGACTTAGATGTATTTCAATGATGCCCTATTCATTTTTTTTTTTTGTAGCCTTTGTTGATGGTTTGATGGTGGTGATGTCACAGTGTTAAAATAATGGTTTTTAGTTATGTTGGTCGGTTGGTTATTGGTTTTACGATACATCGACTTTTGTAAAGACATAAAGACATAAAAGATTAGTGCAACTATGAGCCACAAGGGCCCTTCTTGGTTGCACTCTGTACACTGAACCAGTTGCCCACCAAATATGTCAATCAGCCTTCCCTGTAATACTGAAAAGCAAGCCCTCTATTCTTATAATAATTGTCTATGCTGTTTTTAAAGATGTTCAGTGTGCTGCTACTGACAATGTTTTCTGGCAGCTGGCTCCAGTGTTCTACTACCCTGTTGGTGAAGAAAGTCTGCCTTAACCTTGTTCTTTTGTGGTTAACTTTAATTTTGAATTTATGACCTCTAATTGCATCATTTCTGTTCAATCCAAACATTTCCCCAAGATATCCCCTCTCCAGACCATGGACAAATTTAAAGACCTCGATGGGATCTCCTCAGCCTTCTATATCTAAGTGAAAACATATTCAACTTCTTCAATCTTTCCTCATATGCCAGGTTGCTTATGTCATTAACCATTTTTGTAGCCCTCTTTTGTACTCTCTGTGAAAGCCAACAACCTTTTTCATAGCTAGGAGACCAAGCTTGGATGCAGTATTCGAATTGTGGCCTGACATATGCACAGTAAAGCTTCCTGATCACTTCCTCACTTCTGTATGATACATTCCTATTTATTTCCCCAAGCATTCTCAGTGCCTTGTTCCTTGCTTCTTTGGTCTGTTCTGATGCCCCAAATTTTGTGTAAACACCTAAATCCTTCTCCTGTTTAGTCACTGATAGCACTTGGCCACCCATCAAGTATGGAGCCTTCATATGCTGCTTACCTACATACATGATTTTGCACTTAGCAAAATTAAATTGCATTTGCCATTCTTCGGACCACTTCACAAGTTTGTCTAAGTCTTTTTGCAGCGAGATATGCTCATCTTGACCTGTTATTGCCCTAAAGACCTTCAAATCATCCGCAAATTTCAAAACTTTACTGCTTAGGCCACTTTCAATGTTATTTACAATTATAATGAACAGCAGTGGCCCCAGTACTGACCACTGGGGGACTCAACTAAGCACATTTTGCCATGATGACTTTGTACCATTTAGCATCACTCTTTGCTGTCTATCTGAAAGCCACAACTATCCATTTTAAGATGCTACCTGCAATACCATGGGACTGAAGCTTTATCATTAACCGTTTATGGGGTACCTTGTCAAAGGCCTTACTAAAGTCAAGGTATGCTACATCAACCTGATTTCCCTGATCAAATTGTTCTGTGGCGAAGTTCAAAAAGTCCAAGAGATTTGTGAGACACGATCGTCCCTTTGTGTCATGTAGCGTCGCCAATCTCTCACGCCGATTGGTCGCGGGAGAAGAGTAGCGACAGGTGAGACCCGAATCCACAACCTTCCGATTGTAAGACGAACAACTTACCCCTAGGCTACTCGTCCCCTGTTTTTCGTTATGTGTGAGATGTCGAAAACGAGTACAGTAGGATGCAGAAATCTGTTATGGAAGAATGCCAATTTAGATGTAATTTCAGTCCTTCAATCTTCAATTGAGCCAATAGTGTGCTCATGAGTGTATCACGCTTTTGGTTTCATTTTGGGGACACCTAATATATGGATACCTATGATAACTATTACCGTAACAACTGCAATGTCATGTTGTCAACAGATCGCATAGCTTCACATGCATCATAGATCATCTCCGCATCTGGAATTGCATCACGAGATGCTTGTGTAATGAACCCGTAATGGTGAGCATATGCGTGCTACTTATACCGAAAATGTTCTTAGGGACAAGTCACGGAAGCTTCATAGGCATACATCTCCAAGCACGATGTCGATACGTTCTTGGAAACGATGTCTATTCAGTGCTCAGAAAATGGTACATTCCAGCCTATTTCACGAATAATGTATCACTGTGTTGTCAGTAGCGTATCCGCCGTGTTTATCGGTCGATAATGCTGCTGCGAGAAGCCATAAGGTTAAAGACCAGAATGTCATTCGTAGCATGTAATAAAAATGCAAAAGTGGCATTTCGTAATGTGAAAAAGAAAACAGTGACATCCAGAGAGTTTTCAGGAAGCTCGAGACTCCACTGACGTCAGAAATTGTATGGACACTGCTCCCACCTCGCTCACCTCACGTGTCACTCGCGCACCCTCGCCCACAAGCTCAAGTCGTTCGGCTGGTCCTGCGTCGCGTTCGGCGGTGCACACGACGCCGCCGATGCGCCGCCGCACGGGCGGCCGCCGTCCTCCCGGATGCGCCGCTGGACATCGCCGCGTGTGTCGCGCCCATTAGAGGGTCGCACCGCCGGTTCAGGTCGCGATACTGCGAGCTGACCTGCGGCCGGGCGGCGGCAGCGTCTGCCGGCGACGGCCGACAGTGTCGCAGGGGCGCCAGGGTTACGCAGTCGCGTGTGTCGCGCCCATTAGAGGGTCGCACCGCCGGCTGAGGTCGCGATACTCCGAGCCGACCTGCGGCCGGGCGGCGGCAGCGTCTGCCGGCGGCTGCCGGCGACGGCCTACAGTGTCGCAGGGCGTCGCTGGGGCGCCAGGGTTACGCAGTCGCGTGGTATGGGCAGGAGCGTGGTTGTAGAGGTGGTGGGCGGTAGGGGAGGGCACTCGGGCGGTAGGGGGACGGTATGGCGCCGGCAGGAGCGTGGCAGTAGAGGTGGTGGGCGGTAGGGGAGGGCACTCGGGCGGTAGGCGGACGGTAGGGCGCCGGCAGGAGCGTGGCAGTAGAGGTGGTGGGCGGTAGGGGAGGACACTTGGGCGGTAGGCGGACGGTAGGGCGTCGCTTGGACAGTAGGGGAACGGCGCTTGGATGGGAGGAGGGCAGCAGCAGGACGGTGTTGGACGCTGGTGAGACGGACGGGCAGAAGTCCGTCCTGGCTTGACGTTTCCTGCCACGCCAGGGAACTGCAGGAGGTGCACGGTTGGCTGGTGATGCCGGTCATGGGGTGGATTCTGCCAGCCTTCCGGTCCTCTCCCGGACCATTCTGCGCGCCAGGTTTGCTGGCGACGCCGGTCATGGGGTGGATCCGGCCTGCCTTCCGGTCCTCTCGGCGTGATTCTGCGTGCCAGGTTGGCAGGGCCCGTGGCGTCTGGCTTTGCAGAGGTAGACTTGAGGTCGGACTATGGAGGTGATGTGAGGCGAGGTGAGGCGAGACGCGGTGAAAAAAAGAAGGTGGGGGCTTTTGCTTATCGTACAAAGCGGAATAGTCGACATTCAAAGAATAGTAGTTTCCGCCTGAGTCATCTGACAAGCCATGTGACCCGAAGTTGAAAAGGCGCTTCTGTACAGCCCCTTGAAACGACTTATAACACCGACTACGCAGCTTCGATACCAATCGTTTATACCCATTCGCGCTGCCTACCGCATGAGGGTCAGACTGATTTTCCACAAACACTAGCCATAAGCGCTTGCGCCCTATCATGAGCACCCCTCCGAAATTAATTATGGCAGTCGTACAACTCAGATCACAGCACAAACATCGCAGTGCGCCTTCGAGCCGCGTGTGTTCGGGCGGGACTTGCGTCGAGCCCTGTGGTGGCCTGGCTACGTCCTCGCCAGGCGGCTCCACTGGCGGCCAGCTGCCGCCGGCGCCGCTCATCGTCCGGCGAGCTCCTTGGCGGCGGCGTGCTCCGGCCGGCCCGTTTCCGCTCCGGTGGACTTGCGGTGGCCCGGCGACCTCCGCACCCGGGCCCTGACACCCCTCCCCCCGTGCTGGGCGCTACATCACCGACGTAGCCGATGCGCCCCTAAACCCCAGTATCCAACCAACCAACCCTCCCCCCGTGCTCCTGGCCGCCGCGGCCGGCCTACCGCCGCGGCAGGTATCGGCTGCCCATCACCCCCCTCCCCATCGCCCCTCGCCGCCGCGGCAGGTGTCGGCTGCCCATCCCCCCCTCCCCATCGCCCCTCGCCGCCGCGGCAGGTGTCGGCTGCCCATCACCCCCTCCCCATCGCCCCTCGCCGCCGCGGCAGGTGTCGGCTGCCCATCCCCCCTCCCCACCACCATCATCCCCATCGCCCCTCGCCGCCGCGGCAGGTGTCGGCTGCCCATCACCCCTCCCCATCGCCCCTCGCCGCCGCGGCGGGTGTCGGCTGCCCATCGCCCCCCCCTCCCCCTCGCCACCGCGGCAGGTGTCGGCTGCCCATCACCCCCTCCCCATCGCCCCTCGCCGCCGCGACAGGTGTCGGCTGCCCATCACCCCCCTCCCCATCGCCCCGCGCCGCCGCGGCAGGTGTCGGCTGCCCATCACCCCCTCCCCATCGCCCCTCGCCGCCGCGGCAGGCGCCTACTGACTGCCGCTGACCCCAATGTCGACCGCCAGCCGCACTGCACCCCAGGGTGCAGTAAAGAACTTGCACTCGGCACCAGTGACCGGGGCTTGACGGCCGCGCCGGCTATCGACCTCCGTCTTACCCCTCGCGTCATGGGCCTTCTGAAGCGTAGGCGCTGTGAACTGTTGATGCTCTGTGCACATTCGTGTTATTGCTGTTTGGAGTCAACGCGACAGACGAAGATGACGATGGGATGCCATGTTGAAGTCGATCTGTCGCCGGAACGACTTATGTATTTGTATGCGGTTGGGGTGCATGATGGCATTCGGGAGATGCTTACTATGCAGCTCATTCGGCTTGACGGATTAACATAGACACAAATAAGCTTGACTGCTGTCGGATCAAGCATAGCGTCATAGAGTCATGAAGTGTTCAGATCTAATGAGAACCACAAGGGTCCATTAAATCAGGTTAAGTCTGCAATGGGAACATACCATAAGCACAAACAAAAAGACACTCATCACTCGACCAATATCGCATACCAATTTCCAAAGCAACCATCCAGCATCCCACACACCCATCGATGCCTGTCATCTACATTAGCTATTCAGCCCTATTCACTGGACCATGCGTAACACGCGCGTGAGTTGATTGCCCCACCAATAGTCTCCAAACTGCATCCATATCCGCTGAGAGGGGTCTGCACAGTGCACACCGACTTAGAACAGATCTCATTCCATCCACCACCGACTAGAACTTAAAAACAAGATTATCCGGCCTATTTTAAACACATTCAGTGAGGAACTCCCCACAAGAGCAGGCAGCATATTCCACTAATCAACCACCCTGTCACTGAAGACCTGTTCTCGCTTCACTGCCCTCCCCTTGATTTTCTAACCTAAGTGTATGACCCCTACGTGATATTCTAAATAGAAGGGCATCATTCAGATTGACCTGATCTAACCTAAGTTCACGTATTAGACGCCTGTGTGATGCTTTATCAAAAGCTTTGCTAAAGTCTAAGTACACAACCATCCTGCTTGGATTGTATGCTTATCAAGTTACATACTCAATGAACTCAGGAATACATGTTCAAATGATAGGTTATGTCTATCTAGCTGAGTCTGAACATTCTGTTTGACCTCTGATTTCTAGCGTCTTGCAAAATATTCAGGTCAAACTGACATCCGGTTCAGATCATCCGGTGCAGAAGCCTCATTAGGCTTTATGTTCTGCAATTGTTTTTCTACATCTTCGGTAGTTATTGTGAGACCTTCCAGCCCATCCCCGGTCAAATCATCAGTTCCCAATTACTCTGGTCCAGTGTATTTTTGTTTTTGTCGGTGTTCCAACTTCTTTTCACAGATACGTTTCCGCTCTGACGCCGAAGCTCTGTGGGACACTATAATGTGATAATTGTGGGACACTGTTCTGTGAGGATTGTGGGACACTTATGTGAGGATTGTGGGACACTGATATGTGAGGATGGTGGGATGCTGTTCTGAGCTGGTAGCCTCCAAAGTGAGATTTAGTACCAGTTTTGCCAGGTTTCATGGTAAAAACTGACTTCGGTTTTTCTGTGGCTTTATGGACCTGGATGGTTCCAGTAGTTGATTATTTCATACTTCGCAGGGCACAAGTCTTCGTTAAGCACATGTCTCCTGCCACCCATCCCACCATGTCATCTATATCTCCGAAATAGGATTCGAGATCATTTGCAAACCAAGACGAAAGTATTGCTTGCTGCATTATTCACTAGTATGTATCTGTAATCGACAACGGTTTAAAGAGACATGAGCACAATTTGATCGTTAGTTATTTGGGCTTTCGGGCGCTTCGACTACTCTGGTCATATTGCGCCCAAAGCACAATTTGATCAACGATATATTCGACGCGATAGATCCCAATATATAATGTACCCTCCATTACTTTCTCGACCTTGCCTGCTCTCTTCGCATGGGTAAGAGTCGTCATTTTTATCGCCGCTGACCGTTCTTGGCTCTCGAAACAATCCATCCAGCACAGTGTGCAGTGACGTCACATGCTCCATCCAGCACAGTGTCCAGTGACGTCACATGTTCCATCCAGCAGTGTCCAGTGACGTCACATGTTCCATCCAGCACAGTGTGCAGTGACGTCACATGTTCCATCCAGCACAGTGTCCGGTGACGTCACATGCTCCATTGCCGGTGGCGGTGACTTTGTGGGCTCCAAGTTGACGATGCTGTCCTTGTCGCAGTACGCTGTCTGGGCCTTCATCTGGATCGGTTGGAACGTGTTTGTGCTATGCTTCTACCTGGAATTGGGCACACTTCGGAGGGTAAGTACATGTGTCTGCACGATATATATATATATGTGTGTGTGTGTGTGTGTGTGTGTGTGTTGTGTGTGTGTGCGTATAAATTCATCCACTTTCGTATATGTCGTATAATTTTGACACTTGGCCATGGATGCTTCGCTGCTGCTCGTGTCGGAATGGCAGCACGATCTCTATGTACCGGTGCTCCTCCGTCCCCTCTCCTTCAGCGGTAGGGACAGAAGCGGCTGTCGCGGATGCCACGTCTCGACGGAGCCGTTTTATTTCCGGAGAGTGACCCCATTCACGGACACGTTGACCTGAATCGTCACTGTTGGCGGGTGGGGAGCTCCGGCCTTCTCTCCCTCTCCGGTAGTGCATTCCACCGATCCTGTGCCTTTACACAAGCTTCCTATTTATTGGCCACCCGTGCGGTCTCTAACAGAGCTCCGAAGACTGAGTTGCTCTATGTCGTTCGCAGTTTCGCGCAGCCAGTGTAGTCCTCATTCAATTAACATTCGATGCGGTTGTCATCTGTGGTATGATTCCCAGCTCTGTCATCATCATTGGCATGCTATCATTAGCTCTATCAGTTCGTGCCGACATTAGCTCCGGCTGTTCGTGCGGCCATCGGCTCTGACAGTTCATGTGGTCATCAGCTCTGACACTCCGTGCTCTGTCATGATCTCTGACATGCGGTCATCATCTCTGACAATTCACGCCATCGTCAGCTCTGATAGTTTGTGCTACAGTCAGCCCTGGCCGTTCAGGCGGTCAGCTGTGGCATTTCATGCGGTCATCAGCTCTGGAAGTTGAGGCGGTCAGCTCTGACATCCTATGCGGTCATCAGCTCTGACACTTCGCGTGGTCATCATCTGTGACAGTCCATGCGGTTCTCATCTGTGGCAGTCTTTAAACCTGAAAATGCATGACATCTTCAATTTCGCACAGTTTCTGTTGTGTATCTGTGGTGTGTGAATTCCCACTCACCTGTTGTAGGTTTGGTGTATGTTCACGGTCAAACTTTAATATTCAATAAGTCACCAGTTTGTAATGTGTTATCAGTGTAATTAAATTGTTATTAATCAGTTATTCATTTGTGCAGTATTTTGTGTTCGGTGATTGTTTCCGCTCGGCGTTTTTCCCAGCGAGTATGTTTCAGTATGTCGAGCCGTGCGCGTTTCTTTGTTTCATAACCCTACGAAAAGTAAGAGGTAGGCCGTGAAGACCACTTCTACTGTGATGTCTGGTCACAGTAGATGTGGTCCAGACACCACTTGTACTGTGGTGTTTGGTCGGCTGGGAGATGCAGTCGTCACTCGGCGAGAGCGGGAGTACGCGGCGGGCGCCCGGTGCCGGCACCCTGCCAGCTTATCCAATAATAGCGCCGCCGCGGGCGGGAGTTGTGCTGGTGTCATACACATGAGCCCACGGCTACTGTAGACTGAAGTAGGGAGTGGGGGAGGGGTACAAAATCAGTGCGTCCACTCATGGCGTTAATCTACTGACAAATTATAATTTTTGTTTAAAAAAAAAACATGTATCATTAAATCCACCCGCTCCGGCCAAATTCCTTTTTTGGTGTCGGGGACGTTCGGGTGCGCGCCGTCCGTACGGTCGTCGGCCGCCGGCCGCCTTCTCAAAACTCGCCCTTACCCGCACGGGCTGGCGCGACCGGCGGTGCCAAGGTGTGCATCGATTCAAACATCCGATATGTAATATTCATGCAGTCCATGTGCCCGTAAGCCCAAGTAACCAACCAACCAGCAACATACATACACAACGGTAAACACTGCAGGCGGACTGCAGGGTCGGGTCAATACCCTGAGTTTGTTTCGCTCGGCTCAGGAGCGTTTTGCGAATTCACTTGCGCGTCGTCACGTTTCTGACCGACGCTGTTGTCTGCGTCGAGCTCGTTTACGCGTAACGCCATCGTCCTGGACGCGTTGTCCGATCTGCCTGGCAGCGACTCGTGTCGATGCCCTCACTGAGCGCCGGCATCAGCTCCCCGGTCTGCATGGGCCGCGGTAATTCGAATTTTCACCTGGAGCAGCGCAGCGTCGCACTTGCCATCTCGAGAGAACTTCTGCCAAACGAAAAGTAAATGCGAATGTAGCGCGAGATGAAATCATTTCTCCGATACAATTTATCGCAATGTGAACAGATTTCGTTTCGATTTACGCTGAACGCAAAAACACGACACATCTCCGTGTCGCGTTTTTCGTGCTATTTCTGTTATTGATTACTTCCATATGGATACGGAAAAGAAGGATGGGAGGGAAGGATAAGTTCAGGTGGTGCTGGGTTGGTACGAGATCACTCAATTACGTCTTGCTGCCGACGGCAAGAGGAATCTCAATGCACATTAGCCACTCAATAGCCTGAGTCTGTGCATGGGCTCGGTGTTTGTCAAGGTGACGAGCTGGTCAGTCTGTACACGGGCTCGATGTTTGTTTACCAGAGTGGCGAGCTGCTGAGTGTCTGTACACGGGCTCGGTGTTTGTTCGCCAGAGTGACGAGCTGCTGAGTCGCTCGGTGTTTGTTCGCCAGAGTGACGAGCTGCTGAGTCTGTACACGGGCTCGGTGTTTGTTTGCCAGAGTGACGAGCTGCTGAGTCTGTACACGAGCTCGGTGTTTGTTTGCCAGAGTGACGAGCTGCTGAGTCTGTACACGAGCTCGGTGTTTGTTTGCCAGAGTGACGAGCTGCTGAGTCTGTACACGGGCTCGGTGTTTGTTTGCCAGAGTGACGAGCTGCTGAGTCTGTACACGGGCTCGGTGTTTGTTCGCCAGAGTGACGAGCTGCTGAGTCTGTACACGGGCTCGATGTTTGTTTGCCAGAGTGACGAGCTGCTGAGTCTGTACACGGGCTCGGTGTTTGTTTGCCAGAGTGACGAGCTGCTGAGTCGCTCGGTGTTTGTTTGCCAGAGTGACGAGCTGCTGAGTCTGTACACGGGCTCGGTGTTTGTTTACCAGAGTGACGAGCTGCTGGGTCGCTCGGTGTTTGTTCGCCAGAGTGACGAGCTGCTGAGTCTGTACACGGGCTCGGTGTTTGTTTGCCAGAGTGACGAGCTGCTGAGTCTGTACACGGGCTCGATGTTTGTTCGCCAGAGTGACGAGCTGCTGAGTCTGTACACGGGCTCGATGTTTGTTTGCCAGAGTGACGAGCTGCTGACTGTCTATACACGGGCTCGGTGTTTGTTCGCCAGAGTGACGAGCTGCTGAGTCTGTACACGGGCTCGGTGTTTGTTCGCCAGAGTGACGAGCTGCTGAGTCTGTACACGGGCTCGGTGTTTGTTTGCCAGAGTGACGAGCTGCTGAGTCTGTACACGGGCTCGGTGTTTGTTCGCCAGAGTGACGAGCTGCTGAGTCTGTACACGGGCTCGGTGTTTGTTCGCCAGAGTGACGAGCTGCTGAGTCTGTACACGGGCTCGGTGTTTGTTCGCCAGAGTGACGAGCTGCTGAGTCTGTACACGGGCTCGATGTTTGTTTGCCAGAGTGACGAGCTGCTGAGTCTGTACACGGGCTCGGTGTTTGTTTGCCAGAGTGACGAGCTGCTGAGTCGCTCGGTGTTTGTTTGCCAGAGTGACGAGCTGCTGACTGTCTGTACACGGGCTCGGTGTTTGTTCGCCAGAGTGACGAGCTGCTGAGTCTGTACACGGGCTCGGTGTTTGTTTGCCAGAGTGACGAGCTGCTGAGTCTGTACGCGGGCTCGATGTTTGTTTGCCAGAGTGACGAGCTGCTGACTGTCTGTACACGGGCTCGGTGTTTGTTCGCCAGAGTGACGAGCTGCTGAGTCTGTACACGGGCTCGGTGTTTGTTTACCAGAGTGACGAGCTGCTGGGTCGCTCGGTGTTTGTTTGCCAGAGTGACGAGCTGCTGAGTCTGTACACGGGCTCGATGTTTGTTCGCCAGAGTGACGAGCTGCTGAGTCTGTACACGGGCTCGATGTTTGTTTGCCAGAGTGACGAGCTGCTGACTGTCTGTACACGGGCTCGGTGTTTGTTCGCCAGAGTGACGAGCTGCTGAGTCTGTACACGGGCTCGGTGTTTGTTTGCCAGAGTGACGAGCTGCTGACTGTCTGTACACGGGCTCGGTGTTTGTTCGCCAGAGTGACGAGCTGCTGAGTCTGTACACGGGCTCGATGTTTGTTTACCAGAGTGACGAGCTGCTGGGTCGCTCGGTGTTTGTTCGCCAGAGTGACGAGCTGCTGACTGTCTGTACACGGGCTCAGTGTTTATTTGCCAGAGTGACGAGCTGCTGAGTCTGTACACGGGCTCGGTGTTTGTTCGCCAGAGTGACGAGCTGCTGAGTCTGTACACGGCTCGGTGTTTGTTTGCCAGAGTGACGAGCTGCTGACTGTCTGTACACGGGCTCGGTGTTTGTTTGCCAGAGTGACGAGCTGCTGAGTCTGTACACGGGCTCGATGTTTGTTTGCCAGAGTGACGAGCTGCTGAGTCTGTACACGGGCTCGGTGTTTGTTCGCCAGAGTGACGAGCTGCTAATTATGTACACATGCTCGGTGTTTGTTCGCCAGAGTGACGAGCTGCTGACTGTCTGTACACGGGCTCGGTGTTTGTTTGCCAGAGTGACGAGCTGCTGACTGTCTGTACACGGGCTCGGTGTTTGTTCGCCAGAGTGACGAGCTGCTGAGTCGCTCGGTGTTTGTTTGCCAGAGTGACGAGCTGCTGAGTCTGTACACGGGCTCGGCGTCCTTCTGGGAGGCGTCCGGGCCGGGCTGCGTGCCGGTGTACTCGGCCAGCGCCAGCGTGCCGGCCGACCCCTTCCGACAGCCGCGGCCGGCCCGTGTCGACGGCTGCTGGCTGGAGTTCCAGCACGTGGAGACGCTGCACGCCGTCCTGCAGATCGTGCTGACGGTCAGTGGCCGTGGTCGGTCCTGCTGCCGACCGTCAGACGTCGTGCTGACGGTTGGCGGTGCTGCTGACAGTCATTCTGCTGATGGTCAGGGAGGCGCTTTCAGCGCTTCGAGCCGAGTGCTGAGTGTTGAAATAGTGTACGGCGAATGTTGTTCACTGTCGAGTATTGCCGTTTTCGTCTTTTGAGCACAGGATTGATTGAGCAGGGGAACGTCAGTTGGAAATGTGTATAAATATTAAGTTGATCCCTGGTCATCGTTGATTACTGGATACTGTTTTGTTGCGTTTAAGTTCATGTGCACGTGAATCTGTCCATACATACAATATTAATTTGAGCATGCATCCTAACTTCTAGAATGTTATCATTATACTGATCGCAATGAATTGTTCGCGAGTAATGGTACGACAAGGAACGCACAGTTAGTACGACAAATATATCTCGCAAACCAGGATTCGGATCTTAAAGTCCAGCCGTATGCTTTTGGTGCCAGAATTTGGTGGCAGCAGGTGACCACAATATCTTGGCTGCAGCCGCCTCCGGTCTTACTGACCGCCTCGCTGTCCGTGTTGAACACGCCCAGGTGGCCGGTTGTTTTCAGGTGGTATGCAGGTTGTTTTATTGTGTGTGCGCATATGCAAGTCTGTTTTGTTATGATCCCAGATCGAATGGCAGATGTTTATGACTGAGTGCTGAGGTGCATTATCTGATGCACGTAATTATCGCATCTACAGTTTATATGCGGTGTGTTGCATTTGTAGCTTCTATGTTTCCAACGGTGCTTTTTATTCCGAAGCGCCTAATCTTTAGGCGTACATTTTTAAGATAGGTTTGTTGCATTTTATGGTCGAAGCGCCCAAAAACCCAAATAAATAAATAAGATAGGTTTGTGGCTCGGAGAAGTTCAGCAAAGTGTGTCACGTGTGACAAGGATTCCGCTGCGGAAGAAAGTGCATCACGTAGGAAATGGGTACCGCTACGGAATATATATAGGCGTGCCTGGATTGTTTGGTCCATTCACTTCATTCGTAGCCTTTAGGCGGCATGTTGAATGTCAAGTGTATCGTGGTCTCAATGTTAGCGGAGCACTGTTGGTCAATGTTAGTCAGCGGTCAATGAACCCCATCATCATTGCTAGCAAAGCCCACGGGCTTGTCGCCGGCTCACAACACATTAATTCGCTGTTAGGGAAGTGCGCATTGTAGCGAGAGAGTGACAACTGACGTTTTATGTCGCAGGTTGTCGGCGTCATACTGGCCATCTACCTGATAGTCATTCGCCGACGGGAGGACGATAGCTGTAAGTGAGCTGGCGAAACCCTAGCCACCCCGAGCCCACACTGGTGTCCTGTCAAAGGGAGACTCTCTACTTGTGTGTGGCACCGGGCTTTGTAAGCACCCGGCGCCGTTGAATGTAAATGTTTGACCGAGACTGCCCTTGATGCTACTTCCTATTTGTTGATTTTAGTTTTTATTTATTTATTCGATTCCTGTCGATCCTTTGTATGACGTTCATTCCTATTCTGCTGTGTACAGCCCGACAATCACGTGTGTTCCAACAAGATGTGAGTCGCTAGCTTCTCGAGCTATGCGATTACTTCACTGGGAGGTAGGTCGCGTTTGACCTGCTCTTGGACCACAGCTGGTATTTGACTGATGTGGGCGAGGTCAGGTGCTACCGGTTGCCTTCTGAATCACAAGTCCGACCTGGTCCTCTTGGTATTGTCGCCGTATAACCACTGCAGTTGATGCGCCCTAAAATCATAATAACCAACTGATCCTTTCGGTGCAGCTCCCTCAAGGTACGCTGTTACAGGTTCTCCCCTGTTTTCCTGGTATCCTTCTGCCAATCCCGTGCTCCTCTCCCCGGGTGTCACGTGTCGCGGCACGTTCCAGTCGACTTCATCGGAGGGTTTGACATGGGCGGCACGTACAAGCCGGTGATGACGTCACCAACCCGTCTGCCCCTGCTGGTTAGCGCCGAGCCGCCGCCGCCGCCGCCTTACAGCCAGCCGCGCAACTGCTAGTGCTCACGGATGGTCACAGATGGCGCCATAGTGGCCGAGTGGTGAGGGCGCATGTTCGCCGCGGGGCTGAGTTTTGTGTTTGCTAAGTGTGGGCGGAGCCGAGCGACGAATCTGCCGTGGGGTGGCGAAACTGCGAACCGAGAGTCCGATTTGGCCTGTCGCTAGTTTGTTGCTGATGTGCCCGGCCGTCCGTCCGCTAGCTGGCCAGCTTGCTGAATGCTAGTCCCGCGCCAGCTGTCGCCCTGTGCGCCACGACAGCCGCCGTGCGCCATGTACACAGTCCGCTGCCATATGACGTGCTGCCAAATGCCAGCCGCTGCAAGCGCAGAATCTGCCGAGTGCCAGCCCGACCGCTCTGAGTGCTAGCATGATGAACGAGTCGCGCCGTGGCTGTGCTACATGACCAGTGCAGTCGGTGCGCCCTGAAGCGAAACAACTAACACGCCGCGGCCGCCGGCCGCGCCCGGTCCGGCTCGGTAGTGCCGCCTGCTGACAGTCTGCACGTTGTGTGTGCACTAACCACGTCGCCGCTGCCGGCGGACCGCTGGACCACCGTCCGGCCGCATGCTGCTGCAGTGCTGCCGCCTGGTGTTGATCAGTCGGCAACTTAGTCGAGTTATCTGGTGTTTGTGTCGTTCGGTGAGTCTGCCAGGCAGTCCCCACCCCTCGTTTGTGTCGTTCGGTGAGTCCCCACCCCTCTCTTCCTGCTGCGTCGACATTTTGTTGTCTCGAAGTAGCTTTTCAACCGGGATGTCCGATGAAAAAGTGTGCTTGAAAAGGATGGGAGTGCGGAGGTAAAGGGAAACAAGATGAACTGAAATAATTTAGAACAAGTTCTGGTTTTGAAGCTGAAGTTCAGTCTACCTTGGATTCAACGGCTGGTGTAAAGGATTGGAGTGCGCAGGTAAACGAAAAAAAAAGATGAACTGAAATAATTTAGAACAAATTCTGGTTTTGTAGCTGAAGTTCAGTCCACCTTGGATTCAAAGTTTGCTGGAACAAAAATGGTTGCTATGCCACCTTGTGCATCAGACAAAATCACTGAATTGCTCTTTATTGCGCCGGTAGGAGGGCATTGGAGTGAAAACTATTTCGGTGATATTGTAAACTAGGAGTGGAAAATTACACGTGCACCTTCCTCCGGATTCTCCGAATGTTTTGCCCCTGCCGTCCAGACGGCCGCAATTGGTGCGATGCAGGGTGTCCGGTTAGCGCACGGCTCGATGCGCCACCCCGAGCAGCGGCTACGTCCTGGGAATCACCTTGTGTGCAAGACTGATTATTTCTCGCCCAGTCGCTTCCCGGGCACCTTTTTAGTGTGTCTTGTCTTAAGAAGATCTGCCACAACTGATACGATAAGTTGCAATTGTGATACTTCTAGTGGGACTACGTTTGTGTATTGCTGTTTTCCGCCTGTCCTGCATATTTCGCGTTTCACCTTTGCTCAGCGTTTGGCCAGCGACCATTATTGAACAAAATCGCCAAATCTGATCATCGGTCTCCTTCCCCCTTCCGCAGGGAAAGCTCTCCAGGTGCGCGTGAAACCAAGTCAGGTTCGTTTCGATGTTTATTCGTGCGGCCATGGACTAACTCAGATCAATTGACCCAGCCGCTCCGATCGATCTACGCCTACCCCGAAGCATTGGCGCAAAATGACTAACGCAGTCGACGCGCCCTGAAGTAAAATTCCGCCACCACCACCACCACCACCATCCTACTCCGAAGCGTGGCGGTATGGCATAGTCTAGTGCTCCAAGTTGCCGGCCAGTTATGTCGAGATCGTCGGCTCGGTTCCTAGCACAGTCTGCCTGCTTTTACCAGCCTTTTCGTAATCACACTGGCATGGCGTCCCTGCGTGCGCAAGCGTGCGTCCCGCTTGAACCCTCGGATCGGAGACGTGCTGGATCGTGGATCCGTGTGACAGCGGGCTCTATCGCCGTGTGAGATGTTTAAGCGAGCACAGTAGGATGTCGAACTTTGCCATGAAATTAGTGTTATTTCAAATGTCTTTTGCACTCAGATTTGAGCCACTAGTGTCCTTATGACTCTATATTTATCAGTTGTTTCGGTATTCATAACTTAGGAAGAGCTATGTTCGGGATAGCGATAAAAAAAATCCTATGCAATGACACTGCATGCCACATCGCATTATGGATAATCCCTTTGCCTCAAATTGCGTTGCGAAATGTTCGTTTATCACCGTCCCTTATCGAGAGCATGATCATGATACTTATAATCGAGGTACTGTCGGAAGAGACACGCAGAACTCATAAGTACGCATCGTGAAGCAGGATGTCGATACTTCCAGGAGAAGGATGTCGAGTGAGTGTTCAGAAAGTTGTATATTCCACTCTATTTCACGAATAATTTAACACTGCTGCATCGCAGAGTGGGCTTCACAATGGGCCGGATGGTGGATCCATGTGTCACAGAGGGCTGTATCGCCGAGTGGGCTTCACAATGGGCCGGATGGTGGATCCATGTGTCACAGAGGGCTGTATCGCCGAGTGGGCTTCATACTGGATTGGATGGTGGATCCCAGCTCACGAGAGCCAACCTGACATTCCAGCGGCTGCTGCAATCTACGAGCCCAGCATAAGATGTTGTGTGACTGACAACCCATTGTCGTATTATCGGCAACCTCAGTATGTCAGGGCCCCGCCTCCTCATTTGGTAGCCTCAACTCTCCCCTTGTTGCCGCCGCTGACGTGTTTTGAGCCGCGCTTCCTCAGTCGACAGTCTCAACACACACGCACACACACACACACACGCCACAATCGACAGCAATCGACACACACGCCACACGGACTCGGTCGACATCAACACACGCGGGCATGTCGTGCCGTGCCGTGCCGTGCCGTGCCGTGCCGCGCCGTGCCGCAGCGAGACGTCTCACACTGCGCCCCTCTATCCCGACAGCAGGTGTGAAGCCGCGGCCGCTGTCGCCGGCCTACCACATCGAGTACCGGCCCCACCGTGTGGAGGAGCGCGCGCCGTCGCCGGAGGTGGCCGTCGACGTGCTGGGTGGTGCCGTCGGCGGCGCTGTGGGTGGCGCCGTGGGGCCGGCCCCCATGACGCCGCGCAAGATCAAGCGCAGGGCGATGACCAGAAGCTCTCAGCGGTCCTCGGGTGAGGTGGCGGGATTGGGCGTAGGGCTGAACGTGCGGTCGGTGGGGTGAAGAAAGAGCTGGTGGGGTTGTAGAGCGGTGTCAGATGTGGAGGATGGGTGGGAACCGGTGAGGTATGGCGCGGGAGTGGGAAGGAAACCGGCGGGACTGGGTGTGAATATGGGAGAAAACTGTTGGATGCGCTGTGACTTGTGGGACTGGGAATCTGGTATGAGACTCGAGAGGCGATCGTGGCGATGAATCTGGGATTGGGACGAGGAGACTTCCGTGCGGGAGGCCACGTGTCTCGAGACTTCCTGTGGTGGCATCGGGTGGTGCCTCCTCACGCCGCTTGCCCGACGGCTGGACGTGTGACGGCGTCACTGTCGCCATGGTGACGGTGCGGCACGCCGGCGCCACTGTTGCCATGGTTATGACGCGGCACACCGGCGCCACTGTTGCCATGGTGACGGTGCGGCACGCCGGCGCCACTGTTGCCACGGTTATGTCGCGGCGCGGTGGCGTCACTGTCGCCATGGTGACGGTGCGGCATGCCGGCGCCACTGTTGCCATGGTTATGACGCGGCGCGGTGGCGTCACTGTCGCCATGGTGACGGTGCGGCGCGTCATTAGCGGGTGGAGCGTCACCGTAGCGGCAGTCCGTGGGAAGTTTCTTGCCATGTGCCATGGTGGGATCTTCGGTCATTGGGTGGGGGTGTGGGGGCGATATCTGACGTGGCAGCAGGGGAGTGTCTGAGTCCACTGATGTATTATCAGTTTGATGCGGTATAGAGTAAGGCTCCTTGTTTAGTGTGTTGTGTCCACTGTGGCTGCTTGTGGAGTGTCGGGCTTCCAGTTTGCAGACAATTAGCCATTGTCTGAGAAGACGTGCTACGTATCAAAGGTCTTTAACATCCGAGGTAGCTGCATATCCGGGTGTTATGCAATCGATGGCTGAATGCTGCTGTTTCACAATGACTACGAACGTATCGCTCTGATTCAAATCGTCAAAAACTCGCTGGAAGTATAAAAAGAAGTTCTTGATGTCACAATTCGGACGAAAGTTACCCCGTTCGGAATATTATACCCTCGGAAAAAAATATATGACTCCAATTCCAGGATAGCAAAACAAATCGCGCCCAGTATGAGCGGTGTAGCTCTTTGCAGTTGCTTTATCGTGAAGTCATCATACTTAATAAATCAGCAATTCTGAACTAATCCACTTTGGATAAACGTCCGAGCCATGCATGTGGTTAGATATAAATAGACCTTTTGGTTACGGACGCAAAGTACCCGATCCGGTTGTTCCTCTCTGAAATCAACCAGTCTTTGTTTTGAGCTGAGTTTGGTCTTGTGGTTGCGTGTTCCGTGTGTGTGTGTGGGTGTCGTGTTCTGTGACCTCGCGACATCTGACCTCGTGTGACGACGTGTCGGCAGCACGGTCGCGCAGCAGCAGCCGACACCGGTCCAGCCAGCGGCAGCGGCGCCACCCGAACCCCGTCACGCAGCTGCTCGACTCTTCGTCTGGCGAGCTGGCGCCCGAGCCGCCCGGCTTCGCCAACGCCGGCTTCGTGGCGGGCGAGCTGGCGGCGCCGCCGCCGCGGCCGCCGTCCGTCCACTCGAGCTACAGCAACTACCACGGCCAGCGGCGGCCCGTGCCGGCCGTCGCCTCCGACTACGGCACCACCGGCACGCTCAGCTCGGCCGACTACGGCGACCGGCGGCCGGCCGGCCAGGTGCCGGCCGCGCCGCGCGCCGCCGTCGTAGACTACGGCCGCGCGGGGCCGCCGCCGTACCAGGCCGTGCCCAGCCTCACCGAGACGTCCATGTAGGGTGCCGACGGCCGGCGGCGGCTTCGGCCGCCACGCTTAGATTTATGCATGGTGTAGGGGGCAGCCAAAGGACATGTGCGCACGCATGCAAGAAAGGAAGCAAGGCCGCGGCATTGTGATGTGGATTTGTTTGAGAAGAAGGCGTCCGTCCGTCCGCTGCGATTATCGCCTGGCGGGGCGTGCTGGCTGGTCTGGCCGAACCCCCTCCCCCCGGCACAGAGTGCCACTGAAGCGCCTACACCTGGCGTCGTCCCTGATCTGCCAAATCGCAGCGGTGTTGGAACGGAGAGGAACCTGGACAGTGCGATCGTGGGTTATGGTGGTCACCCCCCCCCTGTTGCTGCCACCACCCTTGTTCTACAGGAGAAGTCCGGCTAGCGTCCGTCCACTTGAGGCCTTCTAAATCTGCACTTCAGCAAGCTTGCTCACACGCGCTGCGTTCGCGGCTGACTTTTCGATACCTGTGTGGAATTTGACGGACGTAGTGTTTTACGGCCATGTCCGCATGATCCGTATGGCGTCTCCACAAATGTGTGTATGAGTTGTGACACAGTTGTCGGCTCAATGCGAAATGTGTATTGCCCAAAGCGGCCAACGATCGTGGTCGGTAGGAGGTGATTTACATGCCTCGCAAAGACACGATCCGCCAATTTTCCCTGTGCAAGCTTGTGTTGTGTGTACGAATGCGTGCGAGTACGCCGGTTGTACCCCTCGTCTGTATCGGTGCCGCGTTGTTTTGACCTGTGCCAAGTAGCTGGCGTTGGGCCGACGTTGTGGATCGCCGCGGGGACGTGACGCGCGCCGTCCCCCTCCCCCCAGTGGTGACTGGGATCACCTACTCGCAGCACCGGCGGCACCAAAGATTTCCACCCGACGCGGTGGGCACACGTGAAGGGAGTTTGTGACGTCTGCGACGCATGTGACACGTGGCGGGCTCGGAGGAGTTTGTGACGTGTGTGACGTGTGGGAGGACTTTGTGACGTTTCTGGCGTTGTGACGCGTGATAAGGTACATCTCGCCGGCGACTGCTGTGATGTTATTTGGTGCCGGATTTTCACGTCGCCTGACTGCGATGCTGACGTGCTTCTACGGCTCAAGCTGCGTCGACTGTCTGGTTGCCTTGACGACACCACCCACCAGCTGTATGATACACTGTTGTAGCACCCTCTGTCGATGATCTCCCATAGAACAAACTGATGCGTAACTGGTGTGGCCTTTCAAGCAATGCTAGGCCAATTGTTTTCGGGCGAGTGTTGACTGCTTGAGGAGTGTTGGTGCCGTTTGAGATTGGCGCGGCTGCTATGGGCGCGATATATCCGCGGTGGCAGGCGGTGTTGTTCGATCGCCTGCTTCGCTGTTTTCGTACTGACTCGATTTTTTAATCGACAGCTGATAGCTGTACGTTTTCTTGCCGTGGTTCTATTACTAACTCGCCGGCCTCTGCCAAGACGAATTGTATCGCCTGCTTCTTTAGAACCGGACATGTCAGTTCGCTTGGCTTTCGAACAGTATGACATCGAGGAAGTCGAAGAACCTGTAGCAGTTGTTTGATACGCTCGCCGTTTATACATGGGGTGTTCCCATTTCTTCCCCGGTGTTTGTGTGCCACTGAGATGGATACACACGTATTTGGGAGTCGCCGCGTGCCGGACTGTTGTGCATGATTGATACTCGGATGTGTAACACATTTGCATACTGTATATTTATTCACGCTGGCTCAATACACCCAAATTGTGGATGTGACCTGAGTTCACAGACTATGCGCCCTAAAGCCCTAATAACTAACTAACTGAGTTCACAGAGCATGGTGATGTGCTCAAAATTGTCTCAGCGTCGACCATGTATTGATCGCCACCGCCTCGCCCGGCCTCTGCCCACGCTACCGCTCCTCACTACTCTACAGTTGCTGGACGCTTGTGCTGCGAGTCAGCGCTGTTTGATCATGCCAATTGGCGTGCTGAACTGGTGCCATCCATGACGGCACAGTTATGAGTAAGAGAGCTGCAGGCGGTAGGTCATCACAGCTCCCCGGGTGAGACTGACCTACGGACGGCACAAGTGTGGATAAGAGCTTTCGGCGGAAGGCCAACGCAGCTCTTCGGGGGGGGGGAGGGAATTCCCACTTCCCCTGCGAGGCACCACCTTTACGTGGCGGGAGGATTGAGTGTCCCAATGATCAGACGACCATCTTACTGGTGAGGGGTGAGACTAAGTGCCTCACTCATCCTTCCATCCATACGTCACCATTACAATGCCCGTCTCATCCGAACATCCACGTCCGCATGGCCTTTCAACACCAACTGTCCATACTATGAGCAGGCAGGGCAACTTCCCAGGTCCTGCCCACCAGCTCCGTTTTATCAGGGTAGTCGCGTCCTCACGGCCCGCCCCCGGGGTTGACGGAGTCCTGGAGGCCGGGTTCCCCCGCCGCACGGTGCTAGTTGTGACTGGGGACCAGCACACCTCTTTGGTCCCGATATCCCGGAGAGGCGGTCTGGCCCGTAGGGCCCCATACGGGTCACGTGACGGGTTTCCTCGGGCCGGGGACCTGGGTTTCGTCCCAGTGTCAGCCGGCCCGGCCGACTGAGGTCAAGGAGTGGACGGCGCTTGATTTCGGTCAGGGTGGTGAGTCTCTCCCTCTCGGCCAGGTGACGGCGTCGCTTGCCTCGTATAACGCTACGGGCGTCTGATGTCCTCTCGCTAACGAGGCACAAGCGTCCCCCAGTAGGGCCCAGTGGCCTACACCCATGCGCATATGTATATATGTGTGTGTGTGTGCGTGCATTTGTTCATGTATGTGTGTGAATATGGGACAATTGAAAAGAAATGGCAAAAATCCGAGGATTTTCGAAGAAGTGGAGGGGCCATCTTCAACTATTTGCCCCTTGTAACCATATCCTGGCTGCGCCACTGGATGGAGTCCTTGGATCTGTGTGTATTAATCAAATATTAATATGGGTTGACATGCAGATTGCCACTAGTTTTTGTGCTTTTTATCACTGCATATACGCAATGGGAAAAGTTGTGTCATACATGATCTAGCTGTGTATTAACTCCCATGTTAGTTTTTACGTCCATGTTGATCGGTGCATCAACGACTACCTATGGGCAAATTTTGAGAGAAAAAAAAAAATGAAAAGTTCGACCTCAGTGACTCTGGAATTTATCCTTGCCAAAACTCAGCTGTTTACGAATATGAGTATGAATCTGCTACAAATTTGACGAACATTATCGATTTAGTTGACTCGGTTTCTAAACCGTGTTTTATTTTTTATTGTGCGCGATTCTACAAGAGTTCCCGGAAGAATAACATATTTTACATTCTTAACTGATCACTGTGTGCTAACAGAAATGGTATGCTGTGATGCACGTGTCTAGCAGCATATTATCCACTAGTCAGAGGTGTAGGAACTTCTCAAAAAGTATGGTGTGGGTAGGGGGAGCTCCTTTTGAACTCGATTCTTACCTTGCATCGCTACACCATACATTTTAATTTGTTGAGGTGGGGGGTTGATGAGTACCCTGGCCCCGTGTTCTTACACCCATGACAATAATTATATTTAAGATGTGAAGCTCATAGGCTACCTGGCATCAGTAGGCTAAAATATGATGTTTTTGAGTGATATTTAAAGGCATTTTATATTCTTTTCATAGTGCACTGACTATGTATTGAGATGTAATTCAACATCAACTGCTTATATCTTGAAAAGTTGTATTTCTCAATGAAATAAATATCAGATTAGTTCAAATCGCATCACAAACCATCAGAAATCCCATTTTAGGGAAAAGTTTAACTATGACATCTACTTATTGCACATTATTCTTTATCAAATATTAGCCAACCATTCCGTACATGCATATGTATGGGTGCTGTCAATCATTTTTTCTGCTATTTTAAAATCTTACTTCAATGGATTTCATGTTCTATTCTGAGCAGAATGAAAGCATTAAAATACATTACTCAAATTTAATTGTGTTTATGTACAATTTGCATTGCCCAATGAAATACATCTCAAATTCATTCTCATCATATCAAAATGTGCCAGTTCACTTTTGTAAAGATTGTGCTTGGGGCTTTTCAATATATTTCCAGAAAAAGTACTAGGAAGAGGAAATTAGCAAAACAATTCCTTTTTTCATAAAGTGTTAAGGCTTAATAAGGGCCACAAGGGCCCATCTGGGTCAAGCCTGTCTAGAAGATATTAGAAAGTACATGTTCACACCTATCAATTCCAAACCCATGCAATCCCTCCACCTGTGCCACCACAGCCAATCTCATCAGTATGACATCGCAAAGGAAGTTGCCAAATCCACTGCTAGGTACACCCCATATAGTACAACATAATACTAGCATAATGTTATACCCTATATAGCTAGTGAAAATACTCAATATCCCATGCATCACAAGTTAGAATTCAAAAACAACATTTTCCTGTCTAAAAAAATTATCCACCCTACTTTTAAAGACATTCAATGAGGGACTCCCCACTGCATCAGCAGGCAGCCTATTCCATTGGTCAACAACCCTTTGACTGAAGACCTGTTGTCGTTTAACTGTCCTGCACCTCATTTTGTCTAACCTGAATTGATGACCCCTATGGGATACTCTAAACTGCAGAGCATCATTCAAATTGACCTGATCTAGCCCTCTAACAATTTTGTACATTTCAATCATGTCTCCCCTTAATCTCCTATACTTGAGTGAGTACATATCTAATGCATTAAGCCTTTCTCCATATTCTAAGTTACTTAATCCACTGACGAGTCTAGTGGCTTTGCGCTGGACTCTTTCTAACATATCTATATCCTTTTCTAGGTAGGGGCTCCATGCTTGTACAGAGTACTCCAAGTGGGGCCGCACATATGCTGAGTACAGCTTTTTCATGACTTCCCTGCTCTTATATTTCACACTTCTATTAATGAGTCCCAGCATTCTGAGTGCCCTATTTCTAGCTGAGATACATTGTTTTTCTGCTTTAAGGTCTTTTGAGACCAACACACCTAAGTCCCTTTCCTCTTCAATAACATCCAGTTCCCTCCCTCCCATTTTATAACTGAATGTCTCGCCTGCAGACCCTATATGCATAACCTTACACTTATCATAGTTGAAAGTCATCTGCCATTGATCAGCCCACTCTTTTAGGTCGTCCAAATCTAGTTGAATATTACTAGATTGATCTCTGCTGTTAGCCACTCCTACCAGCTTGATGTCATCAGCAAATTTGAACACTCTATTCCTCAGCCCTACTTCAATGTTGTTCACAAAGATGATAAAGAGGAGGGGCCCTAGAACAGAGCCCTGTGGCACTTTTTACAGTGCAATATTTGTGAATGTCATCAAGGCAATTTGACCTCTTATTTCCTCTGTAAATGATTACTTTTCAGATTGAAAGCAAAATAACAACACCAAGGGAACTAGCTTTGGGTTAGGTTATATAGCATGAAAAGCTGCTATGTTTGTAACATAACCAAACTTAGCCTAACACACTGAAAAATGAAAGATATGAAACAATTTTGTTTTCATAATTTTTAACAGATAAACCAAATGGAGTCTAGTTTAATGTTTTTTTAACCAATGCAATTCCTTTTTATCAATAAAAAATCAGAATTTTCAGACTAAACACCTAACAAGTACCTGACCTAATATGTAAACTAGGTCTAAGCTTATCGGTTGCTTTATACAAATACAGATACATACTTTTATTGAAGTAATCCACAATAAACTTGTGCTACTGCATCCCCATATTAATGTGATAAAACAGCAGGACAAAAAGGTAAAAACCACAGAATGGTTACACTTCTTTTTGCACTACATTAAACTTCCCTATATTTTTTATCATGACAACTTACCTTTCAATAAATATATTTACAGATGCAGTTATTTTCAACCCATTCACCTTTATGCTTAGACATGTGGCTGGTAGTTCTGTCTTTGAACAATGATTATTGGTTTTTAGCATTTGTGATTTTGTATGTTGATATGGAAAAACATGTTATTTTGCTTGATATGAACAGTTTAGATTTCCATTAGCATGTAATGAATATATACATTTGTTGTTCATCCAAGCTGTTCTTGACATTCCAAACATTGCTGAATCATCACAGATTGCTCAGGCTTGCACCATATTTGCAGCATCAGCATCATTGTCATTCATTGTTCAATGTTTGGTATTCATACCATCCTCCTGTACACAAGGCAGTAGTCAGTATGCAAGTACCTGGTGTGAATATAATTCACTAATTCACTTTAAAGCTACGCTTCAAAGTTAATTTTAAAAATTCACTTTAAAGCTACACTTTAAAGTGAGTTTTTAAAGGTAGTGTCCTGGTTCAGTTTTGAGCTAACTAATGTCTGTTTGTTGGGCTGGTGTACATATATCGTGATGAATATCTGATGGTTGTATTGGTTCCAGTGTAATCTGGTACTGCTGTTTGTGTTATAGCCAGCACCAGACTGTTACAGCCATAATCTGTTCACTGGCTGACATCCTCATCAGCTAGCTACCATCGGTTTCGCCGCCAGCTGACTGTGCTGTGTTCCAGAGCCGCGCCGAATGGGCCGCAGTTGCCGAGCACGCGGCGTTCTCGCCGCAAGGCCGGTACGGCGCCGGCTCGCACTTCGTGAACCCCGTGTGCGGCCACCTGTCGTGTCGGCTGACGGTGTCGCACCACCACTGCCGCCAGTGTGGCTACGGCACCACCGAGGTGATGACGCTACCATTGCTCTCTGTCCGTGCTGTCCTGCCTGATGATACTCCTGATAGCACTCCTGATGATGCTATTCTGATTGCACCATGCTGATCCCTGCTGATACAGTGATACATTATTCGTGAAATGGGGTGGACGTGCCACTTTCTGAATGTTCAATTGATATCCTTCTCCAGGAAGTATCAACATTCTGCTCCTTGGAGCCTCCACCATCAGCTCGAAGTGCCTACGCCATCGTATCGAATTTGAGTCTGAGGCATCAAAGGCATTTTAACTGACACTAATTCCATGGAAAATTTAGACATGGTACTGTGCTCGTTTCGACATCTCACACTTAACGAAAAACCATTATTTTATCCTTGTGCTGATATGATAACCTTACTATCCCATATGCTCTCCAGATGCTCCCAGATCCTGTCCCAGCTGAACCTTCATATCCATCCTGGTGGCAATGCCCCCTAGTTGGCTCGGTAGATAGAGCCCTGGCCTACAAATGTCTCCCCGTTTTGGCACAACAGGTTTGAGCCACATCATGCCCTCACTATTCATGCCTCCTGGGATGGCTAGTTGGGAACCGGCCGGACAAGGTCGCGGGGGGGGGGGGTGTAGGCACCTGGTGGCTGTGTCTGCTATCTGGATATGTTAAAATTTTAGTCGAAGTTACAGAGCTGAAATTTTCCGACTGGGAAGTGCGTTCAGAGTCAATACAACAGCCTTGTGCTTAGCCATGACTGTGATTATGTAGGGCCTCCCTGGGAACAACTGGAACTAATGTTATGATAAAAGCCTATTCAATATTACTAAGGACAAACCCTTCCGGATCCCTGCTTATGATGCCCTTCCTGGGTACTTTATTGATGATACCCCTGCTGATCTGTGCTAACGATGTGCTTCCTGATGATAACCCTGGCTATGATAGATGCCATAGAGGTGTTCTATGATGGTTCAACTGTGGAGTAGCACACCATCTCTTGCTTGTCTCCTCTCCCTCCCCTGAAACAAAAATCATAGAATGACATCCATGTATATTATATAGCTTGTAGCATAGCTACATCGTTCACCAAATCGGCATCCTTTATATTGCACATCCTCATATTGTGCTGTTTCCCGACACTTCACACATTGCCTTGGTATGCAAGTCGACTGGAGAACAGTTGTGCAAATCGTCGTTCCCTTTCACAGTCAACGACCGAGACAAACGTTCCTGGAGTGTCTCGGTGTCATCAAACACGTATTTGCTGAGAATGATAAACTTGGTGACTGAAATATGCTTGTTTGAAAGAAATCCAACCATCACCTTTGTTGTTCAAATTTTGCTCATTTAGTTCTGGTTTCTCGGTTCCGACTTTCTTTAGCCGAAGCCCTTACGACCGTCCTCCAGTGTAATCACGGGCATTCTTACTATGCGATGTCCTAAAGAAGTGCCAATGACAGTTCAAGCCAAAGTCCTGTTGGTGAACGTTAGTTTGCGTAAAATGCCAAGCGTTCAGCCATGTGTGGGCGGCTAAGCTTTCTCAACTAGTATCAGGGTTAGCTGACGTTGGGTTGCGTTGGTTGACTGAGTATGTGGTGACGGATGCTGTTCCGATGTTGTCAGGTGGACCAGTTGAAGGTGCATGTCTGTCCCCGACCCTACGGCGAGCTGCCGCCACCTCCGCCGCCGCCGCCCCCGCCCCCGGCCCAGGCGTTCTACCAGCCGGGTCCACCGACGAGCTTCTACCCGCCGCCACCGCCGCCGCCGCTGCCGCCGCCGCCGCCGCCGCCGCCGCCGCCGCCGCCGCTGCCGCCGCTGCCCCCGCCGCCGCTGCCGCCGCCTAGGCCAGACGACAGAGGTGGGTGGGCCGGTTGGTTGGTTGGTTATTGGTTTTACGACACATCGACTGTTGAGTCGTGTAGGTCGCCAATCTCTCACTCCGATTGGTCGCCGGCGAAGAGTAGCGACAGGTGAGACTCGAACCCACAACCTTTTGATTGTGAGACGAGCAACTTCCTAGACCACTCGCCCCAGGTGGGTGGGCCGCCGACACGGTCACGGTCCCCGGCTGTCGGCGAGGAGGGCGTGCTGGGCAGTCATGTCGTGTGTCTCGTGAGGCGCATCCCCGGGGACCGGCTGAGCTGCGGCGTCGCCACCGTCAGCTGACAGGACGTCGAAGGAAATGTTCAAGTTGTGGGGCTGAAATGGTGGCGAATAACATCCGGGTTGGGTGCGGACCCTGGGGGTTGCAGCGGTGACGCCGTCCATTGTGCTGAGTCGTCTCTAATAATGGTTGACGTCTATGTGTGCCTTCCTCCAGACATCGCTAAATGATCTACCATGGTCGCTGAGCCATAAAACACTGATCACCTCCCCCTTCCTTGAGACATCTTTGTGGACCTTCGGATGTTTGACATTCGGATATTTGTCAGGCATTCTGGATACATGTTGGAACTGTTGACGGTTTCCAGCCCCATTCCTCAACATTTGAGAGTAGTTCCTGCTGTTGATAACTGTGAGCTGTCCTCGTACCAACTGCTGCTGTCGATGCGACGTGCTTAGAATGCGAAGGAACAAATGAGCTGGCTTGGTGCTGAGTAGCTGTCCATTATCCACATCTCCCTCAAGTTCGGATAAAGCCATGGCGGAAGGGCAAAAGTGGTGGCGATGTTCACTGCCATCGTCTCCTAGGTATCCATCAGACATCGTTAAGCCAGGCTACTGTACGAAATGGTTTAGGAGAGAAAGGATGCTTATTGATGTGAACAATATCGTAGTCACGTGAACTGTTGGCTATCTTGCATTATTCCCTTCCATAAACACGTCGGGGACGCGCTTTCTCCACCAATAACGGACTGTGGCTGTATTGCCGAGTGATTTCACGCGCGATGCTCCGAATGGTCAACCGTAGGAATTTCCCCACACGAAATCGGATGGGAATGATAACGGAAAAGACTGTCCGTGCGATGGCCGTGTGGTCCATCTACGGCTCACTCCAAGGGACCTATACCCTACTATACTGTCAAATATACGGTCAGAATGGCAACGAGCCTGGAACTCGAAGTGTACTAAGTTTAGGGTTCTAAAACCGACACTAGGAAAGTGGCAATCCTCGCACCGAACCAAACGACAGGAAGAGGTAGTACTCTGCCGATTGAGAATAGGTCATACCTTTGCAACACACAGTTACATGCTGACTGGTGATGACCGACCTCTATGCCCACGCTGTTCTAATCCGCTTACTGTGTACCATGTTTTAGTAGGCTGTACAATGTTAGAACCACTACGACGCCAGATTTTAGGACTGCTGAACGCCGACACTTCTCTACGTATGCTAATTGGGATCGACTCTGATGTCGTGGCGTCTGGGAATATTTTTACCTTCCTTCGACAAGCTCGTCTGGAGGTCACATACTCCCACCCGTGAATTTTAATAAGCCATGATAGTAGCACCGTAGATTGAGTATACAGTCCCGTAGGATGTCGACGCGCCCCTCAGCTCCAATCCACCACCACTGTCCGTGCGATACGCTTCCGGAGTACACGGGCAGACTAATCGTTTACATGGCCGCGCTCGCCATCTGTGTAGCCGTGCGTGTTCCGTCGTGCTGTATGCGCGTACCGCTGGTGCAACCACACCAGCAAACGAAAGGTGTTGAGCACAAACTAGACCAACCATCACAGCGTCGTCAGCTAGCCGTCAGACGATAGTGAGTTACGGTCACTACCTTGTCGTCAGATAGTCGTCAGACGGTAGTGAATTATCACGTCTGCTATGTCGTCAGACGGTAGTGAGTGATCACCTCGGCTATGACGTCAGATAGTCGTCAGACGGTGGTGAGCCATCATCACCACTGGCTGCCTGGCGGTGCCGCTGGTGATCACCAACACCTGCTGCGCCCTGCCGCTGATGATAACCGACACCTGCGCCGTCCCCAGAGTACGCCGACTTCGCCGGTCTGCCCTTCTTCCCGACCGCGTCGATGCTGGGCTCGCAGTACCTGTCGCCGGCGCCGCCGGGCACGCCGCAGTTCTACCCGTCGGTGTACCGGACGCCGCCCCACCTGTCGTCGGTGTCGGCTGCCGGTGGGTGGTGACGCCGTGGGCGTGCTCGCCACCGTCCGAGTGCCTCCTGTGGTGTGCGCGGTCCCGGCTAACACTGTGTCGGCGACGGTCGTGGATGTGTCGAGCCGTTACATTGTGACGGCCGTGGATGTGTCGAGCCGTTACACTGTGACAGCCGTGGATGTGTCGAGCCGTTACATTGTGACGGCCATGGATGTGTCGAGCCGTTACACTGTGACGGCCGTGGATGTGTCGAGCCGTTACATTGTGACAGCCATGGATGTGTCGAGCCGTTACACTGTGACGGCCGTGGATGTGTCGAGCCGTTACATTGTGACAGCCATGGATGTGTCGAGCCGTTACACTGTGACAGCCGTGGATGTGTCGAGCCGTTACATTGTGACGGCCATGGATGTGTCGAGCCGTTACACTGTGACAGCCGTGGATGTGTCGAGCCGTTACATTGTGACGGCCGTGGATGTGTCGAGCCGTTACATTGTGACGGCCGTGGATGTGTCGAGCCGTTACATTGTGACAGCCATGGATGTGTCGAGCCGTTACACTGTGTCTGCCGTGGATGTGTCGAGCCGTTACACCGTGTCTGCCGTGGATGTGTCGAGCCGTTACACCGTGTCTGCCGTGGATGTGTCGAGCCGTTACACCGTGTCTGCCGTAGATGTGTCGAGCCGTTACACTGTGACGGCCGTGGATGTGTGGAGCCGTTACACTGTGTGTGAGCCGTGGATGTGTCGAGCCGTTAAACTGTGCCTGTGACGGCCGTGGATGTGTCGAGCCGTTACACTGTGTCTGTGACAGCCATGGACGTGTCGAGCCGTTACACTGTGACGGCCGTGGATGTGTCGAGTCGTTACACTGTCTGCCGTGGATGTGTCGAGCCGTTACACTGTGTCTGTGACAGCCGTGGATGTGTCGAGCCGTTACACTGTGACGGCCGTGGATGTGTCGAGCCGTTACACTGTGTCTGCGACAGCCGTGGATGTGTCGAGCCGTTACACTGTGTCTGCCGTGGATGTGTCGAGCCGTTACACTGTGTCTGTCGTGGATGTGTCGAGCCGTTACACTGTGTCTGCCGTGGACGTGTCGAGCCGTTACACTGTGTCTGCCGTGGACGTGTCGAGCCGTTACATTGTGTCTGTGACAGCCGTGGATGTGTCGAGCCGTTACACTGTGCCTGCCGTGGATGTGTCGAGCCGTTACACTGTGTCTGCGACAGCCGCGGATGTGTCGAACCGTTACACTGTGCCTGCCGTGGATGTGTCGAGCCGTTACACTGTGACGGCCGTGGATGTGTCGAGCCGTTACACTGTCTGCCGTGGATGTGTCGAGCCGTTACACTGTGTCTGCGACAGCCGCTGATGTGTCGAACCGTTACACTGTGCCTGCCGTGGATGTGTCGAACCGTTACACTGTGCCTGCCGTGGATGTGTCGAGCCGTTCTGGTCTCGGGCGTGCCCGTGGTAGTTGGCCGGTGAATTTCGACTACCACTAACGTGCAATGTAAATGGATGTGTTTTGTGTCGCGGCAGACTAGCTGTCATGAAGATTTGCTCAATTTTGACACCATCCATATCTAGTCGAACATGGGTAAAGCGACGGGGTGGTGGTTGCTCAGTGGGTAGGGGGTTGGATTCTTGGTCAGAGGATTGTGAGTTCGAATCCCATAATCGGCGAGATTTCTGAGTTTACTCGCGACCAGTCGGCATCAGAGAATGGCGACGCTGTATACACTATGGCGACACGGAGTTGAATGCGTCGTGAATGAACTCAGGTCTCTTCTTGGTGCCAAGTGACGGGCAGCAATATACGTTAATTGACGATAATGTGCAAAACAGACAAAATATGTCAAAATATTGGCGTGCAAGAGAGCGGAGTGCTGCGTGGGTGTCTACCCTTGTGGACAGGTGCGGCCGTTTGAGTTGTGTCTGTCGACAGACGGCATGCTGCCGGCCGCCGGACCGCTCGACTTCTCGGCCGACCGGCGGGTCTGCTCGCCGCTCGCCTCGCCGTACCGCCCGTCGGCGTTCTGCTCGCCGCCGCGCTGGCTGCCGACGGCGCGCGAGCCGGGCGAGCCGCCGCCGCCGCCGCCGCCGCCGCCGGACAGCGGCCGACTGTCGTGCTGGCTTCCGCCGGCGCCCGCCAGGGGCGCCGTGGTCGCCGAGTGGCCGTCGTGCCAGCTGGAGGGCCGCGGCGGCCGCCAGGAACCGCCGCCGCTCGGCCGGTCGGGCCGGCGGCCGGCCGCGGAGCGAGCCGGCGGCCTCGGCTCGGCCGCGGTCGAGCCGGCACTGCAGCCGATCACACGGCCGGGCGGCGAGCTGCTGCTGCAGCCGGTCTCCGAGCCGCTGCTGCAGCCGGTCTCCGAGCCGCTGCTGCAGCCGGTCTCCGAGCCGCTGCTGCAGCCGGTCTCCGAGCCGCTGCTGCAGCCGGTCTCCGAGCCGCTGCTGCAGCCGGTCTCCGAGCCAGTGCTGCAGCCGGTCTCCGAGCCGGTGTCGGGGCTGACCGCGCGGCAGGTCTCCGAGCCCGTCGCACAGCCGGCGACAGAGGAGAGCACCATCGACGGGGCGTCGCACCTGCAGCCTTCTCCGTTGACCTCGGACCCGAGTGCGCCGACGTCGGGTTTCCGGTCGTGTCAGGCGGCCCCCCTGCCCGGCTCCGGTCAGGGAGACTCGCGGACTGCGAAGTATTTTCCGGAACAGACGGCTCCGCCGACCCGGGAATGCGGCGTGTCAGGCCCGGGAGCCGCGAGGCACGATCAGGGAGACGCGCAGACTGCGGAATATTATCCGAAGCAGACGGCTCCGCCGACCCGGGAATGCGGCGTGTCAGGCCCAGGAGCAGCCAGGCACGGCCAGCAAAGGACTGTGGATGGGGAAGGTCGCAGGAACATGGAGCGGCCCACGGATGTGGTGAGTTTTACGAGTTAGTGAGGTGGGGAACTGTCCGGTCGTTTCATGGTAGATCAGCTGCCAATTGGGTCCATGTCTGGTAATACAAACCAGGAGACGGGTCAATGGTGCTGGGGACCCGTACTGCCGGATGCCTTTCCTATCATTTCTTGGAATGTCCGACCTTCTCCAACACAACTGTCGGAAAGTTATCGCTCGGAAACAATGCTTCAAACCGGCCGATCGGTGAACATTGCAATTGCATTATTTAAAACGTGCGCAAGCTGTCAGAAGAAGGACTTCGAAGCTGATTAGCTCACCAATCATCGTACAGTGTAGAAATAACGATGGATAGGACAACATGGCAATTCCGGTGTACTATTCTTCCTATAATGATCTCCGCACGGCGGTGTGTTTTTTCAATAGAGTGCTCGGTGCTGAATGAATTTTGGGATCGTAACATTTTCTGATTCTCCGATTTTGCTCAACGACCTTGCGAATGGAAATTCGTAAGCACCGTCGTTTAAATTGCGTTTTTAATGTCGTTCGATTAGTTTTGATCATACAGGTGTCATGATTCGCGTTCGCATATTGCTTGAAATTTCCATTATCGTTTCCTATTAAAAATAAATATGGTCGCCACGACGTATGCTGCTTTTTAGTTTCTGGTCAAAGGGTAGGGGGCTTTCGGGCACTTCGACCAGCTTTTGATCATTCGCGTATGTGTCAAGGAAGGAAACACGTATATGCCTTGAGAAATGTGTATGGCCAGCTAAGCACCTTGGGAGACAAATGGGATAAGCACCCACATATGCCTGCCTTCCACTTAGATGTTCTGGTTGCGACAAAAGTAAAATGCCGTGTGTATTGAGATATGCTGTTCTTCCATTGAAACCCTTATGAACAAGGACGAATGGTTTTCTTCCTTTGTCCGTCGAGACCAGTGGTGAATTGTGAAAGACCCGAACGGTTTGCCACAACAGTTTATTTCTTTGTCGACGTTAATATCGCGAGATCGTCAGAGGTGTAGGTTTCTGAAAATTATTGCGATTGCACATTATATGAAGCCAATAGGCGGACCCAAATTAATTGGGGGAATGTCGCATTAGGTCACATTTTATCACTTTAAATTGATTTTGGGCACATCCAGCATTGGGGGTGGGCAAGTGCCCTCCCAAAATCATACAAAGCTATACCCCTGGACATGGTCAAAAAGCGTATGCGTCACATACATTTTTCTGTTTTTGTCACGAACACTCATGCTGGTCGTGAGGTGAGTTGGTGCATGTGCTTTTCAGCATGCTTGTTAATCTCCGACCGCAGTAAGTGTTGGGCGTGGGTGTACATTGATGATGCGGGAAATTGGAATATAGGAGGGAGGGACCCTCCACTCCCCAACCTCGAACGAGTTTATCTTTGATCCTTTAGGTGTTGCATGGCTCTTGAAAATGGCGGTTAGTTATTGGTTTTACAACACATCGACCGCTGAGTCATGTAGCGTCGTCAGTCTCTCACGCCGATTGGTCGCGGGCGAAGAGTAGCGACAGGTGAGACTCGAACCAACAACCTTTCGATTGTGAGACGAGCAACTTACCCCTAGGCTACTCGTCCCCTTGTAGATGGCGGTTGGTCGAAGTGATTGATGTTTATATTATCTCCTGCAGGATGCATGCGGTCTGTACAAATATGTCAGATTTTTTTTTTGCATCCTAGGAGGAGGTAGTAAAAAAACTGCATTATCTTGAAATTTATCGAAGGTTTATGCATGTTCCTAGAATTTGGCGAGACCTCGCATCTCATGCTCTTTTTAGCTCGGGGAGAGCTAGGCTTACAATTGCTCTCTGGTGAGTGGCACTGTAGTGAGGAGGAGGGAGTTCCCTCCAATTCCAATGTGTCATTGCGCTAACGAGCCAGTTGAGTTCATCCCTGGCTCACCATACGCTTCCCCGGTAGTGCCGGCACGGGCTGTTTTATTTTCATTTCGTTCAAGTTCATTTTAATTCTTCTTTTTTTCATTCCCCAAACAGGTATGTGCGGAAAACGAGTGATGGTAATGGAGCACTGTATGAAGATATCTGCAAATGGTTGCTCGAGAATCACACTGCTAACGTGACGTTATATTTGTAAAACAGAGTTTGCACATAAGTGTGTCCGGAAAGGTGTATTTTTATAATCGCAATATATTTAGGATGTATATGTGTAGGCATCCTACTCATTAGATATCTTGTATACTTTTGGTGAATACTTCTCATATGAATGAGTCAATTCAACTTTCATGACCAGGTAGACAGAATCAGTTATTTTTTCGTAGTGAGTAAACCTATGGATTTAGATGGCTTTGACCCCCAACTGGTAGAACTTCTCATCCATGATCCCTGTCATCAAGGCTCGTAATAACGTTGATGCAAAGCAGACCATGTAGTGCGTTCTGTACATTTAGAAGTGCCATAAAATTGTATTTGTATGCTACGGAATTGATCGGCATTCCAGTCAGCTGTCATTCTTACCATGTTCTTCAGCTGGACTCACAGGCCGTCCTCCCTTGTCCGGAGCAAGTGGATTCGCCGGCCATCCTCCCCTGCTCTGAGCGCGTGGACTCGCCGACCATCCTTGCCTGCTCGGAGCGGGTGGACTCGCCGGCAGTCCTCCCCTGCTCGGAGCGAGTGGACTCGCCGGCAGTCCTCCCCTGCTCGGAGCGGGTGGACTCGCCCGAGTCCGCCGCGGGCGGTGTTGCAGCGCCAGAAGACAGCGGCAACGACACATCACTGTCGCCCATCAACGTCGACATTCAGGTCTGGGACGGCCAGGCTTGCCTACCATCTAATTACCTTGGCCCCTTCGTTCACCTGAGCATTCCTGGCATGTTCGTCCCCTTCAAAGCTGACCTCGATCAACCTATGCCAAAGTTTGTTCTTTTTTTTCGTTAGAAATTCCCAAGGAATTAACAGCGATGCTATGCTATACCAGTGGGTTCCTTCATTATTGTGTTAAGAACCAGCACATCCCCTACTTCCTTAACCTGGAACCACCTCTGCCATTTATGTGCATATTTATTCATGCAAAATGTGCAACATATGTGTTCTGCATCAACTGTGTGGGCTAAATGCCAGTGCTTATGAATACAGCCTGCAAATGTGTTGCTCCCATTGAAAGTTGGTCAAGCTGTGGAAGTTGGTTTGTCATGCCCTCCAGAATCACTACCTGGAGCCGCCTTTAATCAGTCAGAAAATTGTTCTTTTGATAAAACATGTATAACAAATATATCACAATGCTTTGTGAAGCTGTGAATAAAAAAACTAAAAGGCCCCATTAAAGCCCTCATTAAATAATAAATAGCATTAGCAGATCATTTCCTAAACATTGTTTGTCTGGGTAATTACCACCAGAATGTTCTGTTTTAAGTCAGCATCAGGCTAATACGGTGAGGAATATAAAATAGCACCAAGCACCACTAGAAATTATTGGAGCTCCTGGAAACTCCACTGGTTCATGAGGCTATGCTGGGAAAGTAACACCATCTATGGCCTATGTTGATATCAGATTATTTGCGGCATGCATGGAGTATTCAGAAGCGATTTCAGCTTGCAATCGTTCACCACGCTGCCATTTGCAAGTATGTACAGACATGCCGGCTTGCCTGCACTTGCTGTCTGGTCGATGGTGGGACGGGTCCTGAGCGACGGTGCAGGTTCGCGAGCTGGAGCCTACCATTTGCCCGTTTGTTCGCAGGTGAACTGCTTGATCTGCAGCACACTCATCAACCTGCAGACGGACCAGTACTGCGACATCTACCTGGACAACATCGTGACGGCGCACTCGCGGCTGGCCGTCTCCGAGAAGCTGGGTCGTGTGCTCAGGTCAGTGGTGGGCGGCTGACACAGAACACACGCGGGACGGGGGTCAGGCGCCGCCACCGGCACCGGCCGCAAGATGCAGCTATGCTACGTTAAATGCACACTAGATGGCTCTGGGAACAGCTGTGGTGGCCTGTCAATCTGGCCAGCCCGTACACAGATCACACGCCTGCGATAACACGACAATACGGCTGCACGTCCCATTGCTATGTGCCGACTTTAGCGCGATTGGTATGCGGAGACGAATCCCACTCCCGGAGATCTCGGAACACTGGCTGTGCTGGGGCGACGACCCTGGGGATTCGCACACGATGTCTGCACCGGCGGCAGCTGGTGAAATGAGTGAGGCCGCCGACGTGGGTGTCCGCCGCCGACATGGGTGTCTGCCGCCGACATGGGTGTCCGCCGCCGACATGGGTGTCCGCCGCCGACATGGGTGTCTGCCGCCGACATGGGTGTCCGCCGCCGACATGGGTGTCCGCCGCCGACATGGGTGTCCGCCGCCGACATGGGTGTCTGCCGTCGACATGGGTGTCCGCCGCCGACATGGGTGTCTGCCGCCGACATGGGTGTCTGCCGCCGACATGGGTGTCTGCCGCCGACATGGGTGTCTGCCGTCGACATGGGTGTCCGCCGCCGACATGGGTGTCTGCCGTCGACATGGGTGTCCGCCGCCGACATGACGGGGCGGCCTGTGCCGTGTGCGGTGACCCCGCTCGGTGTCGGTCCGACACGTGATGGCGGCGCGACGGTCGGGTCTGCACGGTTAAAAGCCTGAGTCTGTGGAGATCCGGCGAGTCCGGCTGCGCGCTCCCCGGACTGGCTGGTTGGGATGGTTGTGATCCCCACCTCGAAACACTGCTTCTGGAACTCAGCCGCCGTAACTCAGCACACATCAATCGAACCAAGACAACCAGTAATTCCATTGGACATTGGGTGGCGTCGGTATCGTCCCCACGGCGTGGCGGGACCACCATGTGGGTCGGATTACGTCCGGCCATCTGAACTGAACGCTGGACTTACCGACCTGATAGCATGCCAATCGCGGCAGTGGATGGATCGAGGGTCCAGCGGCCGGGGGTGGCTCAGAGTCATGGGTCCAGCAGCCAGAGGTGGCTCCGAGTCATGGGTCCAGCAGCCGGAGGTGGCTCCGAGTCATGGGTCCAGCGACCATAGGTGGCTCCGAGTCATGGGTCCAGCTGCCCGAGGTGGCTCAGAGTCCTTGGTCCAGCGGCCGGAGGTGGCTCAGAGTCATGGGTCCAGCGACCATAGGTGGCTCCGAGTCATAGGTCCAGCAGCCGGAGGTGGCTCAGAGTCACGAGCTCTGCGGCCGGGGGTGGCTCCGAGTCATGGGTCCAGCGACCATAGGTGGCTCCGAGTCATGGGTCCAGCGGCTGGGGGTGGCTCCGAGTCATGGGTCCAGCAGCCGGAGGTGGCTCCGAGTCATGGGTCCAGCGGCCGGGGGTGGCTCAGAGTCATGGGTCCAGCGACCAGAGGTGGCTCCGAGTCACGGGTCCTGTAGCCCGGTCTGGCTCCGAGTCATGGGTCCAGCGGCCGGAGGTGGCTCCGAGTCATGGGTCCAGCGGCCGGGGGTGGCTCAGAATCTTGGGTCCAGCGGCCGAGGGTGGCTCCGAGTCATGGGTATCTGGCCGTATACTGGTATATGGCCGGTAGTACGACACTCGGCTCAAAGAGGAGACTGGTCAGTGACTTCAGGATTTCGCCTTCTGCGCGGAATCCAGAGATTGGGGTGGATAGGGACTGGAAGCCATGAGCAGGTTGAATCCCGCAGTTGGCTTGTGGTGCAGTCGTAGTCCTGATCAGGCATAGGGTTAACGGCAATGCGCTGAAGGGGCCGTGCGATTCTTGGATCGGTCTCGATTGGATTTCCGAGGGATTCACATGTGGTGGACGGTGCTTTGGCATGTCGTAGCACCTGCAGTGCAAGTTACTGCACACACACAGGTCACGGAACCCGACCTGCCACCACCCCCGGTGGGACTGCACTCGCGTGTGCATGGCGCACAATTCTTGAGGTGGGGCAGACAGGCGAAGGATATCAGGAGGCCAAGTCCGTCACTCCTTTCCTCCTCACGGGAGGGCTGACTTGTCGGCACAACTGGGCCACCTTCCATGAAGCGATCAGTTGAGGAGATTAATGCGGGGATGTTTTCGACATATTTTTAGCGGAATATACCCCTCATTCAACGTGTTCGGTGATTAGTTTAGTAGACATTGAACGTTACATTAGTAGACATTGAACATTGTGGGCTCGAGTCTCACTTATCGGTACTCTTCGCCGGCGACCAATCGGCGCGAGAGATTGGCGACGCTACATGACTTAACGGTCGCTGTGTCGTAAAACCAATAACCAACCAAGATTGGCACTGAACATTGTAGCTGCTCCGCCACTTCCCCTCAACTCCTCCAATTCTCGGGAGCCCCACTACTCCCACGCTTACGTTCCACTCGATGTCACGGCACGTAGCCCGTGGTTCGGGGCTCGCAGCCGAACCCTGCATAGCACGAACGTCCATAAAAACGACTGTTAAACTGTGCAGATGTGCCAACGCCAACCACGGCTCTGTTTCGAGCCGACCGTGGCCGACGGCCGAGGGGCTGAGCACACGTGGTCCGGTGCAGAGGTGCAAGCTTTTCCCATGAGTCACCGGTGTGCAGGGGTCCACCAAGGTGTTAGCGCTCGGACTTTTCAGGGCACTAGCTGTATCGTCAGGTATTCGTCGCCTTCGGGCACATTGCGAACCACAAAGCGCAGACAGTTGGACCTGTTTGGGGCGTGTAGGTGGCCTTTGTTTGTTTGTTTATTGGTTGTTTCACGACACACTTTATGCACATTCACGGCTAATGGCGCCGCCCATAGGTGGCCTTTGGACTCGTTTGTCATGGCCAGGTAAGACTCGAGTACACCACTCACGTCGACATGTGGTCTCTGTTCAGAGGAGCACCCTGCAGCTGGCTCGTCCGTGACAAGGCCGTGGTAGCGGGGAGCCATGCCCGAGTGCAGGAGGCGCATGACGCTCGTGGCCGAGGCGATGCACCCGAGCTGCAGCTGCACGAGCAGATGGTGGGCTCTGATGTTGTGCAGCAGCTTCTGTTGGCCAAGGATCCGGGTCAAGGATTAAGGGTCGTGGTGTAAAGCCCCTGAGCCAACATGGGATTAGTATGGAGGAAAAATATGCGCCGTGTAAGTCGTGTGTCAAGGGATCGTGGCGTGTCAGAAGTCGTTGTATCTCGGCGTTTGTGAGCCTTGTAACGCAGGCCTGGCTCGCTCTGTTGGAAACCACCGATGACCGCCGGAGTCCATTCAATCTAGCTCAGTGGAATTTGTGGCGAACGCTTATCGAATCCTGCATAAATACGCCACTTCTGGTATAACTAGGCAAATTGCTGGTATATATTTGCATGATTATTCAGCGCCGATGCAGTTGGGTCGCCTCTGATCCTGGAAACCAAAGGTCATACACAGTCAGCATCATTGTTCCATTTTGATTTGAACTGAGACTTTAGCTGTATGTATCTAACAAAGTGGCAACTAAATATATGTCATGTAAGAGAACCAGGTATTAATAATTGGTGCCAACGAACAAGCACTCGCTGAATTGCATATGTTGTTTAAACCTGAGACGTGGCTGAAATTGAAGGTATATTGTGGAAGTGTAAATGATCACTGCCGTTGAAAGGGTTTAGAGTTCGTTTGAACCGTCATTGTGTTGCATTCCTCAGAAATCGTATTGTTGAAATCAGGTGCGGCGGAACGTGAGTGGCGCTACGCCCAATCTGCGCGAGAAAGGGAGCATGACATCTCTTGGTGACATCACTAAAACTGCTTACTCTCCATAATAAATACTATGCTTCTTAAAACTAAGGCTCCCCACTGACTCAAAAGAGCCGAGCCTGCCTATGGCCCTATATTGCCTATGTTTCCAACTAAGGCTCCCCATTGACTCACGGGAGGTAACCCTGCCTATGGCCCTATATTGCCTATGTTCCCAACTAAGGCTCCCCGCTGATTCACCGGAGGTAACCCTGCCTATGGCCCTATATTGCCTATGTTCCCAATTAAGGCTCCCCGCTGACTCACGGGAGGTAACCCTGCCTATGGCCCTATATTGCCTATGTTTCCAACTAAGGCTCCCCATTGACTCACGGGAGGTAACCCTGCCTATGGCCCTATATTGCCTATGTTTCCAACTAAGGCTCCCCATTGACTCACGAGAGGTAACCCTGCCTATGGCCCTATATTGCCTATTTTTCCAACTAAGGCTCCCCATTGACTCACGGGAGGTAACCCTGCCTATGGCCCTATATTGCCTATGTTCCCAACTAGGGCTCCCTGTTCACGGGAGGTAACCCTGCCTATGGCCCTATATTGCCTATGTTCCCAACTAAGGCTCCCCGCTGATTCACGGGAGGTAACCCTGCCTATGGCCCTATATTGCCTATGTTCCCAACTAAGGCTCCCCGCTGATTCACGGGAGGTAACCCTGCCTATGGCCCTATATTGCCTATGTTCCCAACTAAGGCTCCCCATTGACTCACGGGAGGTAACCCTGCCTATGGCCCTATATTGCCTATGTTCCCAACTAAGGCTCCCCGCTGACTCACGGGAGGTAACCCTGCCTATGGCCCTATATTGCCTATGTTCCCAGCTAAGGCTCCCCGTTGATTCACAAGAGTAGATCCGACATCAAGAGGGGCTCCCAGATGTCCCAACGCCCAACTTGGTCGTGCTGGGCCAGTTATTGCACGGTGTTTCAAAAGAGTGTGCTTACGCTCTCGCTATGGGTCATCACTGGCCAAGGTGGCCGAATACGTTATAAAGAGTGGCGCCTAAAAAGTTGTCTGTACCTGTGCTGTCAAGAGAGGCGCTCGGGTACCCCAGGAGGATGCTTAAGTTTGCACTCCGGGTGATCGGATTATCGGATTATTAGAAAAGGTGCCTCGATGTTCAATAGAGGTATCATCTGGCTGGAAAAGCGCCTGACTGCGGGAAGAGTGCACCGACTGTCCTAGAAAGGTGCATGCATTCTCAAGGCACCCAACTGCTGAATAGGACGCATGTCTTGTCGGGAGAAGAACACGCTTAGCCAATGTCAACAGTGTCGCACTGTCTTCTACTCCTATCAACGATGTGGAAGCCTCGTTGCCAACTTCCGTAGGGCAAGCGCTATTCGTGGATGAGTTTCAGTGTGGTGATGTTCGCGCATTGTGCACACGGTAGAGAGACAACTTCAGCTGGCTGTCCGGCAGTTGCAGTATTGGTGTGACAAAACAGGTCTCGCTAGGTCCACATCGAAGATCATCTCGTTGTTTGCTTCTGCCGCAAACTCTCTTGCATCTGACCCGGTGATTATGAGGAACGGAAGCCGTATTCCATTAAAACTAGCTGCCAGGTTTCTAGGTTCGGGTTGACCGCCAATAAGCACACAACACTTACGTCAACGAACCTGGGCAGAATTGTGTGAGGAGGTTGCAGGTTATGATCTTGCTTCTGATGTCCCGTTCGCTCATGCATTCTTAAGCTGATTATGGATGTGTTGTGTATGACGGAGCGTATGCTACAACTGAACGTGTTCGAACATTGCTTGCAATGCAGCCCTTCGCATTGCTACCGGTGCTTCCCGCACTTATCCAGCTGATAGTTTAATGGCTGAGACAGATGAGCCTCATCGTGCGTTGCGCCGTAGACCATTGGGAGCGATATGCGCGTGTAAGGAACCGAAAACATCCAGCCTATCAGTGGAGTGGATATTCTGGAGATCAGCAATGCCACGTCGCTTGGCCTTCAATCAGCGTGGCTTACTGCTTTTTGCTGGCGCATGTCCTCAACCCTCCTTAAGCGCAACATTAGGCCGAGTTCTGTGGCACGTACTATAACTTGGAACACCCCTTTAGCAGGTTGTTCCAGTGCCGATTGACCTTACTTTGTCGTCCTTTAAGAAAATAGGAGCGAAAACTATAATGAATTGAACATGCTGGCGGTGAAAAAGTACACCAATAGCGCGAATTCCCATGAATCCATACAGATGGCTACGATTCCGTTTGTGGCGGATACGCGTGCGTCGGTCGGTGTGGCGCTGGATATTTCTAACTACAGAAACAGGCATCCATTTCTACTGCTGAACTATATGCAATTATGCAAGCTCTGTTTTATCCAGGGTGACCAGTTCACACTGCGTGTGGTTTTCGTTTCTTCCTTGGACAGTCTGTAGGCAATGATGCATTTAAATAAGGCTAACAGGTGTGTCGAGGGGATTCGACGGGTCGTCCCCCAGCTGGCAGAGACGAAAATGCTGAATTTTGCCGGAGCCATGCTTCAATTGCTGGAAATGAAACCGCCAATAGAGCCATTAAGCACGCTGTCAGGAATGGCCGTGAAGTTCGCCTACCTCTCCCTCCGAAATATTTACCCCTTTATATTCTCATGTATACGGCCTGGCAAATGACATATGCATAGAATAGCAACGAGTCTGGGACTCTAGATGTAGTTAGCCGAGGCTTTTCAAGCCGGCACTAGGGCTGTGGCAGCCCCCACACCGCACCTCGCCAGGGGAGGAAGTAGTGCTCTGCTTCTTGAGGATAGGGCATGCCTTGGCGACACATAGCTACATACTAGCTGGTGATGGCCGTCCGCTATGCCCTCGTTGTTCTAATCCGCTTACTGCGAGCCATGTTTTGGTCGGATGCTTACCGTAAGCCTTTCCAGGCAGGTTGTAGTATCTTTCTGGAGTAGGGTGTATGGTGTCTTCCTAGGGCAGACCGCGGTGCATCCCTGAGGAAAATCACATGACGTATCCTTGGCAGATTCAGTGGCGTCTCTCTTGGGCAAACCGCGGTGTGTCCTTCGTGTGACGTATCCCTGGCGGATTCAGTGACGTTGGTTGGTTGGCTGTTTATTGGTTTTACGACACATCGACTGTTGAGTCATGTAGCGTCGCCAATCTCTCACGCCTATTGGTCGCCGGCGAAGAGTAGCGACAGGTGAGACTCGAACTCACAGATTCAGTGGCGTCTTCCTAGAACTGACCGTGGTGTATCCCTCGGGAAAATCAAGTCACGTATCCCTGGCAGATTTGGTGGCGTCTCGCCAGACTGGATTTCGGATTCTTTGAGACAAACTCCGAGGCGACTTGACACAGCCTGGAGAGGGAGAGAGTGGAGTGAAGCAGTGAACTGAAGTGGAGAGGAGTGGAGTAGAGTAAAATAGTGTAGAGTATAGTGAGGTGAGATGAGGTAGAGTAGTTGTGTGGAGTGGAGTGGAGTGGAGAGGAGTCTGGTGTCAGTCGATATATATATTCGCATAACCGTGGCACCCAGGTTGGCGTATGCGGACTGCTTGCGCACATTTACCGCACCGTTGTTTATCACCAGACTGGCAACACCATTCGGTCACCCCGGCTGACGCAGCACACTGTTATCCTGCTGATAGAGCCTTGTGACATCAGCAGATGTATCAGCGTGTGTCTCTGTAGAGTGATGGCTTAGCTGCACGTGTGTGACACGTCTGGACGGGGTGGGTCTGTTGATGGCCAGAGCCGGTACTGACACACACCCGTCTGGGTGGCCAGAGTCGGTACTGACACACACCCGTCTGGGTGGCCAGAGTCGGTACTGACACACACCCGTCTGGGTGGCGGGGGTCTGTTGATGGCCAGAGCCGGTACTGACACACACCCGTCTGGGTGGCCAGAGTCGGTACTGACACACACCCGTCTGGGTGGCCAGAGTCGGTACTGACACACACCCGTCTGGGTGGCGGGGGTCTGTTGATGGCCAGAGTCGGTACTGACACACACCCGTCTGGGTGGCCAGAGTCGGTACTGACACACACCCGTCTGGGTGGCCAGAGTCGGTACTGACACACACCCGTCTGGACGGGGTGGGTCTGCTGGTGACCAGAGTGGGTACTGACACACACCCGTCTGGGTGGCGGGGGGTCTGCTGGTGGCCAGAGTCGGTACTGACACACACCCGTCTGGGTGGTGGGGGTCTGCTGGTGACCAGAGTGGGTACTGACACACACCCGTCTGGGTGGCGGGGGGTCTGCTGGTGGCCAGAGTCGGTACTGACACACACCCGTCTGGGTGGTGGGGGTCTGCTGGTGGCCAGAGTCGGTACTGACACCACCCGTCTGGGTGGCGGGGGTCTGTTGATGGCCAGAGTCGGTACTGACACACACCCGTCTGGGTGGCGGGGGTCTGTTGATGGCCAGAGTCGGTACTGACACCACCCGTCTGGGTGGCGGGGTCTGTTGATGGCCAGAGTCGGTACTGACACCACCCGTCTGGGTGGCGGGGGTCTGCTGGTGGCCAAAGTCGGTACTGACACCACCCGTCTGGGTGGCGGGGTCTGTTGATGGCCGTCGGTACTGCACACACCGTCTGGGTGGCGGGGGTCTTTGATGGCCAGAATCGGTACTGACACACACCCGTCTGGGTGGCGGGGGTCTGCTGGTGGCCAGAGTCGGTACTGACACACACCCGTCTGGGTGGCGGGGGTCTGTTGATGGCCAGAGTCGGTACTGACACCACCCGTCTGGGTGGCGGGGGTCTGTTGATGGCCAGAGTCGGTACTGACACACACCCGTCTGGGTGGGGGGTCTGTTTCGTGTCACACACGTTGTGGCGGGGTTTGTTACTAAACGTTTGGGTTTTGTGCCAAGTCGTACTGACACACCGTTGGTCGGTCTTTTGGCCAGTCGTACTCACACACCGTCTGGTGGCGGTGTTGCTTGACAAGTCGGTACTACACCACCGTTTGGGTGGCGGGTCTGTTGATGGCCGAGTCGGTACTGACACACACCCGTCTGGGTGGCGGGGGTCTGTTGATGGCCAGTCGGTACTGACACACACCCGTCTGGGTGGCGGGTGTCTGCTGGTGACCAGAGTCGGTACTGACACACACCCGTCTGGGTGGCGGGGGTCTGCTGGTGGCCAGTCGGTACTGACACCACCCGTCTGGGTGGCGGGGTCTGCTGGTGGCCAGAGTCGGTACTGACACACACGCCGTCTGGGTGGCGGGGGTCTGTTGATGGCCAGAGTCGGTACTGACACACACCCGTCTGGGTGGCGGGTGTCTGCTGGTGACCAGAGTCGGTACTGACACACACCCGTTTGGGTGGCGGGGGTCTGCTGGTGGCCAGAGTCGGTACTGACACCACCCGTCTGGGTGGCGGATGTCTGCTGGTGGCCAGAGTCGGTACCGTCACACACATCCGTCTGGGTGGCGGGGGTCTGCTGGTGACCAGAGCCGGTACTGACACACACCCGTCTGGGTGGCGGGGGTCTGCTGGTGACCAGAGTGGGTACTGACACACACGCCGGTCCCTGCACGCGCCCAGTTCGGTGCAGAGCTCCCATTCCCGGTTACTTGCTGTGCGGTGGCGACAGACCGCATTGTGCCAGATGTCTATCACCACTGACATTTCACCACGTTTTGATCTCGTGTCCCATGTAAGCTGACAAACGTAGACGTTACTTTGGATCTCTCAAGATGGCTTGTCTTGGCGATGTTCTTTCTAACAGCTCTCCCGTTGTCCAATCGGTACGATTGACGGATTTTATCTGAAGTATCGCTTTTAACTGTATATGCCCCTCATCGATATGCATGATATGTAAACTTTACAACAAAGTAAAACGATGAAACGAAGTCCATGGTATGACGCTTGGAACTGTTTCTAACCGCATCTCGATGATCATATGAGTTATGGGCGCAATATGACCAGGGCAGTCGAAGCGCCCTAAAACCCACATAACTAAGAGCTATTATTCCATCGACCATCGGCGCAATGTTCTGCCGACTAAGGCTGCAGTGCTGCAGTGCTGCAGGTATCGTGTCGCCAGGGATCATTATGATTCAGGTTTCAGATGCCAGGCGCAAACAAGGAGTCGCTTATCCTCCCTCCGTGGTTTCAGAGGAGGCTCCTCAAGGAGTAATGGTTCGCCTGAGGGATTTTTACAGATTTTTTTTGCAGACTCCCTCAACGAAATACTCCCAATGCAGATGGAGATTTCTTCCAATGATATGACGATTCAATCATTTTGCGATCTTCCGATTGACTTAATTTGAACATATTGTCTGCAGAAAATCGTTTGTGGTCCTACGGACCACAAACGTGAGGTCCGTAGGACCCGTGGCAGCTATACGGGGGTTCGTTGGCAGCCGCCTGGGCTTCTCTGGCACTCGCAAACGTCATTCTGGAAATGATATGAAACCTCATCGATGATCAAGTCATCGAAGTCATCGGTTAGTCGGTTGTTGAATATGTAGTTACCTTACAGCCTTTGACAATTATAGATGGGCTGTTTGGTTGTTACAACGAACTCGGGGCTTTGACAATTACAGAGGGCTTTTGAGGAGTTGAAGAAGACCATTTGACAGCCACAAAGACCCCTGTACAGGTGCATTGGAGCATTTGATAGTCCCTTGGTAACCATAGCGTGGTAGCTCTTCGATACTAGCAAAGGGCCCTTCTATAGATCAGGAGCCCTCTGGCGGTTAGTTAGGAATCTGTACCGGCAGAGAAGGTCCTCTGCCACGGATCCTCTGAAAGCGACAGGGGTCCTTAGTCCTACAGAGCCCTCCTGACCAAGCGTCAGAAGGGATCTGTAAAGAAGGATCTGTAAACACGTACAGCCGGGGACCCTCTGGCTGCAACTTGACGGTTGTCCAGTCACCGGAAGAGTTCCTTGTGGACTACTCTATAAGTAAAATTACCATCAAGTTCTTTGTTGGTGTGGATTTTGTAACCACAGTAGAACATGATATGGGCATGTGGTAAAAGTCAACGAAGTGCTCTTAATTATTAGCTTGAGGTCGTTTCGGGGCCATGGCAGCAGAGGGGGCCAAGTCGGCCAGGGTGTCTTGAAAATGTGTGAGGAGTCCCTGAGCGGGACCCTGTGTGTGTGTCCCTGACCATGGCTTATTGCGTTCAAGCGCCACAAAGCGCAGGGGATTTTGGTGTCGAAGTAACAAGCACATACCAAATCCGTTCTCTCAGCTGAAATCAACGAACCACCCAATGAATATGCGGACAAAAACTTGTACGGTGAAGACCCACCGTGAATCCAAGCACGATCAGACAAACTTGTCTGTAAGCAAGCACACACGTGTATATTTTGAAATGAATGTATCCAAATCACATATAGGACTTAATTTGTTTGCCGTACTCAGCCGCAAATGAGCGGAGCTATATCGTGATGGCTGCCTGAGCAGCATCGATAACAGACTGTTGACCTTCGATGACCTTCGATGACTCCTTCGATGACTCCTTCGATGAATACGCATTTGTCATTTAGATGGCGTTTCCGGACTCGCTACACCTCTGAATGTCCACGGGACTCGTTATATTTGTGCTGTCTCCCTACTATTTAGGGCATTTGCTATGCTATATGCGTACTATGTGATACGTGTTATACTATGTGATCCTATGCGGTTGTTATTTGGCCCTTTATTTTCGGAACACTAGCGATGCTTGCTGTTTCGCTGCCGTCATGTCTGGTTGGCGGTTGCTCCTCTTATGTCTCGATTCAGTCTCCGCACGGGCCTGGAGTATATGGCAACTGGAGTATCTGGCAACTGGAGTATCTGTGCTGCAAATCCGCAAGCGTCATCACTCAGCGAATCAGTTGGGTGTGAACACGTGGGGTGGTGATCCGCCATTGGGTGTACCTCACAGGGACCGGGCTGGGCGCCGTCGAGTATCGGTATCGACCAGCCAGTGTACGGCAGCGGCCTGCAGACAGGCGGGGAGCCGGACCAGGCCTGCCGCCCACCCCGACCGTGAATAACAACAATCCAATGATGGACAATATGTCGCTGCCTACGTGGGAGAGCCCCGGATAGATTGACGTGGAGATAGCCGACCACGGTCGTGTCTGGCGTATGCACTCGCTGTGGAGCGACACTGGTGGGCATCGGTATGCTCTAGTGAGGAGGATATCGTACGGTCGCTGCTGGCCCTCGGGGGTTAGGAGGATGCGATCAGCCTAGGTCTTGTTCGTGTGCTAGTTACTCGCTTGCCACAGTTTCCCACCAGCCACTCGTGTGCGTTAGGTGGTGGTTGCATATCGTCCACTCGACTCGACATAATTACCTAGTTAACACTCCGCCAGGTTCCCGTGTTTAAAGAAGTCAGCTCCGTACATCCCATGCGTGTGCCGAGCCTCAGTCGGTCTTTCAACCGGCCGTCGTGAGGATGACCGTGCTTCTGACCGTTCCGATCCGCTGTCTCGTCGGGGCCGAATGCGCTCCACCGGTAGGCTGTCATGCGATGTAGGAGCGTTGGACATAGCAGCTCTCCATATCAGTATGAATGGCAGCCATGAATAATTCAGTAATATTCTAGGTCACTGTTGTTGCCTGTTGTGGCGCTTCAGCTGCTCACAGTTGCCGACTTTATGGCTCATGTCTGTGCCACGATGCCAGTTACTGACGTTGTGCAACATGCTTTCAATGCGTATTTTATTAACCTTTGCTTATTCTTTGTTCCTGATTGAGGGAAAACGTATTAGAGACAAGTATGAAGTGTGTGACGCATCAGCTGGCTCGAGTTTGCCACTTCCTCGCCCAGCGTGGGGCCACTCAGCTGGGATGCAGCGTTCAGAGCCAGTTTAATAGCGCTGGCTGCTGGCGGCCTGTGAACGACCTGACAAACGGACACCGTTTGTCAGCCAGCTCGACTTTCGCGTTTCCGGAGCGGACGGAGGTGGCGCTGTTCAGACGCCGGCGCTGCTTTGTTATGCTCCGTCGTTGTGGCCCGCCGGCGGCCAAACGTGTTTGCGTCATTTTCCCCCGCACGAATTGTGGGCGGTCGTTTGGGTGGTTGTGTTTGCTGCTTAGCTGTGTGTGCAAGTTCTTAATGGCACTGCTGTTATTCACTTTTGTGTTCGAATTGTGCGGACGTGACAAATATTGCTTGGGAGTGCCCACAAAATGGACCAACATGCGCTTCATCTTTGAAAAAAATTAGGTGAGGCGGTAATGTTTCTAGGCTTGTTGTCCCGTATAATGCCATTTATAGTAAAGTTAAATGCGAATAATATTGTTGCCAATTTGTAGATGGTGAGGACGAAAATGCATGGGTTCAGTAACAGAAAATTACTGAAAAGTTTGTCTTTCAAATTGTATGCACTCCTGTGTCACGTCGATCCAATTGGACGTAGTTCTTAATTTCGTAAGTTGATGTTTGACAAGCAAAGGAGTACACTACTGTAAAGACATGAATGTCATATTCCTGTGGTGCGTACCATCAGCAGATAAAGCAGTTCCACCACTGCCTTCAAACAAATCCTAAGAATGGTTAGCAAATATAAATATGCTTCCAACAGTGTCGATGCTCAACAGTGTGTTAGCAAAATTCGCGCGGTTCACATATGCGTATCAGCATGCAGTCTATCGTCATCATTGGTCTGACCGTGTCCTCTTCCTCTGAGTACTCGTTTTCCCTTGCTACCGTTGTGGCTCGGCAGAGCGCGGTCGAACGCGTCAATTACCCAGTTCTTGTGAGGCGCGGTAATTTGAATTTCCACCTGAAACAGCACAGCGTCGCATTTGTCATCCCATGAAAACGCATTGTAAATTCGAATGTAGCGTAGGCTGAAATCCTTTTCCCAAGGACTTAAGTAGTGTGAACGGATTTCGTTGGGATTTACGCTATAAAAACGCGACATATCACAGTGTCGCGTTTTCTCATCGTTTCTTCAACTACTTCCTCATAGACAAGAATAATGGTCAGAGTAAAGGTGAAATTACAGTGACGCTTGGGCTCATGTGAGTTCACCAATTATTTCGTGCTGCCGATGGCAAGAGGCATCGCAATGCACACGTGAGTTAGTGTTCTGAGCTGAGTTCGAAGTAGTTTGAGAGTCGAAATTTTAAAGTCATCTAATATCACAATACTTTCTTAAAGCTGAAAACCCCCATTCAAGCAGGACTAGATCACATCGCAAAGTGGTGCGAAACTTGGGGCTTCACCCTGTCCGCAGCAAAACAAAAGCGGCCATCGTCACATACAGTCGTTTCGGCCCCACACCAAAACTCAACTTAAAATCGATGGGAAAGCCATCGAATAGGTGAAAAGCTTCAAGTTCTTGGGAGTGCATTTGAACGAAAAACTCCGTGTCAACACTCACACTACCTCCATCTCGAAGCGATGCGCGAAGTGCGTCAACATACTCGGCGCACAGGCAGGCTGGGTCGGAGACGGGAAAACTACTACGATCATAGAACCCAATCGTACGACCCATCCTAGATACAACAGCGTCATATTTACCACCATTTCACAAAACCAGAGCAAACATCAGAAACATGCACAGCAACAGCACCAGAGCAGCAACAGGTGACCTCAGTACCAAACTGATAGCCAGTCCTCTTGACTCAAGCAGAGTCTAGTCCTCGCAATGTGACCAGAGTAGTCGAAGCGCCCGAAAGCCTCCGGAGTCTAGTCCTCTCCTCCCCTTCAGGGACCGCTACAGCTGTGTCGCTATCAAATCCATTAAAATAACTCAGCACAGCGCTGCTTTACGCCTGAAAGATACAAGACCCGATTTGGGGGCAAACTTCCACCATATAGTGTTCAAATTGACAAGGTTCTCAGATCTTAACATCACGATGTCATCTATTGTAACTGGACGGCCCACTAAGCCGTCATAGATCCTCAGTCTCTCTAGATCCCCAGTAGAGTCGGAACGTGATGAGTCAGACTAGGAGTGCCCTTTCATCTCTCTCCTTCGATTCCAGCTGTCGATATGTCTTTAAGCAAGAAACTTAACACCGACTGATGTGGCGATAGCCGTAATGCCGATCCGACACCCGCGGAGGCGCACCGTCCTGTGTTCGAGTGCCGTCTCCTCGGTTGGGTAGTCTCACGTCGCACTCCGACCAATCGCGAATTGGCGACGCTCATGACTCAACGGTCGGGTCGTAAACTCAGGGCGTTGCCTGGCAACCAAACTTAGTCGAAACTCATCAGTTCAACTCGGTACCGTGCTCCGGGACCGAGGCAACGATCTTCTCGCAATTTCATCAAGTCAAGTAAAACGTGGACGATATTCTCGTCACTTAAACTTTTTCAGCGTAAACGAGGTTGCTATCTTCTGGGAATTCGATTCTTCAACAGCTTCGAGGCACTGTGGAATGCAGGGCTAGAAATATATTTTCGGAGCGTACATTGGGCAAAGAGGGCTTTAGGAGTCAGTGAACTGAAGTACACCGTAAGAGTCCAGAGTTTGCGACGCGAAGCTGCAGTTCCGACTTAAATACAACCGCACAATACCAAGAACTGTTCGGTGGTCGTTATGAGCTGCTTTGACTTGAGATGTTTCTGAAGTGGGAAATTGTGGATGGTTTTGCATAGTGCGGTGCCGTGGAGACATACAGGATTGAAGTACGATGTGGAATTGGTACGTAGTCATCGAATGGTGTCATTTTAACCTTTAGCTGGACAGACCCGCCTGCCACAATACCTCTTGGCTATATTTGAGTTTAGGTCAGAATGTATGCCCTGAACCCTACGCGCTGTGCCCGGTGCCAGCGGTACGGTCACATCGCCCAACTCCAACTACTACAGCCATGTGCAAGGTTAACTTCCCGATGATGCTACTGTTCGTTGCCGGTGTCTTCCCATGCAATGTGTCCCATGCAATGTTTCGTAGGTTATTTCAACGACTTAGTGAATGAAAATCGATGCTGTTGTCGGTGCTGATGCAGATGGTCATGGTGATGGTGACGATCATGTTTCCGGCGATACTGATGATCATGCTGTCCACCCGCAGATACCACTTCTCTCCGGAGCTGCTGTACAGCCACACCCTATGTCGGCGCTGTTTCAACATCATCAACGGCATAGACCAGCTGGAGGGACGTCTCGAAAAGCTCAGGTAACAGGCCGACGCTCAGGCGTGGCTGGAGGATGGGGATTTACATGGCTGGAGGGTGGGGGTAGGGGATTGACATGGCTGAAGAGTGGGGATTGGCATGGGTGGAGGGTGGGGATTGGCATGACTGGAGGGTGGGGATTGGCATGACTGGATAGTGGGGATTAGCATGGCTGGAGGATTGGGATTAGCATGTCTGGAGAGTGAGGATTATCATGGCTGGAGTGTGGGGAGTGGCATGCCGGGAGGGTGGAGATTGGCATGGCTGAAGAGTGGAGATTGGCATGGCTGAAGAGTAGAGATTGGTATGGCTGGTGGGTAGGGATTGGCATGGCTGGGGGTGGGAACGTTTTGAGCACCTCGGCTGGAAATATTTTCCAGCTGGAGGCTGGGGACGTTGACCAGCTGGGGGATCGGGATGTTGACCAGTTGGAGGGTGGGAACATTGCCCAGCTGGAGGGTGGGGACGTTTTGGGTGAAATGAACTTGTCCGGAAGTCAGCTTCGTATTTCTGGAATGGAAATCCATACATTTGGCATGTTTAACTGCTGATTCTGTGCTTGTGTGTATAGTAGAGGTATGGGTTGAAGCGAGTGAAAAAAAAATGAGTCAGGATAAGAACAGCAAACTTCAAAGTTGAGTTGGAGCCCAAACATAATTTCACAGAACTTTGAAAGCTGTAACAGGCTTTAGTGGACCAGTACAAAAATGTCAGGCACAGGGTAAAATATGCACACTAAAGGAGCGCATAAAGCGGATTGTTGGACGTTCGGAAGGCAGCCATCCCGGCTGTGTTCAGAAAAGCTGGAGAGGATGGTGATGTTGATGCTTCAGCATCGCCATTCGCTACCAGCGGCGGCGGCGCTTCCCCGTGCCGTCGCAACTGACCCGAATCACGTCCGTGTCACCCGGCCGTTTCGTCTGAAAGCCTGTCGAATTCCAACTTGGCCGGCTGGGAAACTTCAGTATTGCAGGGATGAGAAGCCACGCCTTTCATATGCTAAATTGGAGCTGAAGAGCGGAGACCGTTTCTGTCGTGCTTTGACAGTCGCGTTGGTCGGGTGTGTGTGTTGTGGTAGTTTGATTTACATTGATTGTTATTTGGGCTTAATGCCGTGTCTTTAGCGCCCATAGTTTGATTTACTAATTTTACCGATGGGAAGTAAAACAGTTGTGGTTGCCCACTTAGCACTTGGCTTCGTCGGAAATCTTCGATAAAGATGTGACTAGGTTGGTGATTATCAGCAATAGTAGAATGGTACCAGGGTAAGGGGGATACGATTTGGCGAGTGTTCTTTTTTCTATTTTGAAATGCTCCTGGCAGCTACTTCTGGAACATTATGGTGGTTATGTTGATTATATATATACCCGTCATTAATTGATAAATATACTTCTCGGAGGCTTATAGATCGACACGAGTTTAAAGAAGCAACAGGTTAAGGACTCTGTTAGCAAATTAGTGGCATTTATGCCGTATTGCCTCGCACAATTGTATATGACTGATCAGTGAGTCATAACGCCCTTGGCCATTGTATCATTAGTATGCAACCAACCACTGCCAACCACCAAGAATATTCTGTTCGCCGACTCTGTAGCCTCCGGTGGCGACCATTTTGTCAGCGCTAATGAGGATGTCGCCTTCATGGCACGTCAGATTAACTGAAATGGCACCGCTGACGACCTGACCCGATTGTGACGTCACCAGTGGTGGGAACTACACCGATCCCAGGGCGAAAAGTCGAATGGAGAATAGTTGAACGTAATAAAAGTCGAATGGATTAAAGTCGAATCAATGGATCGGCTCGTCTTCTGCTTCTCATCAATGCCCCCGCTGCCCTCCACCAACCCTCGCCTGCCTTTTTCTTTTTCTCCTCTCTCTCTGACCTACGTCTCCGTTCGTGGCGGTTGCCGGGGGTCCGGTCTCCGATGGCGAGATCTCACCACTGTTGCACCAGGTGGGGGTGGGGGTCGCCGGACGTGCGGGTCCTGAGGGCGAGATGTCTCGGTATTGTTCCGGTCCGGTCCCCGAGGGTACCCCGCCCCCGCGTGCCGTCGTCGGGGCGGTGGTCTCGAGCGGGTACTGAGGGCGAGATGTCTCGGTATTGTTCCGGTCCGGTCCCCGAGGGTACCCCACGCCCGCGTGCCGTCGTCGGGGCGGTGGTCTCGAGCGGGTACTGAGGGCGAGATGTCTCGGTATTGTTCCGGTCCGGTCCCCGAGGGTACCCCCGCGCCCGCGTGCTGTCGTCGGGGCGGTGGTCTCGAGCGGGTACTGAGGGCGAGATGTCTCGGTATTGTTCCGGTCCGGTCCCCGAGGGTACCCCGCCCCCGCGTGCTGTCGTCGGGGCGGTGGTCTCGAGCGGGTACTGAGGGCGAGATGTCTCGGTATTGTTCCGGTCCGGTCCCCGAGGGTACCCCGCCCCCGCGTGCTGTCGTCGGGGCGGTGGTCTCGAGCGGGTACTGAGGGCGAGATGTCTCGGTATTGTTCCGGTCCGGTCCCCGAGGGTACCCCGCCCCCGCGTGCTGTCGTCGGGGCGGTGGTCTCGAGCGGGTACTGAGGGCGAGATGTCTCGGTATTGTTCCGGTCCGGTCCCCGAGGGTACCCCACGCCCGCGTGCCGTCGTCGGGGCGGTGGTCTCGAGCGGGTACTGAGGGCGAGATGTCTCGGTATTGTTCCGGTCCGGTCCCCGAGGGTACCCCGCCCCCGCGTGCTGTCGTCGGGGCGGTGGTCTCGAGCGGGTACTGAGGGCGAGATGTCTCGGTATTGTTCCGGTCCGGTCCCCGAGGGTACCCCGCCCCCGCGTGCTGTCGTCGGGGCGGTGGTCTCGAGCGGGTACTGAGGGCGAGATGTCTCGGTATTGTTCCGGTCCGGTCCCCGAGGGTACCCCGCCCCCGCGTGCTGTCGTCGGGGCGGTGGTCTCGAGCGGGTACTGAGGGCGAGATGTCTCGGTATTGTTCCGGTCCGGTCCCCGAGGGTACCCCGCGCCCGCGTGCCGTCGTCGGGGCGGTGGTCTCGAGCGGGTACTGAGGGCGAGATGTCTCGGTATTGTTCCGGTCCGGTCCCCGAGGGTACCCCGCCCCCGCGTGCTGTCGTCGGGGCGGTGGTCTCGAGCGGGTACTGAGGGCGAGATGTCTCGGTATTGTTCCGGTCCGGTCCCCGAGGGTACCCCGCCCCCGCGTGCTGTCGTCGGGGCGGTGGTCTCGAGCGGGTACTGAGGGCGAGATGTCTCGGTATTGTTCCGGTCCGGTCCCCGAGGGTACCCCGCCCCCGCGTGCTGTCGTCGGGGCGGTGGTCTCGAGCGGGTGAAGGACGCCGTGTGACAGGCGCGGCCGATGCGCCCATTAGCCCAAATAACCAACTCGAGCGGAGGTGCAGGTCACATCGATCGCCGGCGGCGCCGGCCTTTAACTGACGGAACGCTGCCGGCGGCGACGCCGCTCGTCTGGAGCCGTGGAGCCGTGTGCTGCCGGGACGGTACGGCGAGGCGCCGCGCCGGGTGTGGCGCACCTGCCGCGTCACACCCGGACACGTCTGTCGCCGTCCGATCAGACTCGGCGGCGGTGGGGGCCTCTGGCCGGCCGACTCGGAGAAGTCGGACACCGCCTCCGGACACCGCCGCCGGACACCGACACTGCCACCGCCCCCGGACACCGCCTCCGGACACCGCCCCCGGGCACCGCCTCCAGACACCGCCTCCGGACACCGCCACTGCCACCGACACTGCCACCGGACACCGCCGCCGGACACCGCTCCCGGGCACCGCCGCCGGACACCGCCGCCGGACACCGCCTGCTGACACCGCCTCCGGACACCGCCGCCGGACACCGCCGCCGGACACCGCCTGCTGACACCGCCTCCGGACACCGCCTCCGGACATCGCCCCCGGACACCGCCTCCGGACACCGCCCCCGGACACCGCCTCCGGACACCGCCTCCGGACACCGCCTCCGGACACCGCCGCCGGACACCGCCGCCAGACACCGCACCCTGACACCGCCGCCAGACACCGCCCCCGGGCACCGCCGCCGGACACCGCCTCCGGGCACCGTCCCCGGGCACCGTCCCCGGGCACCGTCCCCGGGCACCGTCCCCGGGCACCGTCCGTTTCCTGCCCGTCGCCGGGGTGTCCGGGCCGCGGCAGTGGGAAGTGGTCGCGTGTGGCAGATTCTGCCGCACGGAGTGTTCCCGAAACGAAAGTCAGCGGTACGCTGTCGGTTTCGTTGTTGTCGAGCAGTGCTAGATTATTCGTTGTGTAGGGTGGAATATACCACTTTCTGAACGCTGAATTGACACCCCTCCCAAGGGAGTATCGACATCGTGTTTCGTGTTGCGTGTTCGTTATGTGAGTCGTTATGCCGTTTTGATATTTAATTTCTTGCATTATCGTGCTGATACTTGCCATTACGGATTGTTATGAACGAACATCTTTTAGCAAAATTCGATTTAAGATGATTACCTATGATGCGCTTTGTTATGTAATGTCAGTTGATGGGAATGAGTATTTTGTATCATTGTCGCTAAAATGGTTATCCCAAAATTAGGTATCTCAAAACAAAGAAAAATGGTGCACGCATGAGTACGCTGTTGGATAAAGGTTGTGTTTAAAGAACGTATCAGTTGTGTTAGGAACATCATTTCCATGGGGAATTTCGACATCCTACTTTACCAGTTTCGACATCATCTCACACCTAACGAAAAACCATTATTTTGCCACTGTTGCCGAGCGGCGGTGTGAGGACCGGGCGGCTGCTCCACTCTCTATACTCCAGTGCCAGAATGCAACTCTGTAGACTTCTTGGTCGCTGTTCACCATCTGCGTATGCCAGATATGCAACTGGCAACTCTGCGCCGCTATCGATGCATCCCCACGTATGGTTGGTCTGCGAGAAAGTGATGCCGATCGTGATTTATCAAGACACTATCATATGGACATATGTAGAACAAAAACTTGTTTCGGCCGCTCGCATGTTTGTCGAGCTGAAGCTGGCAACAGGCCATAGCTCTTCGCTGCTTGAGAGCTGGGACTAAGTGCTCCGAAATGACCTTCAGCGTTGCTCTGTAAGTGGTTTCCTGACCGCCAGAAGTGTAGCGCTGACCACATCACACGCTGCGTCACACGGACGCCGCCCCACTGTCGCTACCGCTCGAGATTATCACCACAGTCTGGCCAATGTCAAAACGTTCAGGTGTGGTCCTGGAGTTTCTGGTTTGACTGCGGATTCCTGCATCTAACGAATGCCTAATGAGGAAACTGTCGCCATACTTGGCGCTTTGTGTCTTGTATTGTATTGTGGTACATGGTCAGGTTTAATCCACTTTTACCAGTGGCTATTGCTTGTCCTTGTCAACTGCAGTTTCAAACGAGCGAATAATTCCATTGTTGCCTAATGCGCAACTTAGCTTGATAAGGATGTCCACAGAACTGCACCTCGGTCCACAGTTGAGACATGCTTCTTCAAATCGGTGCGGATACGCTGGAGCTTATAATCGACAGCATGCGCATGACAGCGTTTGGCGACACGGACTCGAAACGTTCTAGCACCATGACCGTGACGTGACGTGGCTGTTCTGTACCATGACCGAACAATGTACCGAACAATGTCACACGGAGCTCGTCAAGTGTGACGGCACAAAGTGCAATGCTCCGCCATTGACACGTGGAAGACTGACATCGGGGAGGGGCCGCTCCGACATATCGGAAAACCAACAGGGCAGCGTCTCTCGCTGACTACTCGCAAACTATTTTATTTCAGCTGGTCCTCTATGTTCTCTGGGTGGCGCGGCAGTACTGCGTTTTGATCCGGTGACGATTCCCAGCTGCTGGTAGACTTCTTTCGATGGCACTTCCTCGACCCGCAGATCATGTTATTTCGAATGTCTCGTCTCTTGCACGCGGTCTACGGCGTTGATGGCCTTGTACTCGGCACTGTAGTGTGGATGCCGATTTTGGCGGTACTGCTGGTACTCCCGTCTCTCCATCCCCCGAGACCGCCAAAACGTCCCGCTGGAACTACTCACTTCTCTCCATCCACCGAGACCGCTAGGACCTCCCACTGGAACACTCGTCTCTCCATCCCCCCGAGATCGCCCAAACCTCCCGCTGGAACTACTCACGTCTCCATCCACCGAGACCGCTAGGACCTCCCACTGGAACACTCGTCTCTCCATCCCCACCCCCTGAGACCGCCCAAACCTCCCGCCGGAACCACTTACGTCTCTGCCTTCCCCGAGGCCGCCAAGACCTCCCGCTGGAACGGCGGCGGCACAGCACTTCCGGAGGCGCCGCTGAACGAGGACCATGGATCGGCGAGCGCCGGCAGCCTCTTGATGGCACCACTGGACGCGACTATATGTCGCCATATATATCCGGGCGGCGCTGCCGTGCTGAATGGGCAGCTCTGGCCACGCCGCCCGTACGGCCGATATGTCGCCGGCAGAGCGTGCGTCCACTTGTTTATGCACCGCCGTCTATAGCGCTCCAGACGGGGTGGGGACAGAGAGCAGACAGACACAGACGCAGGCCCAGATGTAAAGGTATGTAGAGGGATGGAGAGAGAGAGAGAGAGAGAGAGAGAGAGAGAGAGAGAGAGAGAGAGAGAGAGAGAGAGAGAGAGAGAGAGAGAGAGAGAGAGAGAGAGACTCATGTCCAGATGTAAAGATATGTAGACGGATGTAGAGATGGAGAGGAGACGGAGAAATGTAGAGAGATGTAGATATGTTTTTGCTCGTGACCACTCATTTATTCGCAGCTAACGGCTAACTGGAGCTGATCTGACTTTCACTGGGGTGGACATTCGTTTAATTGTACATGGTCACTTGAGCTCTATATGTAGTTTTTTGTATTTACTAGTTGTATTTATACTAGTTTTTTTGTATTTATAAGTACATCCACGCAGTTGGCTATTATTGCACAGGATGGAGGTGAATAAATAAGTCAGCTGAATGGCAAAGGACGTGGGGATTAGGGACGTTGCATTGCAGAGCACTGCAGCCAGTCGGCGCCGGCTCAATAGACTGCTACAAGGAAGAGGGTAGGTATCAGGTCAAGGAATGGAAAGGTGCTGAAAAATCAATGACAAGGTTCGTCCACATAAATTATACAATGAAAAGCAATGATGGATAGTGGTGTATTTGTTCGGATTCGTTCGTGCATTATGTACTTGGTAGCGCGATCAGATAACCTACCTGCGTCTTCACCCGACATTGGCCGGGGGAGAAGGGATATTCCCCCTGCTTATCTCAAGAACAGCTGATATGATTTTGACACTTCAAAGGGTAGTCGATAACGCCGTAACTGCGGTCTCCAAGAGCATAGCAAATTGTGTTTAGCCCTCGCCAGGGCGGGGGCTCCCGAGAGCTCCCTAAAGTTTTTTTTTTCCGCGACGGCGACCGAATGAGTCAGGGACACAGAGACACCAAACTTTTTGTGGCTGATGCACATTTGTTTTGCATACTTTGTAAAAATGTAATGTCTAGGTCATCAATGGTCATTGACCTGGTACAGTTTTAACAAAAAAACGACATAGCATGATAATCATCACCTAATTATCTCATTTGTCGTGTCCATATCACACACCTTTAGTTGTATGCCTTTTGTGTACATTTGTGTGTACCGATGCGTTTTTGTTGGAAAAATAGCGAGCATAACGGCCCTCCCCATGTCACAGGATCACCTTCGTTCACTGTTGGCCTCTCAAAGTTAACGAGTCACTGTCTCCCGTTCGTCCAGGATGACGTTAGACCAAACATACATTCGGTGTCGTTTTACAACACCTGAAATCGAATTGAGCAGGCATGTTTACCCTTCTTCACTCCGGAGCACCCTTACTCATTTCGTGTACTGATAAGCTAGGTTGTGCCGGATTTTGTGGAATTGTTCGCCCTCGGCCCACCCTGCAGGGCCCTTTGCTGCACAAGTATAAGGCGTGTTCTCTTGTGTATTACGTTTTTCTACAGCCCCGTGGTCACCTGCATTTCATCGCTTCTTTTTTCCCCTCACGGATATACTGGCTATCGTTCTGGCGTGTTTGGCTTGAGGTCGCCGAAATTACTCAGCTTTACTTCTATAGGAAAGTTCGCTTTCATGCCAAGTTCAGCCCAGATAAGAACCTAGTTGGACATCACTTAAAAGTGGAAGATACGCTTGATTGGCATCGCTTGGGTGTTGTTTAAATGAGTCGGATAATGCACATTTACGGCGTGTTCAGAATCCATATTTTGCTTAGTTACTTGCAACTAGCTGATGTCAGCTTTCCGGTAACTCGTAGCATACGGACTTTATCACTCAGCACTTGGCAAAGTTCTAAATGACAACAAATTCCCGCTACTCCACCAGCTTCTCACTCCAGGTGGTTCAAACGACCTTGACACCAAATTGTGTGTAAGTTGTCGATAATATGAGCCTGTTATCGTGAATAATTCGTCGTCAAAAAACAACAGAACAGAGCCTGAGTCCGCGTTCAAAACCCATTCGCCTTGTTCAAAATCCATATTCTGCTTAATTACTAGCAACTAACTGGTATCAGCTTTCTGGTAACTGGTAACTAACTGGTAATAGCTTTGATATAGAAGTAGCGTAACAGTTTTGAAAACAAAACGTTCGCAACACCTGTCCATGAACATCTCGAGGCGCGACACGTGTCCATATTCATGCTCGTTTTCAGTAGCATTGACCAGGTGCATTCTCTTCTCAGGTCAGAGGTGCGTCACAAGTTCGGTATCACGTGCAGCGAGCGTGGTCTGGACCGGGACCACTTCCCGGCGCGCGAGACGGACGACGAGCGGCCCCGGCCGGCCGTGCTGCACCAGGCCGTGCAGACGTCGCCTCCGGAGCGGCCGTGGCAGTGCGCGCGCTGTCCGCGGGCGTTCCGCTACCGCAGCGAGCTGGTGCGACACGCGGCCGGCCACGGCTGCGGACTGGCGTGCGGCCAGTGCGGCCGCCGGCTGGCCAGCCGCGCCGCGCTGCGCCGCCACCGCGCGCGCGCGCACGCCGCCGGCCTCGCGTGCACCACCTGCCGCCGCGTGCTGGACAGCCGCGCCGCGCTGCTGGCGCACGCGTGCGCCGGCAGCGCGTCGGCGGCGGCCGAGCGCACGTGCGATGCGTGCGGCCGCACGTTCACGCTGCGCAGGAACCTGGCCGCCCACCGGCGGCTGTGCGGCCAGCCGGAGCGGTTCGGCTGCGACGTGTGTGGCCGGCGCCTGGTCGGCCGCGTCAACTACCGCCGCCACCTGATGGCGCACAAGCAGAGCCACCCGCACGTTTGCGCCACCTGCCGCAAGGGCTTCGGCAAGGCGAGCGACCTGCGCCGCCACGAGCGCACCCACGACAACGTCAAGTCGCACGTGTGCGAAACGTGCGGAAAGCAGTTCTCGACGGCGTCCAACTACAACCAACACGTGGCGAAAGTGCACCAGCAGAGCAGGGCGTTCGCGTGCACAGCGTGTCCGAAGGCGTTCTCGTACAAGAGTTCGCTTTTGATTCACATGAAACGGCATGACGGAGGGAAATCGCTCAAGTGTGCGCAGTGCTCAAAGGAGTTTTTATATAAAAACAGTCTAGTCAGACATTTGAAGCTTCACAGTGTCCAGCCGGAGTACAAGTGTGCTAATTGCAGCTCGTCATTCGACCAAAAGACTCAACTCAAGGAACATGTTTTGACATGTTTCTAGCACAAGTACTACATCCAGATGCATTTATGTTGTATTCATCTCGTTCGTATGTGATATCCAGCGCAATCAATTTTTCATCCAGTATTATGAATGTGTCCAATATGCTGTGGAGCATTGCTGAGAATGTCAGAACACATGTGATGTTGCAAGTAATATAGAACGCCACCGATGGTTGCTGGACAAGGCGCATTGCATGCAAATACAGGGCAGAAACAAAGCGAGATGTTGTTTTCATAGGCCGTGGGAGGACTGTTCCAGACAGAAGCTCGTAATTGTGAGAAGCTCGACGGACCGTGAGACGAACACAATCATACGCCGTGTCATTTCAACATTTGTTTTCGGCGATTTGGCGAAATAAATTCAATTTACCTGAACCTGAACCACAAACGTCATATCTAAGCTATGCTCGACAGGGGAGCCCAATTCGAGACATAATGTGACCGGTTTCGATTGAAGCTAATTGGTTTTGAACGATGGACTCTCCTGGATTGCGCAGCTCTCCAACGATCCACTTTCCGCCACCAGATATTAGTAAAAGATGTTCCTGAAGCCCTCTCAGACAGTTGACAATGCTAGTAGTCTTCGAGGGCTCCAGGAAAATAACTGATATAGGTGTTAATCAAGAATACATGCTGATGATTGAATTGAAATAGCCTTTTAATATTTCCGATTTGAATAGCTCTGCGACCAACACTGAACAACGCTGCGAATGGCCTATCCGTAAAGCGTATGCCCGATGGGCCACACAGTGCACTGCGTTATCAGCCCTCCATCTAGAGCAGTGGTTATCAAACTAGGGGTCGCGACCCCAGTCGGGGTCGCGGGGCCCATCTGGTGAGGTCGCAAGCAATCATCGTAAACTTATGAGTGATGATTCGCAAGTAACAATGTACAGAACATTATAATAAAAAATACAGAATGTGGAGTCGCGGCGCGACGCTCCATTCTGTGAGAAGCTCTCCACCTAGTTTGAGAACCAATGATCTAGAGCAAGCCGTGCGTCCGAAATCATTGCTTTGTCTGAACAGCATTGGCTGGACGGGGCAAACTTCGGTTCTCCCGCAGCCAGTTATACGGAAGTAGCGAACCTATGCCAGGATGCGACCAGGAAATGGCATCTGGCAACGCGCAGAGCAGCACGAAACACGACGGAAATGCTCTGACGGCAGGCGGAGGGACGGTCGTGTAGCATTGGCAGCGTTGGTCGGGTGACTCGAGGGTCGTGGGTGCGAGATTCGTTCACCATACCGGCAGGCAGCTGCGGGGGTCGATGGTGTATGGTGTCGATGGTGATGGTGATGGTGTCGATGGTGTAGTAGCTGCAGTATTGGTCTGGCAACCCAGAAGCTGCGGTTTCTAGACTCGTTCATCGCACCTGAAAAAGGCCAGCGGAGGGGAATTGATGAATGCAAATATTGAGCAACCAGCGGAAATGTGGTGGGGTCGGTGGTGTAGGGGTCAGGGCATTGGTCACTGAATGGCTCCAGGTTCAAGACTAACTGACGCTGCGGACTTCAAGTTCTCCCGAGGCAGCCCTGGTTAAAGGAGTGTCGAGAAGGCATGGCACAATTAAAGTAAGCTTGTGTATTGTGTACTTCACACTACATATGACTATTTACAATCTGAATTTACTCGGCGTCGACAGCAATGACATCATTTCACACTGTTATACCATATCCTTCTCAAATGTCAACAGTTCGCATATAAACAAACACATGTCTAGATCACCGAGGACCTCTTTCAGTGTTAGTGAACTACCATGGAAGATCCTTGAAGGCTACCGGTTGTTAATTGGAACATCACTACAACGCTTGCAAACCTCTCAGCATATGGCACCACGCAGCTAAAATATCTCAAAATTGTGTGGTGACTTCCGAGATGTCCGACGAGGACGGCTTCAGCGATGGTGGCGGCGAGGGCGTCCGAACTCCCGGGCGATTGCCGCCACCGTCGTCGGCCGGCGGCGGCGGCAGGAGTGGGGCCGGGCTCGCCGTCACAGCCGCCGGCGGAGCCGCACCCGCTCGGCTGCCCCCGGGCGATGCTCGGCCGCCGTCTGTCGGCGGCGGCGGCGGCAGGAGTGGGGCCGGGCTCGCCGTCGCAGCTGCCGGCGGAGCCGCACCCGCTCGGCTGCCCCCGGGCGACGCTCGGCCGCCGTCTGTCGGCGGCGGCGGCGGCAGCTGGTCGCTCGTCACCGACACGGACGTCTGGAACCGCACCGTCCTGTCGGGCGTGCCGGACGCCGCCGGCGTGCGCTCCTCGCCTCCGCTGTCGGCCGCGTCCGCAGAGTCGGCCCGCACCAGGTCGAACGACGCGCGCCGCCCGCCGTCGCCGTCGACGTCGCCGTCGCCGTCGTGCGTGTACTCGGGGTTGTCGATGCCGAGCCGGAGCCGATCGCCCACCGACAGCGACGGCGTCGACGAGACGCGGCGCAGCGGCGCGCGCGGCGCCAGCTCCGTCGGCACCTCCAGCCGGTCGGCGGCGGCGTGCCGCTGCGACAGCGCGCGCGCCAGCTTCTCGCGCAGCGAGACGCCGCGCGGTGCGCGCGCCTCCGCCTCCGCCTCGCGCACGCGGCTGACGAGCGCGCGCAGCGAGCGAGGCGCCGGCGAGCCGGCGGCCGCCTCGCCGCCGGCGTGCGGCAGCGGCGCCGACGTCATGCTGCTGAGCGCCGTGTGCGGCGGCGGCCGCTTGAAGTCCTCGTCGGACATGGAGCGCACCGGGCGGCCGTCGCCCGACTTGGAGCGGCTGCGCCAGCTGAGCACGGCCGAGAAGGCCGACAGCGCCGACACGTTGCGCTTGGGCCGCGGCTGCACGGGCGTCACCGGCTCGTCGGGCTTGGGCACGTTCGGCATGGCCACCAGCAGGTTGAGGAACATCTCGCGGCAGGCGGCCATCATGTCGTTGATGGTGTCGGGCAGCGGGCGGTGCGACGTCTCGGGCAGCAGGCGGGAGAGCGCCGCCGCCACCAGCGCCAGACCGCCCGCCACCACGCCCACCCACTTGCTGAACGCGATCTGCCGGAGGGGCAGAGGTCAGCTGCCGACCTCGGCGGACGCTCGACACGGACGCATTGTTTGGCACCAGTTGGTTAGTCATTATGGTTTTATGGCGCATCAACTGCAGTGACTATGCTGCGCCCAGATAGTTTGGCACCACGAGTCCCCAACACATGTCTACTGCCGCGCTTGCGTTCCCGCCAAAAAACCCACATCGGCCTCCTGTTGCGATAACTGGCTTGACAAATGCACTTATGACGTGACAAGTTGTGCACCGGAATATTCTGCGTGCATGCAACGACACATGTTAAGCTGGTAGGGCGGGAACAAGTTTTGCCCGCCACGGGCCCCACGCACTTGGTTTAGAGCCATAATACTAACTTCTCAGTTTTCACAAAGTTGATTGAGTAGTTGCTTTGCTTGACGAATCTGACGATTTAAACAAGCGTGCTGTATTGCCACGGTTTCTGTGTCGTGTATGGCGACTATTCAAGCATGGGTCGTGTCTTGCCAGGGTTCCAGCGTCGTGTGTGGCCACGGTTCTTGCATCACCTGCTGTACCCCTGTCACACCTACCGTATCTCCTTCCCATCTACTGTACCACCTACCACACCTACTGTACCACCTGCCACACCTACCGCACCTCCTGTCCCATCCACTGTACCACCTGGCACACCTGCTGTACTACTTCCACAGCTGCTGGACCACATGTCATACCTTTTGTACCCATGCCACACCTACTGTGCCGCCTGCCATGCCTGCCGTACTGTGATAAGCCGTCAGCATTGTCATAGTCCGTATCTACTGTACTGACATCGGCAATACTGTCCTGTATTGTCATAGGCCATGCCTACTGTGATGCAGCACTTGCGAACTAGAAAAGCGATTATGTTCACCCGGCTTCCATGGTCACCCTAATCCGATGTAAGACACGAATCCGGCCTACACAAATCATGACGCATTACGCAACGCCTCTGATCCAATTCCTATACCTGGTGTTATTATATATATATATATATATATATATATATATATATATATATATATATATATATATATATATAATACACCAGGTACAGGAACTGGATCACGCACCACACCGTCCCGCTTCTCCATGCTATCCCCCGTCGCCTGGGCCGATGTTCATTGTTCAGTGTCGATCGCCCCCTGATCCCTGGGCCGATGTTCACTGTTTAGTGTTGATCGCCATCTGTGTTGCTGGGCGCGGGCTTCGCCCCCGCCTATTGTCCGCGTGGTAGGAGGAGGTCGGTAACGGCGGGTGAACAGTGTCACTGCAGTGCCGTGTCCGACCCCGGCACAAGGGTCAATTATAGGTCACAATTATAGGTCACCGCCCGCCACCGGCTGACTGCTCGATCGGCCATTGATATTCATGGCCCCTTACAGGCACGCCGTCAATATCGAACCCACTTCGGGCGTAATCCGTTGTAAATTATCCGCGGGCAGGATTGCCTCATTGGGACCGGATGGGTCGGCGGCGGCGACATTTCTAGTCATGGGGAGGGGAAGCGGGGCGGGGGGAGCGTGGGTTCGTTTGCCGTGGGTCGTAACGTTATTAGCGACCGGCGCTGTGAAGCTTTTCCCGAGACCGTACAACGGCAGTCGTATCAGCTGACGTGACTGCAGCTCGGCACTGACTTCATCCATGGCGGGTCGAGAAAGTCGCCGTTTGTATAACTTGTGTTGCAGGAGAGGGTAAGTGAAGAAAAAATTCCTCCGTTGAAACAGCTTATCGGATGTTCGTAGCTCTGTGCCGAAGCCTTAGTTGGGAGGGGAGGGTCGCAGGCGGAGCCAGGTGGACAGTACTACCTCCCCCTTACGGTGGCAAGGGGTCTTCTCTCTTCCCTTGTCACGTATTACATACATGGAGACCCATAGGCACCCACCCTGCAATATGTGGAGGCATTTTCCTCAAACGGCTAAGCCAAAAAGGAAGGCCTCCCACCGGGATGGCAGAAGACACTCCGGGAAAAGGGCTCCGATGAGAGAAGTGGAAGCCCACGGATCGCAAGAGGAAGCCTCGAAGACGAGAAAGAAGCTACCCATGTTAGAAGAGGAGGCCCCTGAAGAATGGCAGGAGGAATAGTTTGGAAGAGGATTCCACAAAATTGCAAGGAGACTCCCAGGATGGAAAAGCATGCCCCTAAGATAGGAGGGGATGACCATGTGATAGAACATAGGGACACCGGATACAAGAGGAGGTCCCAAGAATGGAGAGAATGCCTCCCAAGAAATGAAAGAATGTCTTCGAGATAGGACAGGAAGGCCATAAATTATAAAGGGAGCTAGTAAAGCGTAGATGCCCCCAGGATGCAAAAAAAAATACCCCCTTGCGATAGCTGAAGAGGCCACCAAGATAAAGGAGCCCGTGAATCATGACAGAACGCCATTCATTTTGAGAAGGAGATTTCTAGGAATATATACGAAAAGGCACAGGACTCGAGGAGAGTCGTCCAAAACATACCAGGACACCACCAGGAGAGACAGGGGCCTCAATGTGGGTAAGGGGAGGAAAACGGGAGAGAAAGCCAGTAGGATGCAAAACGAGGTTCCCTGGGGACGATTGGTCTAGGGGTAAGATGCTCATCTCGCAATCGAAAGGTTGTGCGTTCGAGTCTCACCTGTCGCTACTCTTCGCCCGCGACCAATCGGTGTGAGAGTTTGGCGACGCTACAAGGCTCAACAGTCGATGTGTCGTAAAACCAACAACCAACCGGAAACTAGGTTCCCTAAAGGCAACACGGGGCCTCCAAGATGGGCAAGGTGCCCCCGGAATAGCAGATGAGGTCCCGATACGTATCAGTTTTCTAATTTGCAAGAGGACATCCTTGAAATAGGGGAGGAAGACACGAAATAGGTACGGTGTTTCCCACGATTACATTCGTCAGGGTGCATTTATCGTGGATGTATATGCATGCAAACATGATGCTGCCAAACAGCTCATGCATCGACGAAATGTAACCTTACACTTGCAAGATAGACATACAAAGCACTTAACCGACAAGTTCGATCAGCTATTAGAGTCGACTGTAGGGAAGAGATTAGCGGAAAGATAGCCCAGAAAGGCCCACCAGCTGCGTGGCGTGCTATCAAGCCCATTATCGACAAAAAAAAGGTTCTCACAGAGTTCAACCTCAGATCCTACTTGGCCAGCTAAATCAAAATTTTGTTGATGTTGGAGCAAATGTATCAACAAGGGTCAAACGCCAGGCAAACATGCCTGAACACACATCTCCCAGTTGCCCGCTATCGCGCGTCTCTGCCATCTCCTATAAGCATCACCCATATCTCTTGAACATCGAGCCAAAAACGTCATGGACTTCAGAAGCACAGGTTCCTGCGTACCCGACGGATCTATATTAAGGTAATCAAATTTATGCTCTTTTTATCGGCGAAGTGCTGCTCGACATTATGAACACATGCCTGACTACATCCCCTCCACTCGGAAACAGTCAACAATAACTCCCATTCGCAAATCAGAAGATCATTCGGATCCCTTTAATTTCATGCCAATCTCATTGGTTTCGGTTATCGCCAAGATCACTGAGAGGGGAGGGCAGAAACAACTTGAAATCAAACTACCTACTGGTCCAAACTTAGTACGGCTTCAGACCACGCCACTATACGGAAACCGCTCTTATCTCAGTCACGGACAAAATATTAGCAGGAATGGACCGCTCGGAAGTAGCTCTTTTTTGCATCCTTGACCTCAGTAAATGCTTCGATGTAAAAGACCACGCCAAACTGCCCACTAAACTAGGACTCCATGGAATCAACACCGACTGGTTTAGGGTATATCTGGGAGGTCACACGCAGGCTGTTTGCATCTCAGATCAACGCGGAAAGAGACACCTCTACTCCTTCTCCCAAACAATATAGGTGTCTTTCACGGCTCGTCGTTAGGTCCACTCCTCTATTGCATCTTTTCGAAGGACCTCAATTTGCACACCCAGGTAACACACGTCACTCAGTTCACAGACTACACCCAGGTCCTCATCCCCGGTCGCAAATCTGATCTCCAAAATCTTATGTCAGATGGAGACTTTTCTCAACCAACTCTACGACTACTTCCTGGATAACGGTTTGAGGGTGAATCCGACAAAAGCTCAGCTTCTTACGTTCGGATCCGTCACAATCTTCTTAATAATACCCCGATATGAGTGTGCTTTGGAGACGCCGTGATAGATGAGTCATTCGTGTGGTGTCACCTTGTCACCATTTGATCGCCACATGTCGTGGGATTCCCATGTAGCTGTTGTAGTCCGCAAGTGCACTGGATTCCTACTGGCCCTGAGCCATCTGCGTCATCATATGCCTACCAGTACCCTCTTCACTATATCCAATAGCTTAGCTATATAAAATATCCGCTACTGCATATCTGTTTACGGGGATGGGTCCGCAGCAAACATCCACAGACTAGACAAGATCAGTAACTTCGCCTCTAGAGTCGTGTCAGGTCTACGAAAATTTGATCACATTTCTGATGCCCGTAACGAGTTGGGTCTCCTCACCGCAGCTGATCTTCATCTATTCCACAGCCTTACTTTGCTCCACAAGATCATTCTGGCGGGTGAGCCAACGCACATTGGCGGTCAGATCACTGCAAACTCTACCCTGTGAAACCGTCACACTCGTACAGACTACCACCTGCACCTGCCAGCCGTACACAGAGAGGCTGGCCGCAGGAGATTTCTGCACTCGTCTGTCTTCCAATGTAACAAACTTCCTACTGAAACAAAAAATATCGAGGCTGTCAAACTTCAAGAAACATGCACTAGCTTATCTCTACGAAGAACACTAGTCACGCACAAAAAAACTTACACAATGGATGTGTGTACACTATAAACTCACCTTTAGGCCATCGCTTTCTTATCACTTCTACAAACTACTCGTTTATAGCTCGTGCTGCCAGCACGGTGTGTTTAGTGCAGCTAGTGATATTGGTATTGTATTATGTTGGTGTACGAATGTTTGTTGCACATCTGCTCCCATTACTCACCACAAGTCTATCCTTTAGTTGTAATTATATACGAGTTATACCCAGACTGTTCATAATAGCCGCTCCACGTGTAGGGCATGTACCGTGAAATAAACTCAATAATAAATAAATACATGATAATATTTTAATTCACCCAAGAAGCTTTAGATATACAGAATAATGCAATGCTTGTCGGATTAGAACACATAGTACTGCATGTCGTACATGAGGCCCGCCCAGTGGAACAGGGGCACTGCATACTATGTCTCCTGTGGATATTGAGCTGAAACGCCCAGTCTTCGAAGGAGAGCCTTAGATAGCTTGTGTTGAAATACCACCCATCTACGGTGGAATTACACTAGGGTCGTTATGTCAAGCTTAGGCCATGATTGTCCGACTATTTGGACATCATGTAAGTTCGAATATTCTTCAGCATCAGTGAAATAAACGAAACCGGCAATTCCCAACACCACCACCATTTAGACTCCATGTAAAGTCGTCGGCCGCAGCTGTCCAAAGTGACAAAATCAGCGCCCATGGAAGCTTGGCGATTTTGATCAGGACGCTGGCGGTAGCGAGCCAGCTATCAACCACGGCGCTGGCGGTAGCGAGCCCGCCATTAACCACGGTACTACTGGCGGTAGCGAGCCCGCCATTGACCACGGGTACTATTGGCGGTAGCGAGCCCGCCATTGACCACGGTACTACTGGCGGTAGCGAGCCCGTCATTAACCACGGTACTACTGGCGGTAGCGAGCCCGCCACTGACCACGGTACTACTGGCGGTAGCGAGCCCGCCATTCGGGCCTTTACGCTGGCCAACTCCACTTGGCGATACGTCTCGCGGATCAGGCTTCCAGCCATTCTGTGTGTTCTGATTTCCGGATAGCTGTTTGTTCAATTTCACGGTTGGGGAGCTTCCGCTTAGCTGCGCTCAGCCGAACGACCGGAAAGACGGCGGTGATTGGGACAAGGACACGGTCTGTCTATATCGTCAACAGGAAGGCTTCGTGAATAAAATGAGCAAGTTCGCCTTTTGCGCGACATCGCAACAGACCCTGAGAAATGTTCGGTTAGGCTGGTTCTGCGTTGCACGCTACATACATGTTGCAGGGCAAACGCTGTTGTATTTCCCTCGCTGCCGGAAGCGGTATTAACATTAATGGAGGACTACTGATGAGTCGCATGCATTTTCTTTCTTAAACTCTCAACACTTCGAAGGCTGCATTTTTAAGCATCCACTACTTCCGATTCTGACTTGATATATTTTGTTTTTTATAGGTAATGACTGGTTGTTACTGTCAGAATAGTGGCGAATAGATGAATATGTCAACCTCTTAACGGTTAATTTGCATTGTCATGTCAATGCTTGATGTCCATTGTTTGTGTGGAGCATGATATAATGAGTGCTCCTGGCTTCATTCTCCCCTCATAAGAATTAAATGGTTGGAAATTCGATGGAAGCCCCTGTACATGGGCACTGCACAATTCCATACATGGAGAAGACCCTGCACATGGACCGCAATCCCATACATGGGGATCGCAATACATACGGAACGCCATATACACGGATATATCCCATACATGGGCGTAGTATGATTGTTGCAGTGCGCTGTTTTATGATGTGAGCTATAGTTGTTTTGGGACGAAAAGACACAGTGAAAATAAATAGCGGTTGGCAGTATTTTCTGTCGGTGGCAGCTTCAGCGCCACTTAACCTGCGCGCTTCAGGGATGCTTGCCCAGTTGAAGGACTACTGTCACGGAGAGATGTGCGATATGTGAGATTGTGAGTGCTTCAGGGATGCTTGTTCTGTTGGTGGACTACAGTCACGGCTATATCTGTGAGATGTGGGGTTATGGGTGCTTCAGGGATGCCTACCCTGTTGGAAGATAACTGTTACAGAGAGATTCGTGAGATGTGAGACTATGCACAGATAACATTCTTACACAGATTTTGAACACAGAACACTATAGACATGGGTGGAGCCTAACGGGGGACGGGTGGGACGTGTCCCTCCCTCCGTCCCCCCCCCAACGTCGAGAAGCTTACCGTTACGCCTATGTGCTTTGCATGGAAATAACGGACTTAAACGATGTCCCACCTATTCGAAGTCCGTGAAATCACTGATGTCTAACCTATGCGAAGTCCTAGACGCCACCAATGTCTCCCCTATCCGTGATGTGACAGCAGATAACAACAGTGGGCTATATTGTTAGCTGGTACTGAAATCAATCCTACAACGGGGGACGAATCCTACAACGAACATTTCTGGTGGGAGACACCGGAATTACCGGCCATTACAAATTCCGACACGACTAATGTGCTTCAATGGCATTCCCCGGCGGCGTTACTTTCCCAGTCCTCGGAAAAGTGCAAATATGTGGATATGGGGAGGCAGAGGAGGTGCTCTGGCCACCCCAGTATGATGTCAGGACTGCGCTGATGGTCCAATGAAGGATGTGAAGCAGCAGAAGCCGTGGCACACCTCAGCATAAATGTGCCACCAGGCATAACCTACAGGCAAGGACAGACGCGAAGGCCGGGGCAGATTCATAGGTCTACACAGCTGCCCTGGCCTTCGCGGTGGTTCCGAGCACAAACTACATTTGCTCAACAATCATCTGACACGGTCGGACATTTGTCGGCGTCCCACGGTGCCTCTGCTCATTTTGCATTCACCCTCCCCCTCCCCTCCAGCGACGCCACGCAGCCATTCACGGCACTGGGACGAGGAATTTGAGCGGCACAGCCAAAACAAGCCGCAGGGCACTCCAGCCGAATGGGAGGCGCGCCAATTTGATTTCAACTCGGCGCTAAATTTAATAGACGTCGTGTCGCGAGCATGCCAGGCACGCAGAACCTCGGCTGTATTGCCAGTCACGCAATACCCCGGCTGTATTGCCAGTCACGCAGCACCTCGGCTGTATTGCCAGTCACGCAGCACCTCGGCTGTATTGCTAGTCACGCAGCACCTCGGCTGTATTGCCAGTCACGCAGCACCTCGGCTGTATTGCCAGTCACGCAGCACCTCGGCTGTATTGCCAGTCACGCAGCACCTCGGCTGTATTGCCAGGCACGCAATACCCCGGCTGTATTGCCAGTCACGCAGTACCTCGGCTGTATTGCCAGTCACGCAATACCTCGGCTGTATTGCCAGGCACGCAGTACCCGGCTGTATTGCCAGTCACGCAGCACCTCGGCTGTATTGCCAGTCACGCAGTACCTCGGCTGTATTGCCAGTCACGCAGCACCTCGGCTGTATTGCCAGTCACGCAATACCCCGGCTGTATTGCCAGTCACGCAGCACCTCGGCTGTATTGCCAGGCACGCAATACCCCGGCTGTATTGCCAGTCACGCAGTACCTCGGCTGTATTGCCAGTCACGCAATACCCCGGCTGTATTGCCAGTCACGCAATACCCCGGCTGTATTGCCAGTCACGCAATACCCCGGCTGTATTGCCAGTCACGCAGCACCTCGGCTGTATTGCCAGTCACGCAGCACCTCGGCTGTATTGCCAGTCACGCAGCACCTCGGCTGTATTGCCAGGCACGCAGCACCTCGGCTGTATTGCCAGGCACGCAGCACCTCGGCTGTATTGCCAGTCACGCAATACCCTGGCTGTATTGGCGGTCACTTAGTGCCCTGGCTGTATTGCAAGTCACGCAGTACCCCGGCTGTATTGCCAGTCACGCAGCACCTCGGCTGTATTGCCAGTCACGCAATACCCTGGCTGTATTGGCGGTCACTTAGTGCCCTGGCTGTATTGAAAGTCACCCAATACCCCGGCTGTATTGCCAGTCACGCAGCACCTCGGCTGTATTGCCAGGCACGCAGCACCTCGGCTGTATTGCCAGGCACGCAGCACCTCGGCTGTATTGCCAGTCACCCAATACCCCGGCTGTATTGCCAGTCACGCAGCACCTCGGCTGTATTGCCAGTCACGCAGCACCTCGGCTGTATTGCCAGGCACGCAGCACCTCGGCTGTATTGCCAGGCACGCAGCACCTCGGCTGTATTGCCAGTCACGCAATACCCTGGCTGTATTGGCGGTCACTTAGTGCCCTGGCTGTATTGAAAGTCACGCAGTACCCCGGCTGTATTGCTGACACAGCTGGCGCAAAGTCGGGAGCGTCGCTGGAAATCAGCGGTCCACCTGTGTCCAGAGTGTCCACAGTGTCCAGAGTGTCCAGTGTTCAGAGTGTTCAGAGTGTCCAGGGTGTCCAGTGTCCAGAGTGTCCAGAGTGTCCAGAGTGTCCAGTGTCCAGAGTGTCCAGAGTGTCCAGAGTGTCCAGAGTGTCCAGAGTGTCCAGAGTGTCCACAGTGTCCACAGTGTCCAGAGTGTCTAGAGTGTCCAGAGTGTCCAGAGTGTCCAGAGTGTCCAGAGTGTCCAGAGTGTCCAGAGTGTCCAGAGTGTCCAGAGTGTCCACAGTGTCCAGAGTGTCCAGAGTGTCCAGAGTGTCCACAGTGTCCAGAGTGTCCAGAGTGTCCAGAGTGTCCAGAGTGTCCAGAGTGTCCAGAGTGTCACAGGTGGAGTGTCCAGAGTGTCCAGAGTGTCCAGAGTGTCCACAGTGTCCAGAGTGTCCAGAGTGTCCAGAGTGTCCAGAGTGTCCACAGTGTCCAGAGTGTCCAGAGTGTCCAGAGTGTCCAGAGTGTCCAGAGTGTCCAGAGTGTCCAGAGTGTCCAGAGTGTCCAGAGTGTCCAGAGTGTCCAGAGTGTCCAGAGTGTCCAGAGTGTCCAGAGTGTCCAGAGTGTCCAGAGTGTCCAGAGTGTTCAGAGTGTCCAGACATCACGACCGGCCCAGCCATCGTCGGCCGACACTATCCGGGGAGAATGGCTGAGCGACCGGCGGCCGCCTGAGTCGCGACAACAGTCGGTGGGAATCCGGGCCACGCGTGGTCGCCAGCGCTATGTTTTCTGAGGGCTGTGAACCTCCCAGGTGGCCACATTTCGAGGCGAGATCGTCGTTTTCAGTGTTAAAACATCAGTCATCACCCAGATCTGGGAAACGCGGAATCTATTCTCGCGTTAGCTACTGCCAGCTTCGAAGACAGGCATACACCCTTCACGGCAGTGGACTGTTATTTCTGGGAGGTATTGATGGCGTGATGACATCACTGGGCCACGCAGCGCCGATGTGGCCGCCGCCCCCGGGACAAGATATTGACCACGATAGATGGTGAAGAGTCAATGCGGCTGTTGCCCCGGCCCGGGACAAGACATCGACCACGATAGATGGTGAAGAGCCAATGCGGCATGGTGAGCAAGCACGAGTTCAGAGAGAAGAACACAATATAGTTGGATTGTTTGGTGGCGCCGGTTGTGCAACCTATGTGCAATTAAATCCAGAGTCGAATCCAGCCAGCCGATTTCTGGGAATGCAAATGTAAGAATTATTGTACATGTTCAACATCTCATGGGATATGGACAGTTTAGGACATGAGATTGGGCTCAAAATAATATTTTCCTTATGCAATGATTCTAGCTTTATGTAAATCGTATTCATAGGCCAGTCTTGCTCACTCATGGATCCGCTATGACGCATCAAAATGTATCCTGTCTCAAATGATGGCCATCAAATGATTGCGTGATCAAACGTCAAACGTCAAATGAATGACGATCAAACGTGTGTTGGTTTGCGCCCCTGGAACACATGACGATTCACATTTGGAGATATGACAGAGTCGAGTGGAGGATTTTCGCCCAGCATGCAGAAACACGCCGATAAACAATTCGACAGCCGCGAAACAAGGTCTCCCGCCAGCCGGCATCAGCTGGGCCCAACAGCAGGGAGAACCATGCAGGAGTAGAAACGCCAACTGCCGCGATAATACCAATCAACTGGCAAGCTGTACGATATTACTGGTAGTGTTTCAGAATATCTGGGAGGAAATGTGCTTGAAGTTAAGAGCACACGCTAAATGCACGCCAAATTACATACATGATTATACATCGTAGATATCGAGAGTGGTCAAATTTGGGGAATATCCGTGCAAACACACACGTGCAGAAGTTTGACATCTTGCAGTTTGTCTGTATCGCATGCAGGCACTCAACAATATATCTTAGAGATGCAGAAATTGAATACTTATTGAGCTGTGTTCGTCCGGTATAACGGTGTAGTGTTGGTAGGGACTATATAGACCTAAAATAGAGGTACGCCAATTTTCACAAACTCCACAGCCACAACATACTTTGTTGCAATTTCATAGTTGAATTTTAATTTACATACACTTACATCGCACATGCCACTGAACGTTAACTTAATCATATTTTCAAGACACGCCAAATGGTTCATAACAAAGCTAACCATTATCTGGGATGACACATTCTGAAACAATCTATGAGCTCTCGTAGCTCCTAGCGGCTCCGTCGTCAGATGTCAGATGGCGCCATCTCAGGTTGTGCCATCTGACGAGCACCCGCCCCCACCCATTCTCTCCAGTCCGTCTTCCGGGGAGCTGATCAGTCACTCGTGAAGTGGCTGGTGAGCTCCCTCTCCACATTCCCCCTGTCCGGTCCGGTCCGGCTTCCCGGAACGCTGACCAGTCGCTCGTGAAGTGGCTCGTGAGATTCCTCTTCACCTTGCCCTCCGGTACGGTTCGGTCTGTTCGCGCGGTGTTCGGCTCGACTTTCCTTATGCAAACGGAGGCAGAGCCCACCCCACCTTTTCCACCCTCTCCACCGTATCCACCCTCTCCACCCTCTCCACCCTCTCCACCCTCTCCACCCTCTCCACCCTGTCCACCCTCTCCACCCTCTCCACCCTCTCCACCGTCTCCACCGTCTCCACCGTCTCCACCGTATCCACCCTCTCTGCCCTCTCTGCCCTCTCTACCCTCTCTACCCTCTCTACCCTCTCTACCCTCTCTACCCTCTCTACCCTCTCTACCCTCTCTACCCTCTCTCACCCTCTCCACCCTCTCCACCCTCTCCACCCTCTCCACCCTCTCCACCCTCTCCACCCCCTCCACCCTCTCCACCCTCTCCACCGTCTCCACCCTCTCCACCCTCTCCACCCTCTCCACCGTCTCCACCGTCTCCACCCTCTCCACCCTCTCCACCCTCTCCACCATCTCCACCCTCTCCACCATCTCCACCCTCTCCACCCTATCCACCCTCTCCACTGTTTCCACCGCCTCCACCACTTCTACCCTCCCCACCCTCTCCACCCTCTCCACCCTCTCCACTCTCTCCACCACCTCCACCGTCTCCACCCTCTCCACCCTCTCCACCCTCTCCACCGGCGCAGCCACCAACGCCGGCGTCGGGTCGTCACTCAGGCCGGGTCGACGGCCGGCGAAAAAGAGACGGGTAAACAAAGGCGGTCGACGCGGACTCGAAGTGCCAGCCGAGAAATAGCCGCCGACCCTGACGCCGGCTAACATGTCGCAGACGCATGTCAGCCTTTGGAGGGCGGCGAGGAGCTGCAAGTGACGCAAGAGACGAGGACGGTGACGTCACGTCAGCTCGAGTGTTGCTTTCATCGAAGGGTGTGCAACGGCACCCCGGATGAGCTGGCATGCAGAGGGGCCATGCTATGGAAATGGGACGTACGCGGTACGAGCAACGGAGTTCACATTCCGTGATGTGTACGGTGAAATTTTGGATGAATTTGGATTTTGGGATCTCCGTTCCCCCCCCGCCACGGCGTCAGCTGGGAGAGTGGGTGAGTGTATGCGTGCGTGCGTGCGTGCGTGCGTACGTGTGTGCATGCGCGAGTGTATATGTGAGTGAGTACGCACGTGCGTGTGTGCTTGGATGCGCGCGCGTGTGTGTATGCGCAAGAACATAGTGATGAATGACGTCATTACAAATCAACTTTCCAAAGCTCCGGAAGAGCAGTTTTCTTACTTGTGCCCAAGAAAGCGATCACGGACAATGTCACCTAATATTTGTATTCGGAAATGTAATATGTTTTCATAATAAAGGAGATGACCTCACGTCAAGGGGCATAGGTCAGTGATATTTAATCATCTGAAACGAACTTCATTTTTGCATACGAAATGAATGATGAAAACGTCTGCTACGTCGAGACATGCTACCCCATGTCGCTTTCCCTTGGATTCATGAAACTTCACTGGAGAGAAAAACAACAGGACAAAAACAGCAATCGTTCATTCATAAATAAAGAAAAATATTCGTCTTTATTCAAACTTCACCTTACATCCTCTATACACCCCTTAACAGTAAAAAAAATGTATGCCCGCTGAGAGCTACCAACCATAAAATCTCACCAACTAATGAACCATTAATGAATTATTAACAGGAAAACAACACTGAAGCGGCAGCACGTATCCACAGAACTAAAGACACCGAAACTCTCACCACCATGAGTAGTTAAATGATATTATTGCCATCACTATTCGATGTTTGTTGAGGAGATCTTTGTTCGTGAACAAAGGTAGCAATTTTCTGTCGGCTCCCCTTTCCTTCGTCCTTGCAAACCCTTTTAATGGAGCATGTGTATAGTACGAACACCCCTGTTCATTTTTGTTTATTCATTTGACATGCTAACCATGAGTCAAAGCTAGGTAGTATGACCTAATGTAAGATTACGGCAAACAATGCGAACGCTTCAGCAACATCGGCTTCAATGATTGAACACGTTTCATGTTCAGGTTGACTCATTTCACAAACCACTTCTTGGCTGTTGAGCGTTCCGATGCTTGGGCTGAAGACGAACACAACGCAGGAAAGAATAGAAAGGCGAATAATTTTAGTAATTTTATAAAAATCATATTAGATTACCATGACGTTTGAGGGCTGAACAATATTACAGCTGGGAAATTTAAATCTGTTAGTGGCAAAATATGAGTTTCAGCTACGTGATGCAGGTCGCATACTGAACGAATCAATGATTGTAATTTTTTCTGGTTCCTTAAATTCATGACAAGTATGTAGTAAGCATGAGCCTACATGTTTTATGATTTGTTTTGTAACCATCGTGTTGTTGATATCATAAAGACATAAAGACATAAAGACATAAAAGATTAGTGCAACTCTGAGCCACAAGGGCCCTTCTTGGTTGCACTCTGTACACTGAACCAGTTGCCCACCAAATCTGCCAATCAGCCCTCCCTGTAATACTGAAAAGCAAGCCCTCTATTCTTATAATGATTGTCTATGCTGTTTTTAAAGATGTTCAATGTGCTGCTACTGACGATGTTTTCTGGCAGCTGGTTCCAGTGTTCCACTACCCTGTTGGTGAAGAAAGTTTGCCTTAACCTTGTTCTGCTGTGGTTAATTTTAATTTTGAATTTATGACCTCTAATTGCATCAATTCTGTTAAATTCAAACATTTCCCCAAGGTATCCCCTCTCCAGACCATTGACAAATTTAAAGACCTCGATGAGATCTCCTCTCAGCCTTCTATATCTAAGTGAAAACATATTCAATTTCTTCAATCTTTCCTCATATGCCAGGTTGCTTATGCCATTAACCATTTTTGTAGCCCTCTTTTGTACTCTCTCTAAAAGCCAACAATATTTTTCATAGCTAGGAGACCAAGCTTGGATGCAGTATTCCAAATGTGGCCTGACGTATGCACAGTAAAGCTTCCTAATCACTTCCTCACTTCTGTATGATACATTCCTATTTATAGCCCCGAGCATTCTCAGTGCCTTCTTCCTGGCTTCCTTGGTCTGTTCTGATGCCCCCAATTTTGTGTTCAGAATAACACCTAAATCCTTCTCCTGTTGAGTCACTGATAGCACTTGGCCACCCATCAAGTATGGAGCCTTCATATGCTGCTTACCTACATGCATGATTTTGCACTTATCAAAGTTAAATTTCATTTGCCATTCTTCGGACCACTTCACAAGTTCGTCTAAGTCTTTTTGCAGCGAGATATGCTCATCCTGACCTGTTATTGCCCTAAAGACCTTCAAATCATCTGCAAATTTCAAAACTTTACTGCTTAGGCCACTTTCAATGTTATTTACAAATATAATGAACAGTAATGGCCCTAGTACTGACCCCTGGGGGACTCCACTAAGAACATTTTACCATGATGACTTTGTACCATTTAGCATCACTCTCTGCTGTCTATCTGAAAGCCACAACTCTATCCATTTTAAGATGCTACCTGCAATACCATAGGACTGAAGCTGTATCATTAACCGTTTATGGAGTACCTTGTCAAAGGCCTTACTAAAGTCAAGATATGCTACATCAACCTGATTTCCCTGATCAAATTGTTCTGTGGCGAAGTTCAAAAAGTCCAAGAGGTTTGTGAGACACGATCGTCCTTTTCTAAATCCATGTTGAGTATCTTGAATCAATCTGCTACCTTCCAGATAACTAACTATTCTATCCTTGATAATTGATTCGAGTACCTTGCAGACTAGGGATGTGAGACTTATTGGCCTATAGTTTTCAACTTTCCCTCTTTCTCCTTTCTTGAAAATAGGAACTACATTTGCCCTTTTCCAATCGGTTGGAATTTCATTATGTGAAACTGATCTACAAAATATTATACTAAGTGGAAATGCCAGTTCCTTTTCAGTTTCCCGCAACACCCTAGCATAAATATCATCAGGTCCTGCTGCCTTATTTGGCTTTATCTTCCTGATATGATTGTAAACAACATCACTACCAATGAAATCAACATCATTTGTCAGATCCCATGTAACTGAACTATGGTGTACGGTCGGCAGATTGGTCATATCTTCCAATGTAAACACTGATTTGAACTGCTTGCTCAGCTCCTCAACCATCTCACTATCCTCACCCAATGTAGTCCCGTTTACTTCCAGTGGACCAATTGTGCTAGAAACTTTACTCAGCTTGTAGAAACTAAAGAACTTTTTACTGTCCCCATTACAGTTTCTAGCTAAATCCAGTTCCTTTGCTCGCTTTGCTGCTCTGGTTTTTTGCTTCACAGTGTCTCTAGCTTTTCGATACGCCTTTAGATTAATGACATTTGAGGCTTCTTTAAAAACTCTAAGTGCAGTTTTCTTAGCCCTAATTGCTTTTATCACGTCTGGTGTAAGCCATGCTGGCTTTCCTACCCTTCTTTTGCGTCTTTGCTTTTGCGGGACATGTCTAATCTGAGTTTCCTTTAAGTAAGATTTGAACTTTTCCCACATTTCACAGGCATTTAAATTGGAGAATTCTTCTTCCCATCTGATGGCACTTAAAGCCGCTCTCATGCCGTTAAAGTCTGCTCTGTTGAAATTTGGAACCTTTACCAAATTATCCTTGATAATTTCCCCTACATGTGCCTTGAATCTAACTATGTTATGGTCACTTTTTCCCAGAGTTTCGCCTACAGTCAAGTCTTGAACCAAGTCACTTAAATCCGAGAATATAAGGTCCAAGAATGAACCATGCCTGGTAGGTTCCGATACAAACTGGTGTAAGAACAGGTCCTCTTCAAGGCATTTCCTGAACATTTTGGATGATGGGGAGCCAACACCAGCATTTTCATAACCTTTTAGATTAAAGTCACCGAGAATAAGGCACTTCCTCTTAAAGTTTCTACTGATTTCCTCACAAATCACCTTGTCAAGCTCCAACTGCTGAGAATGTGGCAGGGTTCCTGATCGGTAGAAAGCTCCTATCCTAAGAGTATTGCTGTTGCCTTTTCCCACAGTGACATCAAGCCAAATGGACTCCACAGACACATTTTTATCCCCACCTGCTACTTTTTGAGAACTGAATAAGCTATTCACATAGAGCATTACACCACCCCCTTTCATTGCTGGACCCCTATTGCACGAAAACATATTGTATCCCTGGATCTCATAGTCCTGTAAGTTATCTCCAAAATATCCTTCACTGACCCATGCCTCCGTAATGAAAACAAAATCCGGTTCCTCCTCAGCAACATAACACTTGAACTCATCAAATTTGGAACGGATACTCTGAGCATTAAACATCATACACTTAACAAATGCTCCATAACCACCTTTGGCTTTTTCATATTGAGGAGTTCTTTTATCACTAGATGAACTATAACTCTGTCCCCTTGAGTTGCTGCTGTCCCTATTTGCAGACTGAGGTTCTATTGCCTTGGCTGACACTATTGGAATATTCCTGAGTTGGCAATGCAATTTCATCCCTCCCCACCCCATTTCCTAGTTTCCCTGAAGGACATGCTCATATACTTTGCCTAACACATGGACCCCCTTCTCAGAAAAGTGCAGGCCATCCCTCTGATAGAGGTCCCATGATGCATAAAACCTGCTCCACTCGTCTACAAATGTAAAACCTAGCTCCTGGCAGAGCTTTCCTACCCTGGTGTTAGCTGCCAGTGCCCAAGAGCTCCACTCAGGGGAGGCTCTAGCCCTAGGCAAAATTCCTGTTACAAGCACTCTATTGGTACCCTTCAGGGTGGCCAGAAGGGCCCTGTACTCCCGCAGAAGCTCCTCGCTCCTAGTATGACCTATGTTATTTACCCCTACATGCACTATGACTGTGTTAAACTGGTGATCACTGGTGACCTGTGCCACCGCAGGTACCAGGTCCTTCACCTTGGCACCAGGCCTGGTGATGCACCTCCTGTCCCTCCTACCTTTACAAAATACCCGCTCTAAATGACGCACACGAGAGTCTCCTATGATCAGCACTGACTCCTTACTACTGCTATCACTGCTGCTATCATATCAATAGCTGCCAACACAAAAGGAAGTCTTGAAAATAGGCAGATTTTCAATCCATGCTCTGAGAGCAAAGGAGGCTTTCGAAGATGATGTGAATTGCCTGTATGACCTATGCAAAGATAAAATTGTGAAGAGAATACCAAATGGTGCCGCTTAGTGTGCAAAACAAAATGGATTAAACTTCTTTTTTAAGTTCGTCTTAACTGGACCCCACCCGGCATATCACATCGGTGAGTGTCGGGCTTCGGTTCGGAAGTTTTAAGTATTTGCCACCCCTTTGTTGACATCACATTTACTTGGGCCCTATCCGCACATCAAGCGCGTCAAATATCCGGCCGCGACGATCGTTCCTTCCTAAGACATCCGATTACATAGAGCAAGCAGCCCAGCCGACATAGGAAGGTGACGGCTCCCTCCATTGAAGACAAGTTCTTTATTTTCCATTGACGGCTGCCCGGCGTCTGATCTTGCGCACTCCATTCGTAGCCGTGCCATCCCCTTGAAAAGCTCCTTGCTGATCGCTTGCTGATAACCATGACCGATGGCAGGATACTTAATTCACTGCACACGATGCGTCTTCGTGGAGCTAAATGTTAGATGACGGTACATCATAATGTAATCTGCATCCATCCCAAATGCTATGCAAGTCAGGAGCCAGGAAGCCGATTTCGCGGGCCACGTCATATATTGTGGCTGGTCTAAGACCACCGGCTCCAATCCAGTGACAAAGTGGGAGACAAGATGAAGGCGGTAGAGTTCGATTATCACTGCACGAGGGAAGAATAGACTGCGTCACCGCGATACGGTCCAAGGTGCTCCAACTGGTGCGGGAGCAGCGTAGCCACCCATCTGCAGGCCCAGATGCGGTGTGCCCGCGAGACAATGGCTACAATGGGTAGGTCTCCATTGCTTGCCGCTGTTGGCAGAGGACTACGCCAGCCTGGAGATATGTGACTCCCGTGCTTCTCGGACCGGATCGGGTGTGATGCCGTCGTGGACGGAGGAATAGGACAGTCCGGTGACATATGAGTCCCGCTCCCCAGGGACAGGATCGGGTGTGATGCCGCTTTTTGACAGAGGGCATGGGAAGTCTGGAGACATATGCCTCTCGTTCCTCGGGAGCAAGACAGGTGTGGTGCTGTTATCGACCGAAGACCACGCGAGGACATTTATATATACATATATATATACATATTAAGCAATAAGTGGCATATAGAGAGAAACCATGTTCTCACTACAAAGCACAAAAAAAAATTTTTGGCCAAAAGCCCTTTTTTAAGAAAAAAAAAAAAAAAAAAAAAAAAAAAAAAAAAAAAAAAAAATTGCACTTAACTCTGATCCCAAAACTGTATTATTAATACACACACACACACACACACATATATATATATATATATATATATATATATATATATATATATATATATATGCCGAGATACTAGGTGCCACCGTGCAACACTGATAAATGGTGCCAAAACGCCTGCTGCGAAAATAGGTAAACATGAGAAAAAATCCTGAAGAAATATTAGCATGAATTTTGCTTCAAACATTTTCGCAACGGGTTTGATTTTCACAAAGATAAGGCAGGACTTGGAACGCTGCCACAAGCTCATTAGGAGTGGGTCCATGAACGGACGGGGTATACTTTCCAGACTTTCCATACGGTTGTAGAATATGAGGAACAGCTGCAACTGCTGCCGGAATATTTCAGCAAAATATAAACTGTTAAAAGTGTCTAATGGGTATTCCTATAACGGTCGGCATCAATGATAGGGTTTCAGGATATTCCCTTGGCTGTTGGTGTTTAGATTTCTGCTGTTAGTCGGTGTGCACATCGGAATTTGAGGATATGGTCGGCACCAATGGAAGGGTTTCAGGATTTTTCCCTTGGCTGTTGGTTTTTAGATTTCTGCTGTTAGTCAGCGTGCACATCAAAATTTGGGGATAATCACAATCTTGATGTCTCTGACTCCACAAAACTTTAATGATAGTGTTTCTGCGAGCGAGCCAAGTTCTGAGAAGATGTAAGCATCATGACACTTGCGCCAAGGTGGATATTTGGTTGACATTTTTCCAGTAAAAATGTCTCCATAGTCCGATTTCTTCATTTCGCCATTGATACAAATATAGGGTTTAAAGCCACTTACGTCACAAATCATTTCCTCAGGACAGCGTGTCTCAAATTGAAGTCAACCTAAGCAAAGGACACATCTGTGAAGAAGAAAAAAGAAACAATTCTCCATGTATATACGCTCTGGACGCACTCATGATTTTGTTTCCAAACAATGTGTTTCCCACTTGAGCTGGATGGTCGTTTCATTGGTTGCGCGATAATGCCAGATCTGACATAACTGGTCCAGAAATGCAGCAGTCGGGTTGGCAAATTTATTGGCGTTCCTACCCTCTCCATTATCTGCCGGCTTATGTCGCAATGCTCACAATTTTGTGCCTTAAAATGCAGCCCAGGTCAGAAGGAATTTATTGCCATTTTCCATGCGAAATTATGCTGGCTAATTTGTATATATCATGGGCAGGAAAGGGGGCACTAAATACCTCCTCCCCTAACTAGTCGGCAGTATAGCGAGTCCCTCCCGCAACAGGGAAAATCACAAGGTGAGTGAAACATACATCAGAGTTAGGCACACCCCAGGCCACCGTCGTGAGTACTTTCGCGGCGAGCCTGGTCCGGACAAAATTTAACGTCGGCCCGAACCAGACCGGTTTGCGTCATCTGGCGGGGCTACGTCGTCCTTGTACTGATGACACAGAGCTACGCTGTCCTTCTGCCTGCACCGACCCAAACCAAGCCGGCCTGCTCCACCTGACGGAGTTCCGCCGTCCTCGTAATGACGTCATACGTTGGCCTTCAATCAGCACCCTAGCTACGCTGATTTGCTTCTTCTGGCCGAGCTACGTCACTCTTGTATGTCTGACAGAGCTACGCCGATCTCCTGCCGTCAGCAGCCTGCCACCGCTGACAGAGCTACGCCGATCTGCTCCCGCTGACAAGAGCTACGTCGGCCTCTTGCCACTGACAAAGCTATGCTGATTCGCTGCCGCCAGCAGAGCTACGCAAGTCTGTTTTCGCTGACAGAGCTACGCCGGTCTGTTGCCGCCGGTAGAGCTACGCCGGTCTGTTGCCGCCGGCAGAGCTACGCCGGGCTGTCATCGCCCGTAGAGCTACGCCGGTCTGTAGTCGCCGGCAGAGCTACGCCTGGCTGTCGTCGCCGGCAGAGCTACGCCGGGCTGTTGTCGCTGGAAGAGCTACGCCGGGCTGTCGTCGCTGACAGAGCTACGCCGGGCTGTTGTCGCTGGAAGAGCTACGCCGGCCCAGTGCCTGGGCCCCGAGTCGGACCGCGCAAACAAGCAGATTACGTTAGCTTACGACCGGCTCGTCGAATGCAAGATGAGGTGGCTGCAGAGCCACAACCGCCGTTGGCTATCGCCGCTGGTGAAAATCAATGTGATGTCATTGCGAGACCGAAAAATCTTTCCAATCGAAGAGGTGCGGCCATAGGTGTGGTGCACTAATCACTGGGGGGGGGGGGCTTAGGGGCGCATCGACTGCATGGTAGCGCGTGCACTAATCACCAAAATGATAATATTTCCAGGCTAAAATGACCCTGTAATGACTGCAGAATCTGGACATCCACACGTGAAGCGAGCTTGTGAGGGGGAGGTGATGATAGAGCGCGAGGGGAGGGGTGAGTGTGAAGTGTAGCCTGCACTTCCCGCAAACCAGTGAACAGGACGCACCAAAAGTGGTCTCAAAGGTGGTAGTGGTGGATTGGAGTTTAGGGGCGCGTCGACATCAAGGGTCACTTTACGCCCATGTGGTCTCAAATGCAAGCCAATGTTCCGGGGGGGGACTTCCGGCACCTTTCTGTCGGAATTAATACGAATAAATCGGGCCGTTAGCAGATACTCCATGCCTTCGTGCGGCTGTATTACAGCGTGAACAACGCATTTTCAAGATGCAAGAGAAAAGTAAAAAAGCTGCAATCGTTGAGTGGGAGAGGAAGGGACCAACTTCATCTTTGGTTAACTGCCTGGAATAGACCCTGCTTCTCCCCTCTCCTTTCCCGTAGCGCTGGCATTTTTGTTGCCATTGCACTTTTTCTTGTAGTTGTCGCAACTATCCGTCTCACTTTGTTAGGCTTCTCGCAAGATAGCATCTTTTCATCATCATCCTCATCATTGCCGATACATTCCAGTAGGTTCGTATTTACTTGTAATGCCAGATTTCCCCTACGATTATTGAGCTCCATGCGGAACGGATATGAACGCAAGCTGAGTAGGCTACAAGTAGCGGACGGCTCTTTACGCTTCTGCGTTAGGCTCGGAGTGTCAGTTAGCAACTGGCTCCGCGCACAGCACAGCACGACAGTGACTGCAAACTCGTGAGCAAGACAGTCAATCAATCAATCTGTTCTCCAATCAAGACTACTTAGAATAGACTCGCGTGAAGGAACCAGGAAAAACGGCGGCCAGGGGTTGCTTGTTATTCTTGTATCCAAAAATATCCGGAGTGCATAATACAAGCAAGTTTTTACAACATGGCTTCATTTGCGTATTTGTTTGACAATCTGTTATGTTGCCATTTGCGGTTTTGTCTTACCAATCATTATATTGATATTGATGTACTCCACCATGAAGAAGTCCAGTTGCAATTTTGTAGGGATAAATTATTACTTTTCTGCATACGTTGTTGACCAAGTTTGCATATCATCACTGATTTTCCATTCTCTCGGCAGAAGGCGTGGTTAGTGGGCGTGGGAACAGTCTGGTCACGTGATCGTCACCGCTGCTCTGCCGAGAGCGGTCTCTCTCTGTCATGCTACGCTACGACACCCTGTCCTGTCACGCTACGACACCCAGTCACGCTACTACACCCTGTCCGGTTACGACATCCTGTCACGCTACGACATCCTGTCACGTTACTACACCCTGTCTCGTTACGACATCCTGTCATGCTACGACATCCTGCCACGCTACGATACCCTGTCTGCCACGTTACGACATCCTGCCATGTTACGACACCCTGTCCGTCACGTTACGACACCCTGTCCGTCACGTTACGACACCCTGTCCGTCACGTTACGACACCCTGTCCGTCACGTTACGACACCCTGTCCGTCACGTTACGACACCCTGTCCGTCACGTTACGACACCCTGTCATGTTACGACACCCTGTCACGTTACGACACCCTGTCACGTTACGACACCATGTCTGTCACGCTACGACACCACGTCTGTCACGTTGCGACACCCAGTCGTGCTGAAATGGAGAGCTCCCAGTCATGGCGGCGAATTTGTCGGCAGTTTCCCCGCCGATGCGGCTAGCAGTCGGCCAATTTACATTTGTCGGAACTTGTTGCTGGTAAAGAATTGGGCAGTTGGCCGGCGAATTGTGCGGAATGCCAGCTGACATGCCAGATAAGTCAGACTCGTCAGAAGAGAAACCAACAGAGAAACAAAGAAACTGGCGCGCTCATGCCAACAGAGAAACAGGAGAAACTGGTACGTTCGCGCCAATATGGAAACAGAAGGAACTAGAACATTCATTTTAACCAGGGAAACAGTACGAACTAGCACATTCATACCAACAGGGGAAACAATATGAGCTGCCCTATACATGCCCACAGGGGAAACAGCAGGAACTGGCACATCCATACGTGGAGTCGATTCACTTCCGTGTGGTTACGAATCAGATTGGTTGGAAGGGCTCACAATATAGCTATTCTTAATGGCCATCCCAAACACTCAGCGATCTCACCGCTTAGAACCAGCACGCTAGACATCGGGTATGTATCGTGCCCGCGAGATTCGTGAAGCTGCACGTGCGCTGTTGCAGCACACTCGTGCAGATTGCAGCAGCAATAACAGCAGGCGCGCCCGCAGCACACGGAGAGTTCTGCGGCTTTGTCTTCCGCCAGCGGCCGCGGTCGTGTCGACGACGGGGGCTTGTTCACGCCCGGATGCTGTTTGAGCCAAGAGGCGCAGGCGAGGAGGCTCCGAAGACCAATAAAAACGGCGAATGGCCCAAGGAGGCCGGGAAATTTACGAGCTCGCCATTTCTCACTTTGTCGCTTGGCTCAGCTTCGGCTGGCGGTGGTTTATGCGAACGCTGCGTTAGAGGTCGTGCTGCGACGTGGAAAAGGATGTCATGAGTCGGTCCGGTCATCATGAGGTCGTGCTGCAGCATGGAAGGGGATGTCATGAGTCAGTCGAGTCATCATTAGGTCGTGCTGCAGCATGACAGAGGATGTCATGAGCCGACCCAGTCATCATTAAGGGCACGGCAGAGTATGTCATGAGTCAGTCGAGGTTTTCTCGTAGTTATTTGCCATCTCTTCTTTGGGCTTCCACTTCCGCAAGCAGCTTCTTATTCTCACTTTCACCTCTGACTTTCATCTCTCCCTCTCCTACCTCATATCTTACTATCATACCTCATCTCACTCATGCCTCATGTCTCACCTTCACCTCTCACTATCACCCTATCACCCTCACCGTGCACCTTGTACTCTCACATCCACCGCTCGACTCTCTCACTCCAACTATTATCTCCGCCATTCACATTCTACTGTCACTAATCACTCGACTCTGCATTTCACTGTGTCAGTGTATCTCCTATGTATCTCCCGTGTGTCTCCTGTGTATCTCCCGTGTGTCTCCTGTGTAGCTCCTGTGTATCTCCCGTGTTTCTCCCGTGTGTCTCCTGTGTATCTCCTGTGTATCTCCTGTGTATCTCCTATGTATCTCCCGTGTATCTCCCGTGTATCTCCTGTATATCCCTGTGTATCTCCCGTGCATCTCCTGCGTATCTCCTGTGTATCTCCCGTGTATCTCCCGTGTATCTCCCGTGTATCTCCCGTGTATCTCCTGTGTATCTCCTGTGCATCTCCTGTGTATCTCCTGTAAATCCCATGTGTATCTCCCGTGTATCTCCCGTGTATCTCCTGTGTATCTCCCGTGTATCTCCTGTGTATCTCCTGTATATCCCTGTGTATCTCCCGTGCATCTCCTGCGTATCTCCTGTGTATCTCCCGTGTATCTCCCGTGTATCTCCCGTGTATCTCCCGTGTATCTCCCGTGTATCTCCTGTGTATCTCCTGTGCATCTCCTGTGTATCTCCTGTAAATCCCATGTGTTTCTCCCGTGTGTCTCCTGTGTATCTCCTGTGTATCTCCTGTGTATCTCCTGTGTATCTCCGGTGTATCTCCTGTGTATCTCCTTGTCGTCGCACTCACCAGTTCGATGAAGTAGTAGCCGAGGGCAGATCCGAGCAGACCGATGAATGCGGTCAGGCCGATCAGGGTGCCCCGGACTGGCGTTGGAAACAACTCGATGATCAGAAGTCGGATCGAGATCAGGCACGAGACGACGCAGTACTTGGCCATCAGCTTGATGGCCAAGTAGACCGGATACATGTCGATGCCGTCAGCTGCCGGTGAGAGAGAACAGGGACGAGTTAGAAACAGAGACAGAGACAGTGACAGAGACAGGGACAGAGACAGAGACAGGGACAGAGACAGAGACAGGGACAGGGACAGGGACAGGGACAGAGACAGAGACAGAGACAGAGACAGAGACAGAGACAGAGACAGAGACAGAGACAGAGACAGAGACAGAGACAGAGACAGAGACAGAGACAGAGACAGAGACAGAGACAGAGACAGAGACAGAGACAGAGACAGAGACAGAGACAGGGAGAGGGAGAGGGAGAGGGAGACATATAAAGACATAGAGAGAGGGAGAAAGAGAGGGAGAGAGAGAGTGAGGAAGGAAAGGGAGAGAGAGAGGAGACAACGGAAAAGGACAGGACTAAAGTGAGGACCAAGATGTGTTTCATTGTTTATCTCCCAGATCCTTAAAATATTGACTATGTTCATCACAGTTAGGGTGCGTTCGTTTTAAGTTCGAAGAGGCGGATCATTGCACTCAGAAACCTACTAGTAGTGAGCACTGCTTACGTGAGGCCTTGATTACAGCTGTTCGGGATTAGTGCGATTCTGAAATTCCACACGAGGAACGTGAGACCACCAACATCGGTTGCAACATCAGCATTTCATAAGATTCTTCTCCGGCATGCCACCGCAGGCATTTTCACAGTATCCAGGCAGGCCGCTGAGGAAAGCTAGCCATATTCAGCATTTTGCCAGGCCCTACACATTGCATACATAACCAGCTTACTGGGAAATGTATGCAAAGAGCTCCGATGCCAAACGGTGGCGTCACAGGGCTCTTGTCCGCGAGGTATTCCGCCGGATTATGTGTGGATGCCCATCACACACCAGCCAGATAAGCATGACACCTTGGAGACACCAAGCACCCACAAATCAGCGTGGGAGAAATGCAGATGTCGGCACTTGTGAGTCAGCTGAGGTCAAGGGCAGGCTGCACAAGGTCAGGACCAAGGGGTGCGGCCAAGGCGTATGAGGTCGAGGTCGAGGTCGCGGTACCACCAATAGACTGATGAGCTACTGATATTAGATCATCCTAGCTGAGGAGCATGAGCCGACTTCCGTCTGTGACGTCACATAGGCGAGCTGAAAGCGTGTCCGTGCCGTCGGATGTCAGGTGATGTGTCGTCCTCTGGCGTCACCTTTGGCCAGTGGTCTACCGGTGGAAATTTGTCATGAACAAAACTTAGGGACGACAGAATTGTCCAGCAATGATTTGTAGGTTCTTCAAGAAGATTGTAGATCAACTGAAATACGCTACAGTGAAAAATACCCTAGACCAACAGGCAAAGGAGTCGTTTTAGGAAGATTATTTGAATGGCTCAACTGTCCGAATTGATATGGTGCGATGGAAGTGGACGGAAACCTGGAAAACCGCACTGGGCACATAAACATGCGAGACATTATCATCATTATTAGTATCATTTTATTTAAAAAATGTAGTCCGACTTGTTGATGGGGTGGCTTTAGGAACCAGGGCTCTATTGCTAAGCAGAGCTTGTTGCGTGAACCCTGGCCCCACCGCCCGATCCATAAATTCCGGTTCAACGGCAGAGTGTTGATCGAAAGTTTAACGTAGTAACGCCCCGGTAGCTCAGTTGGTTAGAGCGCTGGCCTGCACTGATCTCCCCTGTGCTAGCAACACAGGGTTCGAGTCGCTTCGCGCGCTCGCATTTAGCCCCAGGCCGGGAGTGTCAGTTGGCAGCTGGCCCGATAAGGCCGGGGACCAGCTACCGGTCGGCCGTGTCGGTGCATTGGCGGCACGTTAAACTTTCGATCTAAATGCTGTCGTTGAGCTGGAGTTCATGGATCGGATGGTGGGGCCAGGGTTCACGCAACAAGCTCTGCTTAGCAATATAATCCTTGTTCCTCAAGCCACCCCAGCAACAACTCGGATCAAATTTATTTATTTTATATAAAAAAACGTGCCGTCAATGCACCGACACGGCCGCCCGGTAGCTCGTCCCCGGCCTTATCGGGCCACCTACCAACTGACACTCCCGGCCGGGGGCTAAATGCGAGCGCGCGAAGCGACTCGAACCCTGTGTTGCCAGTACAGGGGGGACCAGTGCAGGCCAGCGCTCTAACCAACTGAGCTGCCGGGGCGGCAAATTTAGGTTTCAATCTTGGAAATGTTGATAACGAAATCGTCATATATTCGAGTTTTGCTAACATTTGACCTTTGGCCTGACCTGGACGATCACTTATCAACCCCAGGCATACAAATCGGATCTCAGTCACAAGGTCGTGGTGCCGCCTCTCAAGCCAGTATTCATTGCGTCTCAGTAGCACATTTCGTTTGGAAACACCAGGGCTCGCAACCCCTCGCCCCCCCCCCCCCCGTGCACTGGCGAAGGTGGCAGAATGCCGCAATCGAAGGATGGTTAAGCAGCTGACTTGCGAGCTGTCATGTAGGAGCAACTATGGGAACCAAGACATTCATGCAAAGTTACTGTTACTGTTAAGCCACATAAGTGTACACGACCCGAGACTTCTCCTTCGCAAGCGGTGTCACATAGCATTGCGGCGTACTTAGAGCGTGCCTATGGTTTCCCCACATATCCCGCCGAGCAGATGGGCGTCACAAACGGTCACAGTCGCGTCGCGTTCGACGACACCGTCCTCATCACCAGTCGCGTCCCGCCGTCGGGCCTCCACAGATCCACAGGATACGATAACCACTCCCCATTCGGACTCGTTGTTTGACGTCACACCTGCGACAGGCGTTGAATTATTACAGTAGACGACACGTGCATCGTGCTCGTGCAGCCATCCGCGCCGCCGTGGACTTTCGGTACGAACGGGGGGCATAGTCGTCTGTATCCATTCTTTCCATGCAATGCCCACAGGCGTAGTGCTCAACTTTAAGACGATTGGTGGACACGCCTCCCCATTTCGCGCCGCCCATGCATGTAGCGCGACTCGGCTGGAAAACATCGCCAAGAAATTCCCGATCCGGACCGCGCTGCGCGTCTCTGGCTTGGTCGCTTGGAGGAACCCCATATCTTACGTCATCACCACGAGGAGGTTTTTAATCGAAGGCAACACTTAACTGAACGCATTTAATTAGGTCGCAAACATTTATCTTATGAGCAAAGTACTTCAGTTTTGTATACGATTATTATGTACGCTTTTTGCAACGCAATACCCACTACGTGAAACTTGTCAATTGCGACTTGCACCATGTCCTGATATGGACACTGGGATAATGGCAAGATTATGGGGTCTACGTGAGGATTATCATGTCAGACAGGTGCCCTGGTAGTCGCACGGTGACGATATCAGCGCTGAATGCCGACCAAGCTGTCCAATACGAACCAGTTCCGTGCATGGACTGAGATGGCCGACTAGACTGCTCCGCAGTACCCCAGCGCAACCGGAACAGCATGCCACAGTTTCAGGCGTGTTCTACATTCGTTTCAGCGGCATCGAGGGCCAAGGCTTGTTTGGGTTAGTTTTCATCCCACCAGACCAATGTCTTCAGTAACGCAATCACTTCGTATTCCTTGCAGCCGTGGAAGTGCAAGCAAACAAACGAACATGCAAACTATAAAATAAACATGTAGATTGGTGTATAGATTACCTTGTCCACATACTCGGAAACACACGATGTAGTTAGTCATCCAGTAGGTAGGGCCGACATTTTAACAGATATTGTTTTCATTGCTAGGGACCTCACTGGCTTGCCAACCAAGCGCCAAGGTTGACAGATTGCGCCCGGAGCATTGCCTGTGAGGCGCTTTAGGTTGTCTTCGCTATCTTCGCCATTCTGCCGTCAGTTGGGACTATTTTACAATTATCCACCAGCGGCGTACCGCAAGGCCTAGGATGGGGTGAAAAACAATTGATGGGCATATCATTTATATTATTGCAACGTCAGCCGCCATAGCGACTGGATCCATATTATTGAACAGGTGTAAAGATGTGCTTACGGAAGAGAGCGAGTTTAGGTAAGTTTCTCGTAGTCTCAAAACAAACCAAATTATATTTTTTGATTACTCCGTGTTGCCAAATGTGGCTTTGACAACATGCCGCTTCATTGTGTCTCATCGGTGATACCTCCCCACCCTACCAATATGAAAACATCAGTGAAATAATTTCGTGGGGATAGGGTGAGTCATCTGCTGGATTCTTATGTACGAAATAAGTTGAGGAATAATAATGCGATGTAACAATACAAATAGCATGATATCAAGACTTCAAAGTTCATGCCATCACGCTTCAGAGAACATTTTTCAATTTAGATGACACATGTAAGCATATATGCATACATTCACTCACGTACATGTATATATATATATATATATATATATATATATATATATATATATATATATATATACAGTAACTGAATATGGCCATATCCTTGCCTCCTCAGGTAGTAATGGTATTTGGAGCGAGGGGAGGGAATTGGCGTGCTAGAACTCCCCAGTCATATCGACCAGTAAGCATATCACATTAAGTTAGTTGTTTGGGTTTTAGGGCGCATCAACTGCAGTGGTTATACAGCGCCCATATATCACATTAAGCATAGAGATGTGGAAGCTAAGAGGGACGGCGCTGCTGACATCAACGTATTATCACCATTGTCAGGGTAAGTTCAGCTGAAAAATAACATTTGACAAACGGGATCATATCACTCCTGAAGTTCACGCTAGTGGTCACTTTAAGTACCCGGTCAGAGAGAGAGAGAGAGAGAGAGAGAGAGAGAGAGAGAGAGAGAGAGAGAGAGAGAGAGAGAGAGAGAGAGAGAGAGAGAGAGAGAGAGAGAGAGAGAGAGAGAGAGAGAGAGAGAGAGAGAGAGAGAGAGAGAGAGAGAGAGAGAGAGAGAGATATATATATATATATATATATATATATATATATATATATATATATATATATATATATATATATATATATATATATATATATATATATATATATATATATATATATATATATATATATATATATATATATATATATATATATATATATATATATATATATATATATATATATATATATATATATATATATATATATATATATATATATATATATATATATATATATATATATATATATATATATATATATATATATATATATATATATATATATATATATATATATATATATATATATATATATATATATATATATATATATATATATATATATATATATATATATATATATATATATATATATATATATATATATATATATATATATATATATATATATATATATATATATATATATATATATATATATATATATATATATATATATATATATATATATATATATATATATATATATATATATATATATATATATATATATATATATATATATATATATATATATATATATATATATATATATATATATATATATATATATATATATATATATATATATATATATATATATATATATATATATATATATATATATATATATATATATATATATATATATATATATATATATATATATATATATATATATATATATATATATATATATATATATATATATATATATATATATATATATATATATATATATATATATAGAGATATATAGAGAGAGAGAGAGAGAGAGAGAGAGAGAGAGAGAGAGAGAGAGAGAGAGAGAGAGAGAGAGAGAGAGAGAGAGAGAGAGAGAGAGAGAGAGAGAGAGAGAGAGAGAGAGAGAGAGAGAGAGAGAGAGAGAGAGAGAGAGAGAGAGAGAGAGAGAGAGAGAGAGAGAGAGAGAGAGAGAGAGAGAGAGAGAGAGAGAGAGAGAGAGAGAGAGAGAGAGAGAGAGAGAGAGAGAGAGAGAGAGATAGAGATAGAGATAGAGATAGAGAGAGAGAGAGGTAGAGAGGGAGAGAGAGAGAGAGGGAGAGAGATAACGTTGGAACCATCAGTCTCGTAAGAATAAGCAGCTGACCTCTCCGTTTGGTCTGGACTAATGTGTGGAAAGTTATCATATTGTCACTCGATCTAACATCGGAAACCGCACATGACTTCAGTGAAATTGATAACTAGTGTGCTGAATTCTAGGCTACCGATTTATATTTGAACCAGCTCTATGGATCAATTGGTTGCGTGCCATATTACTTTATATCGGTAAGCAGCAAGACGCCAAGTCTGGTGAATCATGAGCGATGTGGTATTATCGAAAATCAGGAGGGGTGAATAGATTCGCTCCCATCCCCTTCAGTGCGCCACTAAGGGATTAATTTCGCCTTGCTCTGGCGGCTTTGTGATGGAAACACTACTTCAGGTAGCGCAGTGAGACCAGTGCGTTACGAGGCTCTAGTGTGGTGAGACCAATTAGTTATGGGGCTACGATGTGGTGAGACAAATTCGCCATGGGGCTATGGTGCGGTGAGACCAGTTCTCTATGAGGCTATAGTCAAGTTTCTTCAGCGATAGTATTTTTTTTCGTCCAAATATTCCGAGGAATTCCAACTAACGAGATACACGGGGTGACGATGCTAGCAATTCTGCTCCGGATGCACGAGTCACCGATCAATCACGTCGCTCGATACGGCCGGTTCGTCAGGCGACGCTAAGTCGTTGCTGCACATACGAAACCTCCCGAGGAAAACGACCGGATCGGCCTCAAGGAAGTGCCTGCGGTCTTCCACGGCTGTCCGTCCGAAGTCCTGTTTCATTTCCGGCCACTGTGCATTGCTGAGCACCAATTAAGCAGGCTGTCTTCAGACGACTGCCTTATGGCTGGTACTCCTATGGCTGCTCATCCCGAATGGAATGCGCACCGCTGATCAGAATGTGATTTCACCGGAACATTCACGAGTTTGCCTTCACGTGGGGAATTTCTATTGCACATATGTCGTGGCAGAGTAGTCTCAATAGCGTGTAATCAATGTAAGCAGGTCTGCATTGATGAAACCAGAAACCACAACGGCCAGTTATAGCCTGTGAACAATGCTATCCAAGTCAGAAAACATGGGTCCCATGATTTATTGGGAGAATACAATGCATCATTCAACGACGTACTTAACTGTGAGTACGTTAAAAATAAGAGCTCGTGCGATTCACGTTAATTGCGAGTTTAAGATATTGTCCCGTATTAGTACCTCTGCTGGAACATGACCATTCTCAAAGTGCCACGCATGACCTACGGTGGAATTGTGTTAGCTGTTCAAATTCAGACAATATGACGTCACACGGTTTTGTGGCGGACGACATCTCCTGGGTGAGTGGGGAGCGCGTCCGGATGTGAACGCGATACGATACCACATCCCGCAACAAGTCTGACCATGCCTCGCCGCCTTCTCAGCAGGATTACATAGATTACTGAGACGCAACCTCCGCCAATTTTGGACTTCCTTAAAGGGAAGATGTCATCGTAGTATGGAGTCCATGGCTCAGCTCAAGGTGACTTATTCCCCATGGTCATGGGTGAAGGCTTCTTAGCCCCTTTACGGCAGCCCCATGTGGTTTGTCTGTAGCTCCTGCATGCGCAAAGCGATCATCCTGAAACGTGGTGTGACCTTTCTTACCTACCTTCGTTACATACGATTCTAGTTTTGCTATATCCATTTTGGTCACGGGAAGCTCCAGGAAAAGGTTTTCTGAGGGATGCTTTGAAAAAAAACATACTCAGTTTTCGTCACATCGCAACACATTTTGGTTCTACCATATTGATTTGAAAGCATTTTATCGTTCTTTACCACGCTTGGCAGGCAATATTGAAAGGCCGTTGGCTACAACGTCGTTGGCTTCATGACAAGAGAGGATGTAGCTCGTATACTTATGAGAGGCGCGTCAGGGATGGGAAAGAAGAGGGATAGGCTGTGTACGGCCAAAATTCATGTAAATAGTGACATTGAGGAACAATAGAGTCCCATAAACGAATACCGGCCATGCTATGTCACAGGGTTCTTTGAAATTATGGAAGTATATTTTGGTCGAGGGCGGCTCCACAAGACTTTTGAGAGGAAGGAGGAAAGCAATTGTTTTTTCTGTGCCTGCCTTCTTCCATTGACTTGACATGCTACTGGAAAACTTCGCAGTACGTATTTTAAAGGTGCGCGAGGGATCTGGACGTTTATAACTGTTATACGTACCAGGTTTTCAACTATTATGGTTTATGCTTACTAGGGGATACTTCAGCTCGCACAGGAAAACCGCAGCATGGCTCTGGGCCTTCAGGTTGTAAAAGCTGGAACATCTGCAGCATTAAGCTGGAACATCTGCAGCATTAGCAAATCGATCCCACAGCTCAACCGCCAAGCTGCAAGATTCAGTTATTTTTGGGCCCAGCAACTTCTTCCATCGGCAATCGATTCTTTCCAGTCGTTGCACACCAATTCATTCGCGCATTGAGAAAAGCTAAACCCGGATTCTGACTGTTTTTTTAGCCGCACGACTAAGTCCAGCTTTTTACAGACGGTGTGTCGCAGACATGGCTGCAGCACATATCAGGTGCCTGCCGACCGGTCTGGATGATGCAGGTACTCACGAGCGGTATAATGGCCCGTGAAGGAAATGTACTCACGAGTCTTAGAAGTCTTATCAGGGCGTGTGACGGAGAGGTACTCAAGGGTCTTATAAGGGCACGTGACATTCATGTACTCACGAGTCTTATAAGGGCACGTGACATTCATGTACTCACGAGTCTTATAAGGGCACGTGACATTCATGTACTCACGAGTCTTATAAGGGCACGTGACATTCATGTACTCACGAGTCTTATAAGGGCACGTGACATTCTTGTACTCACGAGTCTTATAAGGGCACGTGACATTCATGTACTCACGAGTCTTATAAGGGCACGTGACATTCATGTACTCACGAGTCTTATAAGGGCACGTGACATTCTTGTACTCACGAGTCTTATAAGGGCACGTGACATTCATGTACTCACGAGTCTTGTAAGGGCACGTGACATTCATGTACTCACGAGTCTTATAAGGGCACGTGACATTCATGTACTCACGAGTCTTATAAGGGCACGTGACATTCATGTACTCACGAGTCTTATAAGGGCACGTGACATTCATGTACTCACGAGTCTTATAAGGGCACGTGACATTCATGTACTCACGAGTCTTATAAGGGCACGTTACATTCATGTACTCACGAGTTTTATAAGGGCACGTGACATTCATGTACTCACGAGTCTTATAAGGGCACGTGACATTCATGTACTCACGAGTCTTATAAGGGCACGTGACATTCATGTACTCACGAGTCTTATAAGGGCACGTGACATTCATGTACTCACGAGTCTTATAAGGGCACGTGACATTCATGTACTCACGAGTCTTATAAGGGCACGTGACATTCATGTACTCACGATTTAGGTATGTACTCACGAGTCTTATAAGGGCACGTGACATTCATGTACTCACGAGTCTTATAAGGGCACGTGACATTCATGTACTCACGAGTCTTATAAGGGCACGTGACATTCATGTACTCACGAGTCTTATAAGGGCACGTGACATTCATGTACTCACGAGTCTTATAAGGGCACGTGACATTCATGTACTCACGAGTCTTATAAGGGCACGTGACATTCATGTACTCACGAGTCTTATAAGGGCACGTGACATTCTTGTACTCACGAGTCTTATAAGGGCACGTGACATTCTTGTACTCACGAGTCTTATAAGGGCACGTGACATTCATGTACTCACGAGTCTTATAAGGGCACGTGACATTCATGTACTCACGAGTCTTATAAGGGCACGTGACATTCTTGTACTCACGAGTCTTATAAGGGCACGTGACATTCATGTACTCACGAGTCTTATAAGGGCACGTGACATTCTTGTACTCACGAGTCTTATAAGGGCACGTGACATTCATGTACTCACGAGTCTTATAAGGGCACGTGACATTCATGTACTCACGAGTCTTATAAGGGCACGTGACATTCATGTACTCACGAGTCTTATAAGGGCACGTGACATTCATGTACTCACGAGTCTTATAAGGGCACGTGACATTCATGTACTCACGAGTCTTATAAGGGCACGTGACATTCATGTACTCACGAGTCTTATAAGGGCACGTGACGGACAAGATGATGAAGATCCCGGCTCCGATGAGAAAGTAGAATATGGGTTTCTTCCGGCCGAACCTGAAACGAAGAACGATCATCATGATGAGGCAGCACACGGGGCATCGCATGATGGCGAGAGCAAAATATGTTTTATAATGCATCATAAGTAAAACAAAAATGTAGCGACAGTCCGTCGATTCTGGGATTTGTTGGCATCACTTGCCCGCTCCATGTTCACAAAGGAAGTGTGGCGTATGCTATTGTACTCATAGACGTGCAATACTGTACTCATATAAGTGCAATAATGTACTCCTAGAAGTGCAAAAATGTACTCATGGCACTCATAGAAGTGCAATAATGTACTCATAGTGCCGATAGCAGTGCAATAATGCTCGGTTGTGAAAATGACTTGATCGCGATGGCCGTGGTTGCTATACGTCCCGTGGTTACATTGATCGTGATGACCGTAATTGTTATATGTCTCGTGGTTACATTGATCGTGATGACCGTGATTGTTATATGTCTCGTGGTTACATTGATCGTGATGACCGTGATTGTTATATGTCTCGTGGTTACATTGATCGTGATGACCGTGATTTTCATATGTCTCGTGGTTACATTGATCGTGATGACCGTGATTGTTATATGTCTCGTGGTTACATTGATCGTGATAACCGTGATTGTTATATGTCTCGTGGTTACATTGATCGTGATGATCGTGGTTGCCATACGTCCCGTGGTTGCATTCATCGCGATGACCGTGATTGTTATATGTCTCGTGGTTACATTGATCGTGATGATCGTGGTTGCCATACGTCCCGTGGTTACATTGATTTCTAAGCGCTTATCATAGCGAATCGAAATGAAGAGAAATTATGCTAAACTGCACACAGTGCAGGAAGAAGCTGCCCAACATTTCATATACTGCTTAATACAAGTGCAAAATAAAAACGATGGGCAAACACGGAACTATGAATATGTCGCAGGGCAAGGAAAGCGAAAGAGGACCCAAAAACTGATGCTTTGTGTAACATTTGTATTCTTAACATTTATTGCATCGTGCTGCATGGACGACTGAGAGAAAACTCTTGAGTGTTGCGTGTTTTGTACGATTTCACAACTCTGGATTGACTAGGATTGCAAAGAAATACAGCAGACCGCAATTCCAAAATTGTCTCGTCATCTACCTCAAACGCATCGAGTGAACGAATCAACGTGCCAACGGGCCCGACAAATGAATCTTGCAAAACCATGCAACCCACATTCCCAACTGGATTCGATAGTGACGGCGCGGAGCATAAGCAGCTTGCCTGCCATCCCTGCTGTCCTCGTACTATTTAACATTCGATGTCCTGCTAACAGAACCGGGATGGCGATATCAAAGAAGACCGTTATTTAGTCGAGACATCATTAAACGAGCACTTCTTGTGGCCTGTTGTCCAAGATCGTTCGACGGCAAAACGTCATCGACACACAGGAAGCTCAGATTTGCAGTACTTGCCGTTAAGAGACGAATACAAGTGACGTGGAAAGGTCCTAGTTCACCGAATAAACGCATAGGTCATATTCCAGCCTAATTAAAACCCATTTGTTGTTGTCCGGCAGCTTTTCGTTAATTCTAGGTATGGACCCAGGCGGGTGCATCTTATTGAGCGAGACCCGGCGGGCTGACCACGCTGCATTCTGGGCCCAATGTGGCCCGCCCGAGATCGAGTTGCAACACAAAGCGTGCTTAGCGGTCCGTTCAAGCCTAAGAATCGCAAGCACCGTCATTTCAAGGAATCATTGTACTCATTCCGCCATAACATGACCAACTTCATCCAATCATTTGATGTTGGACAATTCTGGCCTATATATCAGAATTCATTCCTTTGAATCGTGTGAATGCATTTTGCGTATTTGGATTTGACAACCTTCATCGAGCTCCAGCTTCGAACCTACCTTCCTGACTTGAAAACAGTTCATTGCTACTCTCAGTTGGATGGAAATATCCAGATTTCCATGAACTTCAAATCTGAATAGAACAAAATAATACAAACCTAAGTCCTATGTGAATACTATACTTCTGAAGGATCATAGGCGTGTCTGTTGTACTACTGGTGTCACAAATAGGTTGGCAGTCGGACAGGGCGTCCTGGCACCTGAATCTCCCGCATTTGTATAAGTATGGTGGGAAGCAGTACACCAGTCAAGGATACTCGGGTTCCAGGACGGTCAGCTGACTGCCAAGCCATTGGTGACGTCAATGGTGCCCAGGTGTGTTGGGAAACAGCACACCTGTACAGGATATTCAGGTGCCAGAACATCCAGCCTGACTCCTAACCTATTGGTGACGGCAATTATACCATACACGATGCCAATGTGTACAATTTATTCAAACTAAGATAATGATCGCACATCGCAGCAATGGCTACGCTGACATGCCTGAACAACAAATATAGCATCCTTGTCCCGGGGCGGGGTCTCGAGAACCACAGATAAGATGAGGTGGTAAGAACCATGAGCTCCACCACAGGGGGATGGAGGGGTTGCACCCCTCTCCTCCGCAACCTCTGATAGAGGATTATACCCCAACAATTAATTGGCGCATGGTCCAATGTTTTTGCATGAAAAGCGTATGTCGCAGCTGAAAATGGTAGGCAAATTCCTTCATGTACTTCCTTTGCTCTCTCAGATATGTCAGTGAATGGTAATCTTATTGATACCGAAAAGTGATCTGGATTCAAGCAGTTATGCAAGGCTACATCGTCAAGTTCTAACCTATTTTAAATGGTCACCGTCGGCAAAGCCTTGTGCTAATTCAGAGGAGCAGGTTTTAAGCCACCGTTATATCGTCAAACATGGCATCACATTTCGACATGGAAAGGCAGCGTCGGCGATGCTGACGTGCACACTGTCAACTTGGTTAAAAAACGCGGTCCATGTTTTATGCAGTCAACGCGGTTCATGTTTTATGCGACTTCACAATCTACCAGTTTTCCAGAGCATCATTATTCCGCTCTACTCGAGCCGTGATTGGTCAGTTCGTGTGGACAGTATGGCGCAGTAGATGTTTTGGCGCGGCGGCCGATGCTGTGGCGCGAGGGACCGCTGCCCGGCAGCACCCAAACATTGCTCGCTTCAGCCCGACCTCCAAGGTCACCAGCAAGAGGCACCGGACCATGTCGGTGGACTTTCTGGAACTGTGAGGATACAGCTATATGCTGTTGTTAATTGCACATCTCGATATGGCATATGCCGATGAATACGTATGCATGTGAACACTCATGACGTCACAACGAAGCTGGAGTAGCCTGATGAACATACCTTACGTTTCACTGGGCGCCTTGATATTGACGTATTTTCACCCGGAAATTGCAATCACGGCTGCACCAAGCGGGCACCACGGCTACACCGAGCGGACATTGCAGTACCGAGAGGGCACCACGGCTACACCGAGCGGACATTGCAGTACCGAGAGGGCACCACGGCTACACCGAGCGGACATTGCAGTACCGAGAGGGCACCACGGCTCCACCGAGCGGACATTGCAGTACCGAGAGGGCACCACGGCTACACCGAGCGGACATTGCAGTACCGAGAGGACACCACGGTTACACCGAGCGGGCACTACCACGAGGACTGACGACTGTTCATGGCGTATGTGGCCCGTCGAGTACATTCAACAAGACTGTGCCGTGACATGACCTCGCATTTTCATACATTGTGTTTTGTGTTGAAAATGTACGAGTGAAAAGCGACATTAGAAGGAGAGAAACTAGCCCATGGGTAGAGCACTCGTCTTTCAACCGCAACATTACGTAACCTCCTGCCACTTCTTGCCTCTGCTGCAAATCCGCGGGACCAACTGGCCGCATAATCTAGAATGAGTTTGTTGTCTTGAAAGCTTGAACAAATGAGTGGCACGAAATAGTAACGAGAGTTTTGAATAGCTGCGTATTGCTTGTTTTCTAAGTTGAGGCTATGTGGCACGCACGTAAATGGTTCGATGCTATATCATTTCAGTTGCAAAGGTGATGCAGGACATATGTGCATATGACCATAGTAAGCTCATTTAAGCCTTAATTTATAAAATGTAATACCAATGTGTATAGGTGAGGACTTCTCGACATTTGAGGAGATCCAGCAGCAAGAATTGCCCTTACACAGGTGAAAAATAAACCAAAGTAGGATTTAATAAGACATCGATTTTACAGTTGTATCAGCTCACCTCATTGCATTCATTTAGGCTCATTTTTGTAGAGTAAAATTATCCGGGGTGCTTCAATATTGATCCAACGAACCCAGGGAGGGTCCTGACCCTCCTTCGGGATCTTCAACTCTGCTGAAGGGAGACATGCTGCGGTGTAATTAACATATCCAAGGATGTCGGAACCAGGACAGGGATCTGACTAGCTCCCACTCGCACCCACCATGTGGAGTCTCTAAACAAACTGTAAATTGAATTCAGTTTTCTTGAAATACGGACAAGTTCTTATCAGTCAACGCCTCACTGCGACATATGACAAGAGGCGGCGTAACGGCGATACGATGACGGAACTTGCGTGTTTTTCTCGCCCGCCTCTCACGCAGGTTGTTGGGATCGCCTTTGCCATCCCCGCAGTCAAAATGACGTGGCAGCGCCAGCGGCAACAACAGCCGCGCCCGGTGTGGATAGGGCGGCGAGCCAGCTTCTCAGGGCGCTGCTCCTGGTGCACACCCTGCACGCCTTGGTTGGTACGACACAGCGATCGTTAAGTCATGTAGCGTCGCCAATCTCCCACGGCGATTAGTCGCGGGCGAAGAGTAGCGACAGGTGAGACTCGAACTCACGACCTTCGACTGCGAGACGAGCAACTTACCCCTAGACTGCTCATCCCCACCCCACGCGTCTTGCGGCCAGCCGGGCGTCCCCGGCCCCGTCAGCTGTGCCGACCCGCGGCTCAGCATCGCACCGGAGATCGCCCCGGCGACGGCAGAGCGGTACCAGCGTCCAGGACTACGGACTGGTACGGGAGCACCTGTACCTGCACCCGCTAATGCGGTCCGGATGCCCGGTCGCACGCACCGGGGTGGCATAGGCGCATCCAGGCGCCACGGATGGAGGGAGGAACGAACTAGCGCCGACACAGCGACTTCCATGAGGGATTAGTCATAGGACACACATCGGGGTGGCAGAGGCGCATCCAGGCGCCACGGATGGAGGGAGGAACGAACTAGCGCCAACACAGCGACACCCGTGAGTGATAGCCATGAGGGAAAAGATGTGATGTGTGGCAGTGTTGGTGCGTGAACACCTGGGATGTGAGCTGTTGTGACGCCTGCCGCTGGTGTTGTCAACTCTAGCTTGGAAATGTTTCGGATGTCGTGCAACTGTACGCGCAAACAAGCGACATGACGCATTGGTAGAGACAGATTACCAAGTACCTAGCAATTCTCCCCGCCAGCCGACAGTTCATCCAGCCGATTTGGAATGTCAGATCCAGTTCATGCTGGCCAATTACCCCGAGCCACTCTGATGCTACCCGGAGACTTCAACAGCTGTGTGCCAACAGCCAAGCAAAATGTTAGCGACCACATACTGCGCCGGCCGTTTACCATCTACGATCTGCACGTTACCGAGTGTCCAGCCCCCCTGCCGACCAGCCACTCTCTATTGGACGTGACTACTGCCACCAGACGACCGCGCCGAGCGGGTGAGCCGACCATGTCGCGCTGCTGCCCACAGCTACTGCCGGGCGCTGCTACTCACAGCCACTGCCGGGCGCTGCTGCCCACAGCTACTGCCGGGCGCTGCTACTCACAGCCACTGCCGGGCGCTGCTGCCCACAGCTACTGCCGGGCGCTGCTGCCCACAGCTACTGCCGGGCGCTGCTGCCCACAGCCACAGCCGGGCGCTGCTGCCCACAGCTACTGCCGGGCGCTGCTGCCCACAGCCACAGCCGGGCGCTGCTGCCCACAGCTACTGCCGGGCGCTGCTGCCCACAGCTACTGCCGGGCGCTGCTGCCCACAGCTACTGCCGGGCGCTGCTGCCCACAGCCACTGCCGGGCGCTGCTGCCCACAGCCACTGCCGGGCGCTGCTGCCCACAGCCACTGCCGGGCGCTGCTACTCACAGCCACTGCCGGGCGCTGCTGCCCACAGCTACTGCCGGGCGCTGCTACCCGCAACCACTGCCGGGCGCTGCTGCCCACAGCCACAGCCGGGCGCTGCTGCCCACGGCCACAGCCGGGCGCTGCTGCCCACAGCCACAGCCGGGCGCTGCTGCCCACAGCCACAGCCGGGCGCTGCTGCCCACAGCTACTGCCGGGCGCTGCTACTCACAGCCACTGCCGGGCGCTGCTGCCCACAGCCACAGCCGGGCGCTGCTGCCCACAGCCACAGCCGGGCGCTGCTACTCACAGCCACAGCCGGGCGCTGCTACTCACAGCCACAGCCGGGCGCTGCTGCCCACAACCACAGCCGGGCGCTGCTGCCCACAGCCGGGCGCTGCTGCCCACGGCCACAGCCGGGCGCTGATCCACAGCCGGGCGCTGCTACCCACAGCCACAGCCGGGCGCTGCTACCCACAGCCACAGCCGGGCGCTGCTACTCACAGCCACAGCCGGGCGCTGCTACCCACAGCCACAGCCGGGCGCTGCTGCCCACAACCACAGCCGGGCGCTGCTACCCAGGTGCACGGTGATCACGAACCTCTGTGCGCGGGTCATGGCTAACGTGCTTCTTTGCGGGTTCAGTCGTGACTGCAGCCGGCATAAGGCAAATTGACCACGCGCCAGCTACCGTGAGGGAACTCTCCAGCCGGCGGGCACCAGCTGCCAAAGAAGCTGCCGACCATCTCACCGACACTCACACGGCGTGAGCTGTGCTGCGCTCACACGTGTGACCATCACCTCCGGCCAGTTTGACTGCAGCCACTGCACCCCGCTGGGCAGCGCGCTAGCCGGAGACAAGCGCGCAACCAAACGCCAAACGCCAAGCACGATGCGCAGATTGCCGGGCACTTCCGAAAAGTCTCACAGAGCCGGGGAGGCGCTGTCTGCGCTACTGAGGAATGCAACAGCTGAGTGGGCTCCGGGGAGACGCACGATTGCCGGCTTCCCGAGCTAATCTGCGGCGAGCTGTTGTGTGACGATAGTCGGCACGGAATTGGCCTGTGCGCCATATGATTATCTCAGCTGTCTGTGTTGCGATCGCACTTATTTTACTTCATTTTCCATCTAGCATCTCAGGCAGTCACCAGAGACAAACCACCAAAGCGGTGAATCTTACGAAAAAACACCCACAACTTACAACCCAACTCTTACAACTCAAAACTCAAAACTTAAAACCTAAAATTTAAACCAGTTTGGGGCCCCCTGGGAAGGGTTTTTGAAAAAGGGATAAAACACCCCCCACACACACAAAAAAAAAAATTTTTAACCCTTTCCCATTTAATTTCCATTTACCATTAACAAAAATAAAAATTTTATAAAAAAAAAAAAAAAAAAAAAAAAAAAATTTTTTTTTTTTTAAAAAAAAGAAAAAAAAAAAAAGATCCCCCCCCCCAAATAAAAACCTTCATATCCCCCCCAAAAATAAAAAAATAAAATTTAAAAAATAAAAAACAAAATATAAAAATTTCCAAAAAAACCCCCCAAAAAAAAAAAAAAAATAAAAAAAAACCCCCCCCTCCAAAAAAAAAAAAAAACTGATATTTTTTGTTTTTAAATTATAAATAAAAAAAAAAAAATTAAAATATAAAAAAACCCCAAAAAGCCAAACGGGGGAAAGGAAAAAACAAATTAAAAAAAAAAAAAAACCAAAAAAAAAGGGGGGGAAAAAAAAAAAGAAAAAAAAAACCCAAAACCCAACCAAAATCCCACCATTTTTTTTAAATTTTTAAAAGAAAAGGGAAGGAAAAAAAAAAGGAAAAAAAAAAAAAAATAAAAAAAAAAAAAAAAAAAAAAAAAAAATAAAAAAAAAAAAAAAAAAAAAAAAAAAAAAAAAAAAAAAAAAAAAAAAAATTAATTCCAAAAAAAAATTAAAAAAAAAAAAAAAATAAAAAAAATAAAAAAAAAAAAAATTTAATTTTTTAAATTAAATTTAATTAATTTTTATATTTTAATTAAAAATAAAATTATAATAAAAAAATTTTTTAAAAAAAATTAAAATAAAAAAAAAATAAAAATAAAAATAAAAAAAAAAAAATAAAAAAAACAAAAAAAAAAAGGAACAAAAAACACAAAAAAAAAAAAAAAAAAAAAAACCAAAAAAAAAAAGAAACAGCAAAAGAGGGGGAACGGGGAGAAAAGGCCAAAAAACCCAAAAAAAAAAAAAAAATCAAAAAACCAACAAAACACGCCCGGACCCCAACCCCAGGCGGGGGGAATCAAAAAACCAGAAAAAACCCAGAAAAAAAAAAAAAAAAAAAAAAAAAAAAAAAAACAACCACAACCAAAACAAACCGGGACAAACCAACACCCCCCCCCCCCCCCAAGCCAGCCCCCCGCGAGGGGGGGGAAGGGGGGAGGGGGGTTTAAAAAAACAGGGGGGAAAAAGGGGGAAAAAAAACAAAAACCAAAACAAACACCCCTCCAACAAAAAACAAAACAAAAAAAAATAAAGTAAAGGAAAATAAATTTTTACAAAATTTATTTTAATTAAAAATATTAATAAAAAAAAAAAAATATAAAATTATATAAAAAAATAAAAAAAAAAAAATATAAAATAAAATTTAAAAAAAATAAAAAAAAATAAAAAATAATTTATTAAAAAATAATTAAAAAATTTAAAAAAAATTAATTTTAAAAAAAAAAAAAAATTTATTTTTTTATGGGGGCCAAAATTTAAAAAGCCCCCCAACAAACAATCCCCAAAAAAGCGGAAAAGGGGCGCCCCCATCAAAGGGTTAGATAAAAAAGGGTTTTTTGGCCCCCACTATAACGGTGGTTTTAAAACCAGTCCCCCCAACATGTTACCTATTAAAATATTTTAAAAAAAATTTAAAAAAATATTTTGAAAAATTTTAATTAAAAAAAAATATTAAAAATTTTTTAAAAAAATTTTATAAAAAATAATTTTTTAAAAAAATTGATTTTAGTTGTTGGTGGTTGGAGTTTAGATTTTTAAATAAAACTCAAAACCCAACCCAAAAACCCACCCCCCCCCCCACCCCCCCCAAAAAAACCCCCACCCAAAACCCAAAAAAAAAAACCCCCTCCCCCCCCCCCAACCCCCCCCCCCCCCCCCCCCCCCCCCCCCCCCCCGGCCCGCCCCCCCCCCCCCCCCCCCCCCCCCCCAAACCGGGGGGAGCAAGGGCCGCCGCCCCCCCCGAACCCCCGTACCCAACCCCCGGGGAGGCCAGCCGACCTAATTTGTTTAACCTTTTGAAAAAAAAAGGGTTTAGGTTATTTTTTTTTAAAAATTAAAAAATTAATATTTTTAAAAATTTTTTTTTTTTATTTATTTAAAGTAGGGTTTTAATTATTTTATTAAAGGTTTTTTTAATATTTTTAAGGTTTTTTTAAATTTTTTTATAAAAATTTTAATTTATTTTATAAAATAAATTTTTAAAAAAAAAAATCAAATTTAAAACCCCTTTTTATATAAATATTAATTTTAAAATTTCAAATATTATTAATTTAAAAATAAATAAATTTAAAAAAAAAAAAAAATTAAAAAAATTTAAAAAAAAAAAAAAAAAATAAAAAAAAAAAAAAAATTAAATAAATTAAATATATTTAAAAAAAAAAAAAAATAATTTTTTTAAATTTTTTAAAAAAAAAATTAAATTTTAAAAAAAAAAAAAAAAAAAAAAAAAACCTAAAAAAAAAAAAAAAAACCCCATTATCCAAAAAAAAAAAAAAAAAAACCATTTAAAAAAAATTAAAAAAAAAAATAAAAAAATTAAAATAAAATTATAATAAAAAAAATTAAAAAATTTTAAAAAAATTAAAAAAAATTATATTTAAAATTAATAAAAAAAAATAAAAATTTTAAAAAAACCAACCAAATAAAACCAAAAACCCCCCAAAACTTTTTAAAAACCCTATTTACAAAAAAAATTTTCCTATATTTTTTTAAAAAAAAAATACAAAAAAAAAAAAATAAAAAAATAAAAAAAAAAAAAAAAAAAAAAAAAAAAAAAAAAAAAAAAAAAAAAAAAAAAAAAAAAAAAAAAAAAAAAAAAAAAAAAAAAAAAAAAAAAAAAAAAAAAAAATAAATATAAAAAAAAACCCATATATAAAAAAAAACCCAAACCCCAAAAAAAAAAAAAAAAAAAAAAAAAAAAAAAATAAATCAAAAAAAAAAAAACCCAAAAAAAAAAAAAAAAAAATTAAAAAAAAAAAAATAAAAAAATTAAAAAAAAAAAAAAAAAAAAAAAAAAAAAAAAAAAAAAAAAAATAAAAAAAAAAAAAAAAAAAAAAAAAAAAAAAAAAAAAAAAACCAGTCGCCATAACGCCATATATTCCAGTCGTCATATCGCCATATATGCCAGTCGTCACAGATGCCAGTCACCATATCGTAAAATTTACCAATCGCCATATCGGCATAGATACCAGTTGCTAAACACCTTGTGTGGTCATGTCTATTATTTTTCATGTTCTGAATGCAGCAGCCTATCGTGACAATCCAGTTGCTGAACAAGGAATCCCCCGTGTCACACCAAGAGTGAACAACAGCTGCAAGTGATCAATCTCGTGGGGACATGTGCCTGATAACGCCTGAACAGGATCTATTCGTCTGACCGTCCCGGAAAACCCGAACACGACATAACTTCTGAGATCACCTGTAGGGCGCTGATGACCAAGAAGTTTGCACGGTGTTGGATTTTAACTTCTCAGACTTGGATTAGGAATGCATAATCCTTGAGTTTACGCAGTTATGGAGTGCATAGTATTTGGCAAGCAAGGGTTGCTTCTATTTTACAAAGACTAAGGAACGAAAAGTCATATGTTTGCATTGACGAAGCATTGCATCGCAGATATTTGATCACACAACACAGGTATGTCTCCTGATGCTGCACCACAGAAAAATAGTATTCACTGGCGATGCCAGCTTCACACAGCATGCAGTCACCTGTGTTGTGGTGCTGATTCAGCCATAAATATACTGTGCCATCGACAAGAAGTAATCCATTTAATCATGATGGATATTTCATAATATTTGGAATATAATTTAACTTCAGTTACGCAAATACATTGCTATGATAAAAATTATATTATTGGACATAATGGTATCAACAAGACAGGTTTTACACATTTTACTTCCATGAAGAAAACAAATGAGTAAGGTTTGGTTAGGTTAGATTATGTTAGTAAGTTGGGAAAAATTGAAATTTGTTTTTATGAAGTAAAAACATTAAGAAAAGATCAGGCTTGGTTAGGTTTGGTTAGATTAGATTCTTCAATCATTTTTTTATAAGAAAATTGTTTGAAAATTGCCCTTTTAAAATAAGTTAAAGGCATGAAGGTTAGGATAGCTTAGCTTACGTTATGCCACGTTTTTCTTTCTTTTGAACATTATTTGATGCTATGTTACGTAACTCCTTAACAGACTGGATGTGCCCTTGCAGCTCTTATTAATTCTGAGCACTTGATGACTTCATGAGTAACTCCAGACCCATTTCGTAGGGATATTTTGCCTGCGAACTGAAATGTATATATATATATATACAGAGTAAGTAAGCGGTCCTATCATGTTATTTACATTCAAACACTTTACATTGTGAAAATAAATCGAAGTTTAAAAAATACCTACAACTGCAAATTTGCCGATAAAAGAAAATATATGCTGAACGAGAATCATAACAAAAACAAATTGATGATGAACAAGCATCGAAATCACCTGGACTTTCCACTTAGGAGTTACAAAACATTGATATCCTTGAAGGAAAATTAATAGTTCCGAAGCCAGTCTTTATGAACAAAGCCCATGGCATGAGATGGATTTATAAAAGTTATCATCGCATATTGAGACTGACAAAAATGTTACTCTTACCAAAATGAAACTTAACCGTTTACAACAAGGGAAGCCAAATGATATAATTGGAGTAAGAGAGCGCCTTTTTAACTTTGGTCATGAGGATTGTATTCAAGCGGTGTTCAATGAACTTAGTTGTACACGATCCGAATGTTCACAGCCACGCATTAAAAGCATCAGATTCGATAACACATTGTCTGTTGACATCAATACTGGAGACCGGCGCTGGCAACTGCCAAAGCAAAATCAAAGTTATACCCAAGTTAAACCATAAACTTTGATTTTGCCTTCACAAAAATTGGCAGCGCTGGTCTCCAGGATTACTGCTAGCAATTAATTGTTTTCTTCGAATCTGATATGGTATATATGACGCTATGGTAACTGGTATACATGCCGAAATGGCCACTGGAATATACGATGACTCGGCATCTATGACGACATGGCAGCTGACATCTATGGCGCAGGCGATGATGCCGAGTAGCCATTGTTCTAGACATCAGGCTTATTGAAAGGTATGCAGATGTTCCAGACTTGCGTAGGTGCCACCGAGGGCAAATGTGACGTCACAGTAACCATATTAGGGTGAAGATGGTACCAAATGATGTATTAGGATGAATACGACATCATGCATCATGTCAGTACGTGACTGACGGTCAATCCAATGTGGTAAGTGACGATAGTGCTGATGTCATCGCTCACTGCATTAGTTTAGAAATGACGTCGCCACATGCAAATTCGGCGTAAATATGACGTCACATACAATTTCGGCATAATAATGACGTTATTTCACATCACAATATGAAGATAACATAACTTACCGTCTGAGAATGAAGATGGAGACTGATGCAGGAATCATAACGAGGCCTGAGAGGCAGTAGTTGAGGTAGACGTTCCCCTTCATCACCATCGTGCTGGCTGTCAGGCCATAGTACAAGAACCCCACGATAGCCCTGTCGGAGAGAAATGCGCCGGTGATCATGTCATCTTATCTAAGGGGGGGTCAGGCCAAGTCATGTCGGACTAGGTCGAATGAGGCAGACGTGTGTCAGGTCAAACGACGTTGGGTCATCGTAGGTTATGCTAGATCAAAGCAGGCCAATTTATACTCACAGGTCAACACATGTCACATTAGGTCGCGTTTGTTCCGTCAGATCGGGCCAGGTCGGGTGTAGTCGGTTTGTTACGACGCATTCGACTGCTGGTTCATAAAGCATCGCCAACCTCTCACCTCTCACCCAGTTGGTCGCCGGTGGACTCGATAACCCAGCCGGTTGCGGGATTCGAACCCACGATCTTACGATCAAGAGACCAACCCTTATCGACTGAGGTCCTGCGACTCCCAGGCTGGGCTCGGCGAAGTCAGGTCAGATAACATCAGGTTAATTTAGGTCAGGTCAGATGAGTTCGGGTCAAGTCGGGACTATTTAGGTCAGGCTCGGGTTAATTTAGGTCAGGTCAGGTTAAGTCGGATCAGATCAGATCGGATCTCGTACCAGGATAGGTTAGACCAGGTCGGGTCAGATCGGGTTGGGTCGTGTCAGGTTGGGTCGGGGAGGAAGAATCCAATCAGATCACATTCCAACCGGACCTGTGCGGTCAAGCAATCACGCACGTTGTGGGCAAGGAACAGCACATTCATTGTGATCCAGAGGTGCATGGTTTAACTCGGCCCGGTATGATCCAGATGTCCAGGATCAAACTCACTCAGCCCGGTATATTAGAGAGGCCCATGGTTTTATCTCCAAGCTATGGTCCAAAGATGCGTATTGCACGAGGCTACGAGGCACCATTCAGAGTGGGTGCCCATATTGCTGAGCATGCCCAGAAGACGGAATTCACGCCGCCAGAAGTGATTAATCGGTCGAGGTATCTTACTAGTCATGATCCTGATATTCATGATCCCACTTTCCTACTCATAATCCAGAGACCTCATGATATCACCTTACGAGCCATAACCCTGAGACTTGTGATCCCATTTACTAGTCATAATCCAGAGACCTCATGATCACACCTTACGAGCCATAATCCGAAACCTATGATCCTATCTTCGTATTCAGCGTCCCGTTACATATGATCCTACTCAACTAGTTATATATCAGAAGGGCACAATTTTCTCCTTTTTCGCCTTCTCATTACACGCAACAATAAAAAAGGGGAAGTACTATAATAAAAAAGGGGAAGTGCTATATACCGCACGTGTATGTATTTTATTGTTCTACAAACTTGTGATCGCGACCAACTTGAACTAGTCTTGAAAAAGTTCGTAGGAGGATGAAACTTAGAAAATATACGAATTTTCTAATTGCATATCATGGATCTGCTAATGAATATCGTACATGAACATACGAACGATGGAAAACGATCTGTTTCCAAGGTATACTAATATATATGTATATATATATATATATACATATATATATGCGTATATATATACACATATATCTATATATATATACTATATATATATATATATATATATATATATATATATATATATATATATATATATATATGTATATATGCATACGTATATATATATATATATATATATATATATATGCAATTATATCTGGTACATATTGATGTATATCCGTTTGATCGTAGATTATATAAATGCTACTAGCCGGTTTACATGTAGGAACTGAAAGCAGGCGACGACATTCGCACAAAGTAGAATATTAGTAATAGACAGTTACATAACGTGAGCTTTTTCGCAGGTTTCGTATACTCCTGTTTTATAGACGATAAAAGCAAAACACGTACACCAGAATATTATATGCAACTGTGCATTCTTCACAGGAGCATTCCAGAATGCCAAGTCAAAATATGTCATGCAAACATGAGGGTTACATGCTCAGCATGCGTCGGAATGAGATAAATGTTTTCAATGTTCAAATAATGACATAACATTTGTTGGTGTTGTGAAATGTGGCTAATCACGAAAAAACGATAAGTAAATGTAAATGAGTAAAACACCAAAAGAAGTAAATAAGTATGCAATGGAATGAAGTACGGCTGGCCTCGGATTATCACATAAATAGACCAACATGCAGTCTACTGACCAGATATTGGACACGTTTGTGATACAAAGCTTAGTCACGATTAGAAGGTGGAAGAATGTAGATAGGACAAAGAGTCGAAATGCGAATATGTTGCAAGGTCAGATTGCAATTCCGGTATAGACGGAGCCTGATGCATCCGAAAGGTTTGAACAACACGAAGCACACCTGTGACGTCCCCATTACCACACGGATAGCAGTGGTACAACCATTGCCGTTGACGTTCTCTGAAGCCAAGTGAAATAATTCACTCATGTTTCGACACAAGCATCACCAGCAGTTTCATTTCCACATTATCGTATTATTTATATTACTGGAAAAGTCGATGTAGAAGGTGTGCATACA